>CM046338.1:17955398-18555398 GCA_025403435.1 Artocarpus heterophyllus
ATGATATGTCTCTTTCTTCTAGTTGTTGTTGTGTGTGAGCACAACTTAATAGAAAAACTCACGATAGACTTTCTTCTAGTTTTTTCACTCTAAAAGATGCACCAAACCATTCTTTTTTTAGACTTAGCATAAATGAGGAGAAGAGCCACCTAATTATAGAGTTTGCAGGAGGTGGTACAAGTCTATAGGATTATGAGAAGATTTTTCTCTTTCCTTCCTACGCTCCACATGCCAATCATAGTGTGCTTATCCACTGTGCACGCCAACTACTTATAGGAGGAAGGATTTGAGTTCTAGCCAATCATAGTGTAGGATAATGTGATTATCTGTAATATCTAAGATAATTCTTATTCAAATAATTCTATTTAAATTAGATTCTAATTATTCTAGATAATTTATCTAACTTAAATAATCATTAATAATTATTCTTGATTCAAATTGAAATACAATTTTTTTTTTTTTTTTTTTTTAATTAATAATTTATTTTTCTTGATTATTGAAATACAATTAGGATTTAAATTAATTATTCAAATGATTAATTATCAAAAAATCCCAAAAATTAGATTTGCATAAATATTATTTTGAAATTAACTAATTACTTAACCAATTTCAGCCTTCCCCACTAATAAGCACCTACAATCCTTCTGGACTAGGCCTAGTGCCACACATAGTCCAACTGGACTATTGGGCCTACACACTGAAAGGTCCAATAACTCATTAGCGTAACCTTTTATATTATGTAGTAAACCATATTCTACATAACTAGTCAAGGAATTTGTCGGCTAGCATTGGAATCTGATGGATATATATTATCAAGTTACAATAATAACAGATAAATTAATCTCTGATTAGTTATCTATTTAATTATTAACTTTGGTGTCAGTCCACTAAAGAACCAAAACACACTTTTGATAATATATCGTATTACGAGACTTTATTTATTAGTTTTATCCATGACCTCTCATACATGTGTGTATCCTCATAGGTTACCCATAATTAGATGAAGGACTTAGTTCCGTTTTACTTTTCAATTATTTTATCTCAAAGTTTCATTATTTCACTTATTTAAAAAATTTCATTTATAACAAATACAAATGGAAAATCATTCGGTCACTCAAGTATCCAAATGACTCAGGCCTTGTTCTTTTCCAAATTCCTGAATAATGCCTTTGTAAGGATAACATTAACTCTTTGTTAGAGAGCTATGGATTTTTTGTCTATAGATTATGCTATTATCTAATATAGGTTGCATCTCCAATATACTAACAATTGAGCCTTTTGTCATTGGAACTTCTACCTTTAGCATATAAAATGATACAAGCTATAAACATTGAGTCATAAATTTACTTTAGATTAAAATCACACATAGATGATTGTCAAAGTGAATTGATTTAACATAAATGGAATTATTATTAAATCAATTACACTTTAGGTCTAGTCCAGTATACGACCACTATTAGGTTTACTACACCAATGTGTCTATTATGGAGTCAATCCGCTCCGATAGTCTAGATAAACTGTTTCCCTAATTGGACGTAGAGTCTCGTTACAGTCTTGTCATGTATAAAATATCTAGTTAAATATATGGACTATGGACATATAATTTAGGCTATTTATCTTGATCTCGTATCTATACCGCATGTAAATTATTCCTTATATGCTCGATCCCAAGATTTGGCTCTAATGGTCATGGAACACATGTTTGTTAAATGCTAAAATATAATAATGAAAGCAATAGGAAGACCATTATTAACGCATGAAATATTCGCATTATTTATTTATTTATTTAATCTAAAATGTCATTAATTACAAATAAAGTGTTTTTCCTTAGGGCACCAATCTTAACAAGGACTAGATTTGACCATGATTTAAATGATGTGATGATGTACTGTGATACCTAAGAATTTCTAGTTCATTATAAATGCAATAATTAAAGGATTATGATAAGCAAAACACGTGTCACAAGGATTTTATTTTAATTCAATTTTTATGATAAATTTCATAAATGTGAAAATAGATTTCTAAAGATAAAAATCATGCTTTAGTCGTATGCAAGAAGAAAGGATATGAAATAAAATGGAAAACTTAACTATTGTAAATATGTTGGAACAAATGTTAAGACAAAAATAGAGTTTAAGGAAAATACAAATATAAATATAGAAAATTATATAGTATTAGAAGAATGCAGTAAAAGGACTATATTGATAAAGTAATACAGTGTAAAGAATTACATATATAAAGTTTTACAGTAAAAATTATGCTGTAAAGTAATGCAGTATATAAATTAGACTGTATAAAGTTAAACATGTATAGAAATATATTGTGTAGAAGATATGGATAAGTAAGAAATGCTGTGTAAGTTTATAACAATAAATAAAAATGTACCGGCAATATAGGAAAATAATGTCAGTGTAAAAATTATGTGGGACCCATAAGGACACCTCAAAGGATGGAAAAGAATGCAACAACTCCCTTTTTGGAACTGGTTTGGATATATACAGGAGCAATTTTTTGAAAATTATGATTTGGTCCTTATATAAGTGAAAATATCCATCAAGTGACACTTTTAGGATTAGAATTTTCACAACCTTTTCCCAATGATGGTTGGATTTGTTGAGTGACTGAGAGCAAACTTTTGTTTGCAAAATGGTCCCTCGATCAAGTCTTTTTATTATTCAAGAGCTTAAGTGAAAAGATAAGCCTTTGTCTTCATCATTTTCGTGCATGAACTATGAAAACATAGCCATTTTAGCTCTCCAAGAAATCGGCCTTAGTTTTCCTGATTCCTTTCAATATTTTTCAAAGACTCAGCCTCTAATCAAGCTTTAGATCAAGTTTAATCAGTTTAGTGCATGATAAGCCACTTTTAGACGTAAAAATCTAATCTTTACTCTATCTATTTTGGTGTTCTTCCTCAGAGTTTTAAGTGGATTTTCATGGGCTATGTTATAGTTATTCTCAAGGAGGGTGAGCAAAGCTTAAGGTACCAAAGAAGAGGATTCAAAAGCTTCAAGAAATCGTTGGTAAATTCTTAAACCCTAGTCTTGAAAATATGATAATTTTATGAGTTAAAATTATAGTTTGGACTCTTTTGGACTATGACGTGTATAAGAGACTCTATAGTATAATTAAATGTTATGTTAAGAGGATGATGATGATGATAAAAAGATGAAAAATTATGGTTTAAGGTTAAAAAGACACAGTGTGACAAACTTTATCATTAACACTAAGTTTAAGCAAACTAAATGTTTGATAAAATGATCTTGAGTCATGGCATGAAAAGAAAGTATTATAGCATGTTTTCTTTATGTAATAAGTGTTTGATTAAATATTTGGAAATTTTTATATGAGATTAAACCTTAGAAAAGCAAATTAAGATAATTAAGGTTCAAAAAATGTATTCAAGAGCATTTTTTAAAAATATTATGTTTGAGGCCCTTAATGGTGGAATCACTCTCTAAGTTCCACACATAGTTTATTGGAAACATCAAACCAGACAACTTTCATGAAGAAATTCTGCATGAATTCTGATTAAACCAGCTGAAGCACATTGATTTCCGTTCTGTCTTTTTAAAAACATCATCAAGATGAATGATTTTGAGGAAAGTTAAAACACAAAAGTTATAGATCTCATCGAAATGATCCAAAAGCGTGATTGATTTATGAAAATTCTATACCAATTTCAAGTTATGAATTTTACGAAATTTTACGAGATTTTAAGCACAAAAATTCGTAAAAAGGAAAACATTATGAAATGTTTTGAATTTGACCAAGGACCTTATGGTAAGTTTTAATCCTTACAAAAAAACTAAACTTTTTTGGTATAAATCGGCTGTCTTTGGTCCCAAGGGCAAAAATGTCAATATTTTGTGTATTAGGTCAAAATCATAAAACTGTATGAATGAGAATGAGAAAGGTTGGTTTTCTGCATTGTCTGGGTAGTGAATAACCATAGATATTAAGTTGAAAGGATTTAGGTTTTTACTAAGCAAAGAATGAGAAAAGTATGTTAAGGTTGTAATCGTAAAAAATTTATATTACAGGTCAAACTGTTGTTGAGGTGTTGAGATCTCCAACTGAAGCCTGGCGGGCACTTCGAATGTATTACAGGGGAGGTTGCTCGTAGAGCCTCCAGGCTGATTTGCCTCCCGCGGGGGGAGTGCGTCCCTTGGGAGTTGAACCCATATCCTCTTGAATAAGAGGGTCTTAGGGTGTTCTCTAGGTACCAATCCAACCAATTGGTGGGATTGGTACATGGATGACACCCTATGACCCTCTTATTCAAGAGGATATGAGTTCAACTTCCAAGAGACATGCTCCTTCACTGGAGGCAAAAATCCAAGTTGGGTTTCTCTTTCGAGCAGGGACCCTCTCATCCACAATTTGTTAGGGGGATCCACCTGCCGAGTCGAGGTCCCTCCCAGAGCAGGGGCCCACTCGAGGGTCGAGTATCCACCCAAAAATGCATGTTTAATGTTGAGATCTCCGGCCAGAGCCTAGTAGGCACCTTGAACGTATTGCCCCGGGAGGCTACTCGGGGAGACTCCACGTGGATTTGCCTCCCGCGGGGGGAGCGCATCCCCCAGGAGTCGAACCTTTTTCCTCTCGTATAAGAGAATAAAACCAATGTTTGGTTTTTTGTAATGGTATAAGTAACAAAGAAATGTAAGTTTTGTTTTAAAATGTGTTTCAAAAGTTTTCTAAGACCTGTCAAGGGCAAAATAGTCATTTTTTAAAAAGACCAAAATGGATCCCAAAACGTTTGATTTAGGAAAACACCCCTTACTAGGAATTTTTCCATAACCCATAAGTAATGGGATGGTAAAGTAACAAGAAGTTTAGTAAAGCTACATGACTTACATAAAATCTGTTAAGAGCAAAATCGTATTTTTAATGAGACCGCTAGAACGAAGCCGAGTCTCTCGAATTAGCAAAACGCCCTTAGATAGAAAATATCCGTAATATATAACAAAACCTCAAGTAAGAGAAGAAATTTAACTTAGGGATGTTCAAATTAAGGAAAGGAAAAGTAAACCGGTGGGATATAAAGTTAAGTATAAGGAATAAACATTTAATGTTTAAGTTATATTATCGATCAAGTAGGTCGATAATAAAAAAGTTAGCTAATAAGTTAGGTGTCGTTTGATCAAGACACATAAGCCGACTAATAGAAGAGAAAGGATAAACTTGGAATGTTAGAGCGTTATCTAGATAAGTTTCAAACGTCATTTATTGCATAAAGAAAATGAATTTCAAATGCTCGAAAAAAGTTTTATGTTTGCATTTGTTATGCATAATGTTTTAAAGATCAAGTCATGTTTGTAATATGTTTGCATTTACTATACTTAATGTTTAAGTGCTAAGTTATAGCATATGATATGTGAACATTTGATATGCTCACTAAAGTTAACAAGCAGGTAAAGCAAAGATGATAAATAAGTGTTGTACCAACCTCCTTGATGTGAGGTTTACAAGTTATGTTAAAGTTATGACTTCATTATTCGATGGTCTTAAGTCTTCTACAAGGGAAGCATTATGTTTACGTTCTCATGACTAATGGTGTTGGTACGAACACTTAAGTTCACAATATAAGAAAAGATATGAACGATGATAAGAAATTAAGTAAGATAAGAATGATAATAAAAAGCTCCTAATTAAAAGTTCATAGTTAAGCATAAATAGAATCAAGCATTATGCTATTGCTTGCATTCCTTTTTAAGTAATTTTTTACGAAGAAAGTTTTATGAAAAATGTTAAGAAATGTTTTATGAGAAACATTTATGAAAAAATTTTATGAGAAGGTTTTAAAAGAAAAGTTTTATAAACAAAATTTTAAATATTTTGTGAGAATATGTTTAAACTTACTAAGCGTAAGCTCATTACAAGTTCCTTCATACTGTAGGTAGTCCTATAAGAGACCAGTAAGACTGCTTGAAAAGCTCGGTGTTGGGATGGACAAATGTGAAGGTTAGGTATAGATACCATTACGGTGGTTTTTCGCTATAGAAAGGAAAAGTTTTTACTATATTTAAAAAGATGTTATAAGAAAGTAAATGTTTCTATAAGTTTTAAGAAACGTTTTGAGTGGTTTTAAAGTCAAGTTTTGAGCTATGTCTCAACTTTGGTTGCAATGGAAGTCATAACAGCTTTAATGTATATTAAAGTATGTTTAAGAAAAAAATCTATCAAGTATTTTCTTACTAAGTAAATAAGATTAAAGTTATGAAATGATGTTTAAGTAAGTTAAGTGATTGCCCAAAAAGACAGGACGTTATATGTTCTCAGTGACAAGATGAGATGCTAATCTTACTCACATTTGCTTAATTGTGACACCCAAGATTAGAGTTTCTAATCCAAAACTTTAATTCCATCAAGTTGATTAGAAACTTAATTAAGGATAGGTTAGGTAAGGGAAATTAAATTAAAGTTGGTCTATAAATAAGTGTACTTGCACCGAGACCTCATTTTTGCTTCATTTTCCTCTCTTCTTCACCCACCTAAAATAGGTTTTAAACACAAAGATTCCTCAAAAGTTTTATCCCATTTCTTCCTCCAAAAAAACCGGTTCTAACTCTCACAAGTTCTCAAAAAATTTTCCTTCCATCTCCACCATAAAACCCTAGTTAAAAGAACTAGAAGAAGAAGAGGAAAAAGTTGAAGTCTTTAAAGTGTTCATCAAAGTAACCTCTATGCCTTCTCTCCATTTTCTTGGCTAGAAAAAGATGTCATTTTTACTTAGTTAAATTTATATGTTAGTGACAAAAAAACAACAACAAAGAAGAACAACGAGTTAATGGTGCTAGAGTGACCTTTCAAGAAAGTTTCTCCAGGGGTAAAAGTTCTAAACTTTTCTCTTTAAATCTCTTAGTTAATTTAAAGTTTGTATTTTTATGAGTTAATTTATGTTTTAGTGTGATAATGGTTTGTAATAATTCCTATTTATATTGGTTGGTGTGGTTTATATATATCTTGTTGTAAAAAGGCTTAGGTTTGCATGATTAATTTGAGTTTTGCATGTTAGATGTTGTGGAAAAAATTTCCACAAATTTAATCATGAAAATAAAAACTTTAGAGTCTAATTTATACTTTTTTTGAACACTAAACTTTTAGATTTTGATGTTTTAAATAAAACTCTCTGATTGTAAAAAACTGCAGTTTTGACTGTAAGTTGTGATTTTGAACAGTTTTTCAAAACTGCTATAGTTGCTAAAAGCTATCTAGCTTACTGTCCAAATTGTTTTCCGACAGCCAGCCACTGTTTTTCGCTGGTTGGGGCTGTTTTGGGATCGAATTATAATATTCATAGAGCACAAAAGTTTTATATTTCGACAAGACGGATAACTTTTATAAAGAAACTTTTTTTTTTCAAAATTTTGCCTTTAAATTACAGTTATGGACAGTTTCAAAAACTGAAAAAATGGGTTGATTCGATTTTTCAAAGTTTCGGGCTGTTTTAAGGCCAAATTTTAATTTTCGTCAAACACAAAACTTTTAGATCTCAACGAAATAAGGAAATTTCATAAAGAAAATTTATAAAAATCTGTCTCTAAGATGGACTTTAAATTAGATTTAAAAAAATAGTTAAAACTTTTTTAGTCGTGAAAGTTTGCAAAAATTACCGAAAAATAAATATGATAAAGACAGTAAACATGATTTTGAAACTTTTAAACCTAATATTTAAAATTAGCAACTTTCACTAAGAAAAACTTTAAAAGAAAAACTATTTTTAATATATAATTTTACGGTAACTTTTTAAAACTAATTGAAAAGTATCTCTCGGTACTAGTTTCATAAATAAACATTCAGCTAGCGACGTAATCCTATTTTTTGACCAATAAGGAAATTGTAGCACTTACAACAATCTATACGAGTCTATGATTTAGTGTTTCCCCAATTTTAGATGCTATTTTAAAGTGGGATTTTGACATAAAACTTTAAGTTATATGGATCTACTTTTCCCAAAAAAAATAAAAAATTAAGGGTTTTCAAATGAATGTTGGAGTAGCGATCATGAAAACCCAATACACTAAATCCTTAGTATTATAACACTAGACATGGGTCTTACGCTCGTAATAGTTCACGAGCTCTCTAGGATCAAAGCTTTAATAATACGAAGTATGAAACACCTTAAGAATGTGTTTGAGCTTAATGGGCTTTGACCAATTATGAGCCCAATAAATAAATTAAAGAAGTAGTTGTTTAGGATTTAGTCCATAAACGATTAGGTTATTTAATTATTAATCTAGCTAATTGAGACTAAGTAGACTTAGTTAACGGTAATTAATTAATTATGTAAATTAATTATCAATCTTAGCATAAATTATTAAAGACAATTAAGTAAAACTAAAATTATGAGGAATTAATTCACTAATCCTTGTGATAGAAATGATGATTTTTACGATGGTATGATAAAGGGAAATATGATCTAATGATATGATTAAAATCCTTACGAATTATGCTAAATTAAAATAGCATAAAATATATTATTCTTACACTCTTAATGGCTATACAAAATTGTTATCGATAGAGAATAGGAAATTCTGGGCAAATAGAGAAACCTATGATAGGAAAACAGGTAAATAGGAATTTTGCTTACAGTATCAATAGTTTTCAAATGAAATGTTTTTACATGATTTCTAAAAGTATGAAATCCATAATCAGTGTTATGCCCTGCCATATTTGTTAGGTCATATTTACCTAGTTAAGATATGTCATGTTTGTATCTTGTTAGTCATATATGATATGTGATGTATGTTATAATAAAATATACTGTTACTCACTTTCAGTTAAGCATGATTTTAATATTAGTACATGATGCTATGTAGTAACATGTCATATTGCACACATATAATAAGACAAGTTAAGGGTGTCGTATCAATCTTTTGTCCTACAATAAGGTTTCAGTTTAGTTCAATATAGTTGATCTCAGTGTTGTTGGAACTTCGTGAACCCTAACTTCTCGAGCATCATGCGCAGCCGGTACGATCACCCAAGCTCAATTAGTAAGATAAGATAAGGCTTAAATAATTAAGCATAAAACAAGTCAAATAAGCAAGCATAAAATGTTCCTACATATCTTATTGAGTGATGTTAAATTTGCTTTTTAGTTTAACTTCCTACTTGCTAAGCAAAAGCTCATTTAAGTATGTTCTTACTGTAGGTAAGGAACTTGCTAGCAAAACTTGATGGGTAGTGATGAGTGGTAGACGAATGGTGGAAATGCGAATGGATACTACTTACACAAAATGTATTTTCTGCAATATGTTTTCTTTCATAAATTATGCATGTATGAATAACTAAGTAATATTACGCAAGTATGCTCTAGAGACCAAGGTTGCAGTCATTCGACCTCAGTTTAAATATATATGTGTGTGTATATATATATATAAATGTTGCAACAAAAGATGCAACAAATATACGTAATTTTTCTACTAAGAAATTATCGTAATAATTAGTTTTAGAAATGTTTTTAAAGTAGTATTTAGTTTGAGAAAGGTATAAAAAGGATAGTTTTTAAGTGAAGGAATCCAAAGTTCTGGGGCTATTAATGTTAGGATTAATTACAAAAATTCCCTCTAAATTATAGCATTTGTAATATTTTGCCTTTTGAACTTCAAAACATAATATTTGTTCCTTTTAAGTATGAACTTTTAACCAAAATGATGTTTTTGTTATAATTTTAACAGAAAATTGACAAATAATTATAAACTTAAGGGCATTTCGATAATTTTGGTTATAGAAATAACCATAAAAATAAAAATTATAATAAAATAATCTTTATTGATGATTAAAAACAAAAAAAAAAATCAATTAAAACTGTTATACCATTGAAATCTTTCTTTTTTTATATTAAAATTTTCTTCAAAAATTTTTTTTTCACACTCAAAAAATATTTTGAAATTTTAAAACTGATATATATATATATATATATATATATATTAGTAAAATGAAAAAAATATAACATAAATATATTTAATATAACTAAAAAATATAACATAAATTTTTTCAAAGAGAAAAAACTCTAACAGTACTACTAAAATTCTTTTCATATTTTTTAAGGTTTTATTCGTATTTGTACCTTTTAAAATTTCAAGATTTTTTTTGAGAATGAAAAAAATTAATAAAATTTTTAAAAAATTTTGATATACTAAAAAAATGAAAGATTTAAATAGTAATATATTTTTAATTAATTTTTTTATCTTAATAATCAAAAACTACTATTTTTATTATAATTATAATTTTTTGTTATTTTTATAACTAAAATTATTAAAATATTTTAATTTAAAATTATTTATCAATTTATCGTTAAAATTATATCGCAAAAGGTTTATTTTTGTTTACATAAGTTCGGGGGATTGTTGCATTTCAATTTTTGTAATTAAACGTCAGACTCATCGCAAATTACCACAATTCTCCAAAGCCGAAGGATTTTTAAAAATGACCTTATAGAAATTTTTTTAGATAGTTTTTAGTACAAAAAAAAAACTTTTTAGACATTAAAAAAGTTTTATTTTTTTTTATCATATTTAGATTCTTTATCCTGCTACAGTTATTTTTTTTTATTTTTTTTTAAAAATAAGACAATCTATCTGTATAAAAAAATATGTTTTTTTGGTTAAAAAAAAAAGCCATTTATTTAATTAGGATTTTTTCTTTTCGCCCTTTCATCAAAATCTTCCCGCTCGCTCTCAGACCCTTTCATGGATGAAATCCGGATGGTTCTTCCTCGCTCACACCTCTCGCTTGCCCTCATGGGCCTTCTCTCTCCTCTCTCCCTTCAAAATCCACGAAAACCCATCTTCACAAACCTCGACATTTGTCCTCAACCACGTCGGCATAAGCCGTCTTCTCCCACATTGCGGAAGACAAGGTTATTTCCATCTTGGTTCTTCCATTCACGCTTCTCTCATCAAGCAAAACAATTTTCTCGGCTCAGAAAAGGATGACGTAATCCGTAATGTTCTTGTTGTGTGGAACTCTCTTCTCTACATGTACTCACAATGTGGTGATTTTTCAAATGTCGTTAAACTGTTTGGTGATATGCCTCTGAAGGACACAGTTTCGTGGAATACGATAATTTCGTGGTTTTTTAGAAATGGACAGTTTGGTAATGGTTTTGGGTGCTTTAAAAGAATGCGTGAAATGGGATTGTGTAGAGTTGATAAAGCTACACTGACTTCACTTTTATCAGCTTTAGATGGACCGGATTTTGCTTACTTGAATAGGATGATTCATGGCTTAGTTTTCCAGTGTGGGTACAACCAGGAAACAACGGTGGGGAATTCTTTGATAACATCATATTTCAAATGTGGGTGTTCTAGTTCAGGAAGGCGGGTTTTCAATGAGTTGCTTGAAAGGAATGTTGTTACATGGACAGCTGTGATTTCGGGCCTTGCACAGAATGAACTCTATAGAGAGAGTTTGGAATTTTTCATGTTGATGCGTGGCGGCACTGTGTATCCTAATTCTTTGACGTATTTGAGCTTGCTCATGGTGTGTTCGGGTCTGCAGGCGTTAAGTGAAGGACGTCAAATTCATGCACTTTTATGGAAGCTGGGAATTGAATCAGAATTGCACATTGAGAGTGCACTAATGGACATGTACTCAAAATGTGGTAGTATGGATGATGCATGGAGCATTTTCGAGTCCGCTAAAGAGCTTGATGAGGTTGCCATGACAGTTATCCTTGTGGGATTTGCACAAAATGGGTTTGAGGAAGAAGCAATCCAAATCTTTAAGAAAATGGTGAAGGTAGGGATAAAAATCGACCCAAATATGGTTTCGGCGGCTCTTGGAGTGTTTGGTAATGATACTTCTCTTGGACTAGGGAAGCAAATCCATGCTCTAATTGTCAAAAGGAATTTCAGTTGCAACCCTTATGTCAACAATGGTCTTATAAACATGTATTCCAAGTGTGGACAATTGGAGGAGTCGGTCAGAGCCTTCAACGAGATGCCACAAAAGAACTCAATCTCGTGGAATTCCGCGATTGCGGCTTTTGCTCGCCACGGGGATGGTTTTGGAGCGCTAAGATTGTATGAAGAGATGAAATTGGAAGGCATGAAGCCAACGGATGTTACATTTTTGTCTCTGCTTCATGCTTGTAGCCATGTAGGCTTAGTTGAGAAGGGCATGGAGTTCTTGTACTCTATGTCTAAAGACCATGGAATGGTTCCAAGGACAGAACACTACGCTTGTGTAGTTGACATGTTAGGTCGAGCAGGACTCCTCACTGAAGCTAAAGATTTTATTGAAAAGTTGCCGGAGAAGCCTGGCCCACTAGTTTGGCAGGCGTTGCTCGGTGCCTGTAGTTTTCATTCTGATTCCGAGATGGGAAAATTTGCTGCTGGGCAGTTAATTGCAGCAGCACCTGAGAGCCCAACGCCATATGTTCTGCTGGCCAACATATATTCTTCTGAAGGGAAATGGAAAGAGAGAGCAAGGACTATTAAGAGATTGAAGGAGATGGGGGTAGCAAAAGAAACAGGCATTAGTTGGATTGAGATAGACAAGAAAGTTCACAGCTTTGTTGTTTGGGACAGAATGCATCCAAAATCTGAGATGATTTATGGGGTTTTGGCTCAACTTTTTAAACTGATGATTGATGAAGGCTATGCCCCAGATAAGAGGTTCATACTCTTTTATTTGGATCAAGATGGAAATAGATAGAAAATGGCTTTTCTTTTACAAACTTCTTTGATCAAGTAGATTGGTTAATATGTGGTGGAAATTAAAGGATTATAACTAACATAAATGATCATTCCATATACTCTTTTAAACCAGTAAATTCTCCATGGATTTGTGATATTTGCTAGTGAAGGTCATATTTAAGGCTTTTTTTCACCTTCTACCTTGTAATTTATAGAGTTGTCTTATCATTTTGATCTGATGAGTCAAAATGAATGGAATATGGAGTAATAAGAATTTGAAGCCCTTAAAATTCAAGAAAAACAATCCAAAAATTACACATAAGATTTATAGAGGTTCATGTTCAATTTTCAAACAATGTTAAAATTTCACTATATGAAGAAAAAATTACAAGAAAAATCACAACCACAAAAAATTCAATTGTATTAATCAGATACTGAAATCGCTAATAGATATAAAAGGCATGTCAACTACAAAACATAGAAAACCTTCCATGCCAAAAATATAATTAATATGCCTAAAATATACGAAAAAGGGTACATTCAGTATCACAAGTCCTCTATTTTTAAAATTGAGATATTATTGTAATATTATGTATAGGTTGAAATTTTTAGATTCAACGTGTAATTACTTCTAGATGGGTTCTACTCTCAGAAGAACTTTCACTTTACTTAAAAAAATAAAAAAGTAAAAAAACTATTCCAAAAAAGACTTTTAAAGTTCCATTAGATTTCATTGCCTTTAAGTACCCTTTTTTTCTTACAAAATAGAACTTTTAAAAATGTCGCTCCATAAAACGGTTGAAAAGGAAAGGCAAGACCAAATATGCCCATAGTAGCAAATGTAAATCACCTTCATCAATCTTTCAGGAAATTCCGTCTTTTTTAAAAAAAAACTTTTCCCTCACTTTTTTAGAAAAGGAAAAGAGATTTTCTCACTCACAAAGCAAGGAAACTCAAGCCTCCAAGACAAGACTTCCAGAAGGTGTCTATTAGGTGATCAAACGATCTTCTTACTTACCAAGGAAAAATAGCCTACCAAAAAATAAAATAAAATAAAACAAAACCATTAATGTTGTGGTCCCAAGGCTACAAGATAAGGAAGAAAATATCATCCTTGAGAATGTGTAAGTCATGGTCAAAAAGCCACCAGCTTCCTACCAGAAAGCTTTTATTTTCCTTGTCCCACAATGTCATCACTTCTAAATATCATGGCCAAAATTTTTTTTCAAGATTGAACAACTGAGACAAGCAAATTGCTCAATTATAGCTCCAAAATGTCATACTTCTTTGAAATCACGAGGACTTTTTGAGCACAGCTTTTATTATTTATGGCAAAGTACAAAATATATACTTCTTAATGGAAATGAGAAGTGAAAGATAGAAATGAGGTTCAATTAGAAGTTTACAATGGCAACAATGATATTTTTCTGTTTTTTCTTTGCCTCACTTGTCGTCACAACTTGTTCTGCATTTGTTTGTGAGAACTAAAATGATTGTCGGACGCTTCTCGAGTTCAAGAAAGGAGTAACAAGCGATCCAGATGGTCATCTGCACGCTTGGAATGAAGCCAATCCCTTCTGCAACTGGACTGGAATTACATGCCACCAACATCAGCAAAACCGGGTCGTGGCTCTTCAGCTCGAAGGCATGCGGCTGCAAGGAAGTTTATCCCCTTTTCTATCGAATCTCTCGCTTCTCACAGAACTTTCACTGCATACCAACAGCTTCTATGGAGAAATCCCAACTTCTTTTGGAGAACTGTCACAATTAGTGCACCTCAATCTGAGTTTAAATAAGCTTCAAGGTAATATCCCGGTTTCACTACGAGGTTGTCAGAGCTTGAAATTCATTGACCTGTCGAACAACAATCTATCTGGGGTCATTCCTGAAGAATTTGGTCTGATGAAGAACTTGACATACTTGGCTCTCTCTCGTAACAGCTTCAATGGACTCATACCGCCAATTTTGTCTAATTTAACAGAATTGACGTGGTTGGAACTTTCTTTCAACTACTTTACGGGGAAAATTCCAACGGAGCTCGGCGCACTGAAAAAGCTAGAGATTCTGTATCTCCATGTGAACTATCTTGAGGGGTCAATACCTTCAGCAATAAGTAACTGCACTGCTTTACGTGAAATTTCAATGATCGATAACTCTTTAAGCGGAGAAATCCCTTCAGAGCTGGGTTCCAAGCTGCAAAACTTGCAGAGTGTGTACCTTTCAGAAAACAAGCTTTCTGGGAAAATTCCAGTGACACTTTCCAATCTTTCTCAGCTGATTTTGCTTGATCTAAGCATAAATAAACTCCAGGGGGAAGTTCCTCTAGAGATGGGAAAGCTAAAAAACCTAGAGAACCTTTACCTTCACTCCAATGACTTGGACAGTGGATCTGATAATTCATCTCTCAATTTCTTAACAGCACTCACAAACTGTTCACATCTAAAGAAATTGAACATGCGTTTGTGTTTTTTTGCCGGGAAGCTGCCAGACTCCATTGGTGATCTTTCAAAAGAGCTGTATTACTTCAATCTCAGGAGTAACCTCATAACAGGAAATGTACCAGAGGGCATTGGGAATTTGAGCAGCCTAGTGACTTTGGAATTGGGGGGCAACCTTTTGGAGGGAAATCTTCCGACAACTTTTGGAAAACTTGGCCAATTGCAAAGGCTAAACTTGGGGCAGAACAGATTCTCTGGAGAAATTCCAGGTGAAATTGGGAAGATGGCTAATCTTGGATCACTGAATTTGTCAGACAATTTGATTAGCGGGTCGATTCCTCCTTCACTTTGTAATACCCCCGCCACTAAGGTATCTCTACTTGTCTCATAACAGACTATCAGCAAATATTCCCATTGAGCTCACACAATGTTCTCTTTTGATGGTGCTTGATTTATCTTACAACCACTTGCAAGGGCCTGTTCCTTCACAGATTGGCCAACTTTCAAACTTAGCTCTCTCACTTAACCTGTCGAACAACAATTTCGATGGACATATACCCGAAACTATTGGAAATCTGATACAATTGGAGGCCATTGACCTTTCCCATAATAACTTATCTGGTGTCATACCAAGTTCAATTGGAGGCTGCATTTCTTTGGAGTATCTGAACTTCTCCAGCAACATGCTTCAAGGTCCTCTTCCTGAGTCACTTCAAGTAATCCAATATCTCATAAGTCTGGACTTGAGTCATAATCAATTGAATGGCACTGTTCCAGCATGGATAGGAGACAAGAAGATGATCAAGACTCTTAATCTGTCCTTCAACAGATTATTTGGAGAGGTTCCGAAGTCCGGAAGGTTTGGAAATTTTAGTGCAAGCTCATTTGTGGGGAATGCAGGGTTATGTGGTGGCTATTTGGAACTGGATCTTCATCCATGTGAAGTTCAGAAACAGAAAAACAAGATAAATAAGAAAGCGTTGTTTGTGGTCTTAGCAGTCATACCAAGTTGTGTTGTTTTTCTGTCGGCTGCTTTAGTTGTTCACCGCTTTTTCTTTAAGAAAAGCAGTAACAAAGAAGAGTCTTCGATGTTAAGAGCATTCTCAGGCATTCATGAATTCTCAAGCACTCCTTGGACCAGAAGTTACACTCAAAGGGAACTTGAGATTGCGACATCTATGTTTAATGAGGCTAATCTTCTGGGAAGAGGAAGCTTTGGATCGGTCTATAAAGCCGTAATAGATGATGGAAGAACTATTGTTGCGGTGAAGGTTTTTGATGAAGGTTCTTGTCACAGTTACAAAAGCTTACAGAGGGAGTGTGAAATATTGTCCGAAATCAGGCACAGAAATCTGCTCAGAATCATGGGATCTTCCTGGAATTCAGGTTTCAAGGCTCTTGTGCTCGAGTTTATGCCGAATGGGAATTTGGAACAACATCTGTACCCTGGTGGATTAGAGGAAGGTCCTTGTAAGTTGACATTGGAGGAAAGAATGTCAATAGCTATAGACGTTGCCAATGGCTTGGAGTATCTTCAAGAGGGTTGTCCAACTCAAGTTGTACATTGTGATCTTAAGCCACAAAACGTGCTTCTCAATTATGACATGGTGGCTCGTATTGCAGATTTTGGCATCGGAAAGCTTCTTTTGGATAGACCAAATGAACAGTCTGTCACGACAGGTTTTCTAAGAGGGACAGTTGGTTATATTCCTCCAGGTAGCATCTAACTAGGTCACTGAAATTTGGAATAATTACTTAAAACTTTCTACTGTTTTATTGAAACGTCACTTCTTACTCTATATTTTTAAGAATTCCATTATAAATCCCTTGTGTTTTTTAATTCATGTTAAAAACCTCCCATTTGTTGTGTTCTAGTCAAAATTTCAGTGCAAAAAGATAGTGTTAAGCTTCATCAAGAATATTTGTTGTTTGTAGTTCCAGATGGGATTTGATTCAACTCCAAAGCCAAATAATCCACATTAGGATTCGGAATAACTCATATATGGAAGCTTACAACTTAATCTCACCGAACTACTAAAACTTACAACAACAACATGTTCATTGTTTCGTTTCTTACTTTTAGTGTCTATTTAAGCATGGTTTTTATGCAGATTAGTACTACATTCTTTGTTTTTTTTTTTTTTTTTTTGAATTTGTTTCTGGCAAGAATAACAACACCAAAAACTTTGATTCTAAATGTAATAAGAATTTGTGCTACTTGTGAAACAGAATATGGGCAGGGGATAAAGGTATCAGCTAAAGGAGATATATACAGCTACGGCGTTATGCTACTTGAGATGATCACGAGAAAAAGACCCACAAGCAGTATGTTCTCAGATGGGCTTCATCTGAGGAAATGGGTGATTTCTTCGCTTCCAAACAACATTTTGGATGTTGTTGACACAACACTGAAGCAGCAGGCAAGGTTGGGAGGGGGTATGGAGAGGCTTGAGAAATGTTGCATTCAAGTGTTGAATGTTGCATTGATGTGCACACAAGACAAGTCACAAGACCGACCCTTAATGTCTTCCGTTGTGCGAATGTTGTCGAACATTTTGAAAGAGCTGAGATTTGAAGCTCCAAATGGTAAGCAACAGAAAGGATCATTAAGAGAGTGAAGAAATAACTGGGCTAGCCAAAGAAACACACGAGTTGTTTGGCTTCTCTTTATATAAGTGCCCCTTAAATCAAGTTTGGTCCAATTGAGGAAGAATTCATTTAACAGTATGACTTGTATTCATCTTCGTCCTTGTGGTTTAAGAAGTCGTTCCTTAGTTTTGTTTTGTTATCACAATAAATGAACCATGTACTTTCTTTTTCTAAAAACAAGTATTGATTGTATAACTGTCTAAACTGAAATACAGGAAAGTGAATTCATACTGAAATTAAAAAAAAAAAAAAGTAGAGTGGTACTTGCAAAACGACATTGTTTCTTCAACATCATCAAACTTCTTACATTATTGAAGTTTACAATAAAGAAAAATGAATGATAGAAGTCCAAGCCAAAAAAAAAAAAAAAAGACTTCCAACTGGATTTCCCAAATGCCAGTACATATTATGGCCATAATGAGAGGAAAACATAATTTGGATATAATATTGTAAGTAGTTGGAAGCTTTATGTCATCAAACCAGTAAGCATTTATGCAGTGAAAAATTTTGGCCAAGTCATCCGCAGTGGGAAATGCTTTTGTGCAAAAAAAAAAAAAGGCACTTTAATAACAATTTATTATTGTTCCAAAAAAAAAAAAAAAAAGAACTATTGCCAAATAAATTTTCATTCAAAGCAGAAGCAAACAGACGCAGTTTATAAATTCTATAGGGTGTAGTTATATCTTTGTCCCTGGCAGCCCCAAATTCAAGTGCAAATTGGCTAACATGAAAGTGTTTATATCAACTTGAAAATAAAAATCACAAGCAAAAGACATGGACTCATGTTAATGATTTTTCCTTTTTTTTTTAAGCTAAACATACCTTTTTTTTAAATCTTTGGGGGGTCAAACTTTCGAGGCTTTT
Source organism: Artocarpus heterophyllus (assembly GCA_025403435.1). NCBI lineage: Eukaryota > Viridiplantae > Streptophyta > Magnoliopsida > Rosales > Moraceae > Artocarpus > Artocarpus heterophyllus. The sequence continues at coordinate 17,974,000 of CM046338.1, forward strand.
TTCTTTGTTTTTAACTTTTTCATTCGCTCGTATACTAAGAAAGGCAGAACTTGGCTACATGTAGCAAAATGTGAAAGAAGGTAACATTCCAAAAAAAAAAAAAAGAAAGAAATATATTAAAGATCCTTATAAACAAGTACATGATATAATATCAACTATTTATACCAGTCCCATTAATTATCCAAGTCCAAAACATGTACCAGAAGAGGAACATAAATGAAGTGGTTCAAAGAACTAGTCATTTCTAAATCCACTCTCGTGTCCTGCTCAGCCTTGTTGTGCCAGAAAGTCTCTTCTATTTATCTCCAGTTGTCTATCTTTTGTCAATATGTATAAAAAACTGAACAACCAAAGAATCACTAATATTCTTCTTGATACTCAAAAATACTCTTAAGAAATTAAAAAAAATAAAAATAAAGAAGAAGAAAAAACTACACCATGTATTATGTAAGTGGTTGGACCCCAGTTTCAGATCACTAATTCACTCAACTAAATATATCTCGGTGTTATGTTCAAAATTCAGAGAGAAAGAGGAGGAGAGAAACATGGGGTATGATCAGAAGTGTGTAATGACAAGGATATTGTGTTTTTGCTTTTTCTTACTTTTTGCACCATATGGTACTTCAACTTTTCTTTGTGAGAACTACATTGACTGCAAGGCACTTCTCAAGCTCAAGAAAGGCATTACAAGTGATCCGGAAGGCCATCTTCAAGACTGGAACGAGGCAAATCCGTTCTGCAACTGGACCGGCATCACATGTCATGAACACGTCAAAAATCGGGTTGTTGCTCTCGAACTCGTAGACATGGGATTGCATGGAAGTTTAACACCATTTCTTTCCAATCTTTCCCTTCTCATCAAACTTTCACTGCACACCAACAGCTTCTATGGAGAAATCCCATCTTCTTTTGGTGAACTTTGGGAACTAGTACATCTCAATCTGAGTGAAAATAACCGTCAAGGTAAAATCCCTGCTTCACTGCAAGGTTGTCGGAGCTTGAAATTCATGAATTTGACTGGCAACAATCTCTCTGGAATTGCTGAGGGAATTGGGCTGATGAAGAACTTGACATACTTATCTCTCACGGTTAATAACCTCACAGGTTCCGTACCCTCATTTCTATCAAATTTGACAGAATAGACAAGACTAGAACTGTCTTACAATTACTTTACGGGGAAAATCCCGGCAGAGCTCGGGGAATTGAAAAAGTTGAAGATTATGTTTCTCCATGTGAACTACCTTGAGGGGTCAATACCTTCTGCACTAAGTAACTGCACTGCTTTGCGTGAGATTTGGTTGATCTGTAACCAGTTAAGCGGAGAATTCCCAATGGAGCTTGATTTAAAATTGCAAAATTTACAGACATTGTACCTTCAAACAAACAAGATTTCAGGGAAAATTCCAGTGAACATCTCCAATCTTTCTCAGCTGACATTACTTGATCTAAGCATGAATAAACTTAAAAGGTGAAGTTCCAAAAGAATTAGGAATGCTAGAAAACCTCGAGATTCTTTACCTCCATTCCAATGACCTGATAAGCGGCTCTGATAATTCTTCTCTTGGTTTCTTAACATCTCTCACAAACTGTTCATATCCGAAGAAGCTGCACCTGGCCTCGTGTCTGTTTGCCAGAAAGCTTCCAGATTCTGTTGGTGATCCTTCAAAAGAGCTCCATTACTTGAACATAAGGGATAACAGCATATCAGGAAAAATACCAGAGAGTATCGGGAACTTGAGCAGCCTTGTGGACATCGACTTGGGGTACAACTTTTTCGATGGGAAGCTTCCTGCGGCTCATGGAAGGCTTGAACAGCTGCAAGGCTTAGGTTGGGGAAAAACAGGTTGCTTGGGCAGATTCCAAATGACAGGGAAGATGTCTAATCTTCGATTACTTGATCTTAATAAAATTTTTATTAAAGTTTAATTTACAACTGCTAAACTTAAGGAGCCTATCAAATAAACTTAAGTTTAAATTTATTATTAATAAATAATTATTTATTTAATTTAAAAAATTTATAATCATTTATTTTAAAAATATTTTTAAAAAAACCATTTACTTTTACATCTCAAGATTTTAAGAGTCATTTTGTTTAAGAAAAAAATGATTTAACATCTAAAATACCTTTATGTTTTGCTTAACTACTACTTTTCCCTCTCATCATGCAAGTGTCTAAAACGATCTTGTGTTTTTGAAGTTACGCTCAAAATACTTTAAAAACAATGAAAAATTCTACCAAATACCATTCACAAAATAAACAGTGTTAATTACTTTGAAATTAAGATTAAATTGCAGAACTGGTATCACTCAATTTTTTGCAAACGTAAAAGGACTAAACTATCCCTAAAAGTAAGAAACCCAAATCCGGAATCAAAATATCAGATATACTCTCTCTCTCATCCCCTTCGTATCCTCTTTCTCTGTCCTCCCTGCGTCCTTCTTTCTTTCTCTCTCTTCTATTCTTGACAGCGGATCACTATTGCTGGAGATCTTGGACAAAACTATGACGGCTTCAACGTCGCAAAGCTCGCACGGCATTGGAAGAATGGGCATCGGAGAAGCTGCAGACCTCATGTTCTTCGGTAGGGGCTGACAGTCCTATGCTCGCAATAAGAGATCCTCCGAAATTCGAAGTCGTGCGAGATTGTCCTGTCCGTCGCCATCGACAAAGATGTGGTGGCGACAGCAAGCTCTAAGCTTCGATAGGGCCGTTGCGTTGGTTGTGCATTGGCGACCACTTCGGAGCGTAGCCGGAACATAAGGTAGAAATTAGATCCGCACTAACTAATTATTAATGTTTGGAAATTGTGTAGATTTTAAGGTTGCAGTTCTTTATTTTTCATTTTTTTCGTTTTTGATGTGGTAAAATAGAAAAAAAAAAAGGAAAAAGTTTTTATTTTATGTCTTTTTTCTTTTTTTGTATTTTATGAGTTTTCCTTTTTTATATTTCTTTATGTAGTAATTGTTCCATCCTGTTGTGGTTGCATTTTTCGATCGCCAACGACGTTATCGGTGATGTTTGTAAATTTTTGAATTTAATGTAAATATAATTTTTACATGATAATACAGCATTATTAAAATAATATTTTATTTTTTGACCATTAGTGGTCTCATGAAATCGACTTTGAATTTTTGCATTTACAGGGTAATATAATATTATGAGAATAATACTGTATTTCTTGGTCACCGTTGGTCTGAAGAAGTTGTCGATAAATTTTTGTATTTACACGGTAATACAATATTATCAGAGTAACATTATATTTCTTGGCCGCGCGGTAGTCCAGTGAAGTCAATGTTGAATTTTTTATATTTATATGGAAATACAATATTACGAGAGTAATGCTGTATTTCCCAGCCATCAGTGCTTAAGCAAAGTCATTGTTGAATTTTTATATTTACATAGTAATACAGTATTATAAGAATAATGTTGCATTTTCTGGCAGCCGACAGTCAAACGAAGTCGCGGGTCTATTTTTGTATTTACATGATAATATAGTATTTCAAATAAAGTGTTGTATTTCTTAGCCACCGATTGTCTGCGCGAAGTCGCGAGTAAATTTTTGTATTTACAAGTTAATACTGTATTTCAAGTAAAATATTGTATTTTTCGACCGCTAATAAATTTTTATATTTACACGGTAATGCAGTATTATCAGAGTAACACTATATTTTTTGACCGTGCGGTAGTCCAATGAAGTTAATGTTGAATTTTTATATTTACATGGAAATACAATATTACGAGGGTAATGTTGTATTTTCCAGCCACCAGCGCTTAGGCAAAGTTGTTGTTGAATTTTTGTGTTTACATAGTAATACAGTATTACAAGAATAATGTTGCATTTTTTGGCGGCCAACAGCCAGACAAAGTCGCGGGTGTATTTTTGTATTTACACGATAATACAGTATTTCAAATAAAGTATTGTATTTTCCAGCCACCGATTGTCTGCGTGAGTCGTCGGTAAATTTTTGTATTTACAAGCTAATATTGTATTTGAAGTGAAATATTGTATTTTTTGACTGTCGGTGAATTTTTGTATTACACTCTAAATACGGTATTTTTCAATAAACATTATATTTCTCGACCACCGATAGTCCGACAAAGTTGTCGGTAAATATTTGTATTTACACAATAATATTGTATTTCAAGTGAAATACTATATTTCTCAGCCGTCAAAGGTTCCACGAAGTTGTTTGTGAATTTTTGTATTTACATGATAAATAATGTATTTCTCGGCCACCGGTGGTCCGACAAAGTTGCCGGTGAATTTTTATATCTACACAGTAAATACAATATTTTTATGCTGCCGACGGTCTGACGATGTCACTAGTGAATTTTTGTTTTTCACGGTAAATATAGTTTTTCTTGATAAAATATTGTATTTATACGGTCGTTGACGGTTTGATGAAGTTGCTGGTGAATATTTTTATTTACACAGTAAATACGGTATTTATTTGTAAATTTTGTATTTCCCGATTGATGGAGGTGTCAGCAAAGGAGGTGGAGATATAAAGGATAAAGAGATGAGGGTATTTTCAAATTTTTATTTTTAATTTCTCATAATATATTATTTATTACATTTTAAAACTATACGATCTTATTTACTAAGAGTTAGTTTAAATATATTATTTTGCTTAAATTTTTAAAATTTCAAAATTATCCTTTCAATTGAATACAATTTTAAATATTACTTAACAAAAAATTTAAATAAAAAATAATTTAAAATGTTTAAATATATATATATATATATATATATATTCCAATTATTTTTAAATTTAATATACTAAGATTAATTTTATCTAATATTTTGTTTAAAAATGTTTTAAAGTGCATTTTATAAAAATTAAATTACATTTTATAGAAATTAGGCAGTGTAATATTATTTTTTTTTTAAAAAATTAACAGTTTTAAGGGTATTTTGATTACAATTTCAAAAACACTCTAGATGGTTACGGTATTTGTACAATAAAAAGGAAAAAAAAAAGTTTTTAAACAAAACATAAGAGTTGTTATGTTTTGGATATTTTATTTTTTTCTCAAAAGAAATTCCGCGTTAATTGGAAAAAAAAAAAGAAGCCTCATAACTGAATAAACTTTCGCACATCGCGAAGTAACTATTTGCAGAGGCAGAGCTTCGGCGATACTAGACATGAAAGGCTTATCTCTCTACAGTTCGATCCCTACAGTTGTTCCCTTTCAAAAAGGAAAAGCCTTCACGAACTTTAGAACAGAAAGTCTCAAGAATCACAGAAAGTTCACAGTCAAGAGCAGCAGCAGCAGCAGCAGCAGAGATCTTAACGAAGACGAAGAAGGTCCTCTGTCAACCACTTCCTCCGCTTACGCCGTGCTCGGAGTGGACCCCACCTGCTCAACCGCCGACCTCAAAGCCGCTTTTCGTTCCAAAGTATGAAAATTATTTGATTTCATGGAATCATTACTCTTTCTTTCTTTCTTTCTTTTTTTAAGGAACAATTCTATAATTGTTGTGTGAAATTGAAATAGGTCAAGCAATTCCACCCAGATGTTACTAGAACCGGCAAAGGCTCCGACGCAATGATTCGACGCGTGATTCAGGCCTATGAGGTACTTCCATTCGCCTCCAAAAAAAGTGTTTTTTTTTTTTTTTTTTTAGTGAATTGGGAATTTAGTTTGGTAACTGAGGAAAATTGAGCATTTAGTGAGAAAGAAAAATTCTAGAATTCTTCTTTTATCCAAACTTTTAATACGAATTGACATATTTTGTCACCTTTATTATTATTAAAAAACTTGCATTTAATAATAAAAAAAAAATTCAACTTACTTGTCGCGTGAGTTGGTGTTGGAAAGTTAAAATTGGGATTCCTGGCACTACTCTAATGAGAAATGATGAAAATGGTTCTGTAATATAATGTGACGCAGATGTTATCCAATTGCAGCAGATTGGAGATCATTGAAAGGTGAGCTTTGTTTTTTAAAATTCAGACTTTGGGTTTTATGCATCAATCATGGATAATATTTGTTATTTTGGTTTTATTGTACAATGTATAAAAGACATGCTCACGGATGGTTGGAAATGTATATTTTGTAGTGAATGCTTAGACCCTTTTGAGAATCCAGAATGTGAAGCATTTGATGTCTTCGTGAATGAGATTGTTTGTGCCGGCAAAGGTAGAGAGCTACTGAAGAGAGCTACTGACTTTAATAATGTTCAGCTGTTTCTGTTTGTGATATTGACTAATAAATTGCTGAAGAAAATTTTTAGTGCCAATCATAATTGGGAAAGTAATCCAAGCTTTTCTCCGATCGTGAATTGGGTCCTTAGAAAATGATCTTCTTTCTCTAGTTTCGTGGAAACTGCATCTCGTCTAATTATTCCATTGAAGGAGAGTTGATCGCAAATCTAATCTGTCTACGTGTCATAAACTATTAACACCCTGATTCATTCATGGAACTTTTCTAAACTGTAAGCAGGATGCCCATATTCCTGCGTTACAACAGCCCCTCATGCCTTCATGTTTGCTTCAACCGGAACTGCAAGAGCAACTTCTCAAGGTTGGTTAATTCGCTGCCGAGTTCCTTCCATTTTCATTAATAACTTGATAGGTATTTTTTGGTAGTCTTCATTTTAAGCCGCTTTTTATGAAATTAGGACATGGAGAAGATTACCAAGTTCAGCTTGCAGTTGGTCAGTGCCCTAGGAGTTGCATTCATTACGTCACACCTTCGCAGAGAATTATTCTAGAGGAATTACTTGACAGGTGATTTGCTAAATGTCTATGCTTTTCCGTCATCATAGTTTGGATTTGGATTACTCAGCTTTTGCTTTCTTTGGTTGTTTGAAAAATGGAGTTGGGAATTCAGTCATTCTTCTTTCTGTTGATGCTAGCACAGAATGCCTTCCAAATTTGAGCTACTTTGTAGTATTGTTATTAACAATTTTTTATTTGCATAATTTTTCTTGATTTTGTAGCATCTTGAATGTGCCGTATGACAGTTCAGCTGAGGCGGGTATGCTATTCAGTCTCATAGTTACAGCCAGGTTTGAAAACAATAGGTACCAAAAGCCAAAGAAGCAGGCCAAAGCTTCAACGAAAAAAGTTGATTGGGTTTGAATTTTGCAAAACTTCAAGCACTAGATGGAATATCCAGCCGATATGTCCGCAGAGCAATGTGTGAAAAAAAGACCACGATGATGCAATCGTTTAGAATTCAAAACAACCCGGGGCAGCCTTCTTGCCAACTGAGAGAGTAGTTTGTATATGTTGTGTCACTTGGAGGTATTTAATGTTATTTTTAGTAACTCTTTTTACCCTGTTTTGTTACAAGGGTTATAAAGATGTATCTAACCTGTAAATACACCGTTTTGTTGAATGATAAATGGTTGTGAAAAGAGGAAACGTAATTGAATAATACATTGGATACCTTGTGTGCAACTAAATTATACTTATAGGGGTATTCGGATGCATTGGTTTAATGGATTGAACCAATTTTGGTTAAAACTAGTGTAACATGTGAGAACTTTATATTATAGCTTATTTTTTTTTTATACTGTAGCATATGAGAGCTTTACACTGTAGCAACCAAAAGTTTTGGTTAAAACTAAGATTGTCAAAAGTATAGCTAGGCCAGTTCAGTGAATTCAGTCAATTTTTAGGTCATTTTAGCGCAAAGTTATAATTGTGAGCCCAGGCTCTTTTGGATGGCTAACATTAAAAAACATGGTAATAGTTGGTAGTTCGTAGTTTAACAAAGAGATAGTAGAAGTAGAAGCAAACAGGACTTATTGTGCAAGAACCATCTTTTACATTCCGTAATGGTATATTGAATACTTCCTAAAAATTAACAGATAGAAGTTGAGATAAGCTTAAAAGTTACAGTTCACAGAGGACGCTTATTTTGAAATGGCCCTCATGAATCGATTTAATGAAGAGAAGATGCCTGCTGCTTTGTCAAAGAAAGAAGGGCCCTCTGAATTCTCTTCTACAGTTCCAAATATAATCTGCAACCCAAAAAAAAAAAAATTTCTTGGTTATTTAGGTTCAATAAATTCATACACGCTAGATATCTTCTTGTCAAACATGCCAAGGTGATTGGTTTGAAAATTAATGAAACTTTTAGCAGCAACAAACCTCAACTTCTTCGGCATCAGGACGTCTAGCGAGTTCTTGGGCAAGAAGATATCTGTTTGGTCTATCCTTATCATCATAGAACACCTTCCATAATCTGGTATCAGATTAGCACAAACAATCAGAGACAGAGTTAATCAACCTGAGGAGTTGTAGTTTGGTCTTAAGTCCGAGTCCAAAAATATGTTATGAAGTCCTTACCCTGGATAACATCTGAACACAGCACCAGATGGTAGAGGCCTCATTGAGTAGACTGTTGTAAATGTGCTGTAAAACCAGTTTGTCAAGGATGTGTGATTAGTAAAATTGTAAATATATTGGGGAAAAAGGAAAATAGATTTTTTAAAAAAAACTTGGATGAAATGAATTAGTACTTAGAGGTGAGCTCAAAAAGCTGAACCATATAACATAAAGACCTCACCGAAAATGATCACCGTACTAGAAGAATGCATGGACCAACACTTTTGTGTTTGCGGTAATCATCACCATGGGTGATAAATAGCAGTGCTGAAGTACTTAAAAGCTAACATATGCAAAATCTACTAGAAGTTGCAAAAATGGATAAACAAACAATGCTCAACTAAAGCAGAGAATTTGCAAAGTTTACCTAAGAAAGTAGCGTCTTAACTTCCGAACATTAAACCCAACTCCAACATCTTCACTGATGAGGCGTGGATTCCACATGATGAGAGGCCTCGGCTGCCGATATACAAGGAAATATTCTTAACTCAAAAATCTTTTCAAGGTGTTGATTAAATTCTAATGATTTTAACACATCCTAGATTTCTAGAAGACATTATAATTTATCGAAGAAAAATTGTTACCGGATCATCAGAGAGTTGAGAGGCAATTTTTTCTACATATCCTAGCATTTGGTAATCGGGAACAACCATAACCACAATTTCATCTTCGCTCTCAAAAGGCTTGCGGTCGCTTAAGCTAAACAAGGGACACAAAAGCCGCATAGCAAGAATTAATGAAACGAGTATACAAAGCAATAGGTTGGCTAGCCTTTGCAAACAATACAATTTTAAATATGTTGTACAAGATTCAGTTCCAAAGGATGACAAACCACAAAAATGGAAATTTGAGCAATGTGTATCAATTACCTCGAGAATCCAAAAGCAGCATCTTTCCACTTGTACTTCAGAAGCGCTGAGGCACCGGCATCTGGAAATATTGCTTTAACTTTCTAAAATTTTTACAAAAATTTAGATTAGATGTTAAATAAAAAAAGAGTGTAAAACTGTTTCAAGTATCAATTTCATAAAGCAGGTTGCTTGCATAAAGGGGAAAAAGCGTGCAATAGAAGCATAAGATCAGGTGAATTAGACTATTCTATCAATAGATTTTAGATTCTTTTAGGTAACCTGACATCCAGTTTCTTCAATAAGTGTATCCAAGAAAATTCTTGAAAGCTCCCAGAGCTCAGCTTGTGCGCCTTCGTCATCTAGAAACTGTAGCTGGGGGATTAGGAGCTCGACCTAGAATATTTCAAATTAATTTATTACAATAAATAGTGAGCAGAGAAAAAAAAAAGTAACAGAGAAATGATCAACTCGTTAGGAGATTATGCCATCTTTGTATGACATTTCTCCTAACTTATGTTTTTCATATTTGCAAAATTTTCAGCTGAGTGGTGTTTATACATGTAAAGTTACAATCCTAGCCTAATACTATAACATAACAAATTAAAGTTTTCTTTTGTACCCTTGAAATCCAAACACAAAACAGCACAACAAAAAGTGAATCAGATAATCTATATTAATAAGATTTTACATTTTCACTTGGCACGTACTATGGCTCTCATTCCTCCTGAAGACACAAATGATGCACTTGCTTCACCTGATTGCCGGACTGCCCCCTCCAAGTCAGAAGGCAAGCAGCTGAAATACAAAATCAGTTGCATTAGACATTAGTCTCCAATTCAAAACCAAATAACTCAACCTCAAGCAACACCATTGGAGCAATTTCTAACTATCTATGCCAAGTAACTAAATCTTTTCTGAGAGAATAATGTAGTAAGATATGAAAAATACCCAAAACCGTTTTTAACCGTCAGTTACATGGCATCATATCAGAGCAAGAAAAAAGTACGGCGATTTAATGGAACTTAATAAAGACATGACGGTTCGTAATTATGTCCTATCGCCTGGTAGAATTCTCCTCTTTGTCATTGCATAACCAAGTATTTCACTATAGTATCACATGAAAACCCAGGTAAACGGTAAGATTATCAAAACATAAAGACCGGAACATATTAAAGATGCACATATTGACAATTTTAGAGATTGCAATTGCACGAGTTTAAACTCAAGACCTCTTGCTCTGATCGTCCGATACCATGTTAGTTTAATTGTCCATCAAAAGCTTAAGTTCTTAGACATGGGTCCAACATTAGTCGTATATCAAACACAAAGTGATTATCAACTCCACTGAATTCTTCTATTAAGCCTAAATACCTCAAATTCACATAGAAACAGCAAAAGGGTACCGCCATTTTTCTTTCTACGTACAAACTTTTTCCTCCTCAAAATGATCCAACCATGAAAACACGCACAAAACGAAGCACAGCCCAGATAAATCGATCAACAGTACTTAGAACCAACTATAACTCTTTCGAACGAAACAATTAAACTGACCTGTCATCTTCTTCCACTTCCTCATCTTCTTGAACCGCTTGAAAAGAAGGAGTGGAGGTCTCTTCAAGACCGTCTTGCGGATGGTCGCCTTGGAATTTTTTGAACTTGGCATTAAGTCTGGTGGGTGATTTGCCGTTGAAAGTGGTGGTGAGGAAGATAGAGTTAGAGCGAGAAAAGGATAAGGGAATCAAGCGAGTGGTGGAGGTTGAGTTGGGCATGGACGGTGAAGAGGAGGAACAGAAGATATGGAAACTTGGGTATGTGGAAGCCATTGAAGTTGCTTCTTTTACACTGCTGCTATTTTGGAGAGCCTAAACTTTGGAACATGATTATTATGGTTTTTTCTCTTCTTTTTATTTTTTATTTTTATTTTTCTGTGAGATGTATTTTTTTCTGCCCTCAAAAATTCTTGGTTGCTGAATGATGACGTCATAAGAATCATGAACCAGATCCCCACGTAATCCGTTGTAGAGTCATTGAGAAAGAGACAGGTGTTTGAGAAGCGCTATTAGGGCTAACTTTTTAATTTATAATATTGTATTATGTGAGAACTTTATGCTATAGTAATTTTTTATTTTTTATTATAGTACGTAAAAATTTTATACTTTTTAGTAATCAAAAAGTTAATTCTAATCATAGTTGCTAAATTATAATTGTCAAACACCTTATAAAAAAATCTTTATTAAATTGAGAAATACTACAGTGGAGATTGGTAACATCATTTGATCAAAATATGATAGAAGAAAAAGATGAAGGACCATCAAAACAAAAAGGCTCTCCCACACACAATTATCTTACATTCATCAAGGAAAAAAAAACTAAATCGATGATTGTGCCTTGTAAATCGCCTATGGTAATGGGGTTTGCACGACTCATTCCCGTCTCAACCATTTGCGTTGGGAAGGTTGACGGAACAATGGAGAAAGGGATTGTTGGAATTCAGCCACATGCGATATCGACAGGTTTCATCTCCTCTATAAACGCTACCATTGTTGAGCTTACTCCTTTGAAAACTGAGAAGAGTTTGACAGATCTCGTTGATATCTTCCATGACTGCTGACATCATTTGCTCCTTGCAAAGCTGTGGTTGCAATGGGTTAGTAAAGGAGATCATGGCGAAAAGGAGCGTAGATCTCATCAATCTTTTTTTTTTTTAATGCTTAATGATCAATTGGGTAAGGTCTCTGATACTATTCTCAAGGAAGAAATTTTCCATTACCTTCATCTTCGGCAAGATCTTTGTCGCTAAAGGAGGTCTGAGAACGACCAAGGTCGAGGATTACGATCTAGAGGAGGAAAAGTGGTGCATGGTTGCTATAGCCTCGAGAAGCCACTATGGCTGCATCGACGCTTCTGTTGACGAAGTCTTCTACATCATCGCAGGCCTGAAGCTTGGTGGTTCAGAGAACAACAATCTCTCATGTGAGGCTATGGCAAGAGCTGAGGCTCACATCTACACTAGCTTGATGGACTTGTACGACATGGAATCGCACGTGTGGCTTCGTAGTTGAGCCATCCCTGGCAGCGGCAGCTATATGGTGGTGACTTGCACTGCTTTCGATTTCATCTACATGCTAGCAAGCCACATGGTGGTTATGCTTGTCATTTTGTAGGCCCATAATACTTTGGAAAGCTCCTCCAACCATCTTCCTTTAAGGTCATCAAGGCATTTCTTCAGTGTATGATATATAATCTTATTGACAACCTCAACTTGACCATTTGACTGTGGGTGGATAACAACAGAGAAACTCTTGTGTATGCCAAGATTCTCACAAAATTTCCTCATCTTAGCATTATCAAATTGCTTGCCATTGTTGGAGACGGGTGAATATACGACACTAACTTAGCAGACAATATGAGACCATATAAAACTCGTACAGTTGGCCTCCATAATCGTGGTAAATCCTTTGCTTCTGCCCACTTGGTGTAATAATCGACCACCACTATGATGAAGTTAACGCCACTAGGCGTTATGATAAATAGATCGATAATATCGATTCCCTATTTTGCAAAAGGCTAAGGACTTAAGATTGACGTTAGATTTTCAGGGTGAGATCTCAATATCGTAACATAACACTGGCATTTGTTACACTTTGCGAGCATATTTAATGGTGTCCTTTGAATTAAGCCAATAATACACTTGTCTTAGCATTTTGTGGGCCAAAGATTATCCTTCAGAATGGTTCCCACACAAGCCTTCTTGAATCTTTCTCAAAACTCTTAAACCTTCATCCTTGTCGAGACAACGGAGAAGAGGAATTGAGTTACCTCGCCTATATAGCATCCCATCATGCAGGAGGTAACGAGTTGACCTATAGTGGGTTCTTTTGGCTTCAATTGGGTCAGCGGGCAATTCTCCATTTAGTAAATATCTTATTGTTGGAGTTATCCAGCTATCTCTCTGTGTGACTGGCATTGCTTCCTCTATTTCCCTTTTGCTATTGTTGGGACTTCCAAAATTTCGACAGGCACCACTTTAAGTAACTCCTAATCTTTCGATGTAGCGAATCGAGTTAGTGCGTCAACATCACTATTCTCAACATGAGGTACTTGTTTAATCTGACAAGATTGGAACTTTGCAACTTCTTCTTTCACCTTTTGCAGATACTTGAGCATTACCCAATATTTGGTTTTGTACTTATCTGATCTGGTTTACGATAAGCTGATAATCACTATGGACTTTCAATGGGTCAGCCTTTAGGTGATGGGTGAGACGTAAGCCCATTAGAATTGCTCCGTACTCTACCTCATTATTGGATGCTGTGAATTTAAATATCATTGTTGCTGTTATCTTGTGGTTTTTTGGGCTTACCAACATAACTCCTTCACATGCACCACGTTCATTCGACAAGCCGTCAACGTACAACTTCCATTTAGGTTGCTCCACCTTAGTCTTTGTCTTTGTGCCCCCTGGTCTAGCTATGAACTCAACAATAAAGTCAGCCAGGGCCTACCCCTTGATCATTGTGTGGGCTTTGCAGTCTATATCAAACTGACTTAGCTCGACGAACCTTTCTGCAAGTGACCTAACGTCTTTGGCATTTGAAGAGCTTACCTTAGAGGATAATTGGTTAAAAGGACCACTTTATGCTCTAAGAAATACCTTTTTAACTTTTTGGTAGACATAACCAGTGCTAGTGTAAGCTTTCTATCTTCGGATACCTTGTTTCTGCGTCAAGTAAATGATTGCTTGTGTAGTAATCTAGAAGCTGAGCTTTCTTTCCTTCTCTTATCAAAACCGAGCTTAGGGCATGAGACCATACAACCAAATAAATATAAAGGTCTCCCTGATAAAGCTTTAGAAAATAATGAAGGTTTCCTTAGATACTCCTTAAGGCACTTGAAAGGCTCGTCACATTCCGTCGTCCATTCGAATAGCTTTCTTCCTTTCAAAATGTCAAAGAATGGCACACTTATTAGTCACCCTTGAGATAAAATGGTTGAGAGCTACAACACAACCTGTTAACTTTTGCACCTCATTGGCCTTCTACAGTGCCTCCATATCCAACAATGCTTGAATCTTGGCTGGGTTAGCCTTAATGCCTCAACTGCTAACTATGAACCCTAGAAACTTCCCAAGACCACTCCAAATGCACACTTCAAAGGATTGAACTTCATCTTGTACTTCTTCGAGATCTAGAACATCTCATCTAGGTGTGTGACATGTAAACTTGCTTTCATAGACTTTACTAGCATATCGTTGACATATACTTCCATCGTTTCTCAATTTGCTTGGCAAACATCTTGTTCACCAAGAGTTTGTATGTTGCCCCTCTGTTTTTCAACCCAAAGGGTGTGAAGAGATAATAGTACAACCCCCTATCAGTGATAAAAAAATGTGTGCTCTTGATCTCATGGGTGCATTGGGATCTAGTTATAGCCTAAATAGGCATCTGTGAAACTTAACAATTCAAGTCCCACTGTGGCATAGACCAGTTGATTAATCTATGGGAGAGGGAAACTGTCATTTGGACATGCCTTGTAAAGGTCGCTAAAGGCTATGTACATTATCCATTTCCCATTCAGCTTAGGGACAAGCACTGGATTGGAAATCCAATCAAGGTAATGTGATTCTCTGATAAATCCATTTTTCTTTAACTTGCTACCTCCTCTCGGAGCACTTCATACCTCTTTAGGTTCATTGATCGCCTCTTCTATCTTTTCGAAAGGTAGTTTGGGTCAATGTTAACGTGGTGGCAGGCGATCTCTAGGTTGAAATCGACCATATCTTCACGTGTCCAGGTAAAGACATCTAAATTCTTGCTTAGAAATTTCATGAGTTTGTCCATCTGTTTCTTCGTCAACACTGAATCAATCCTAAACACCTTTGATGGGTCTTGCTTATCCACTTTTATCTCGATAAGATCCTCAGTCGGCTTTGTTCTAGTGTTCCATTTTCCTACCTTTGGTCTTGGTCCTCCACCATAGGTCCTTGGTGAGCCATCCTCCTTTCCATTATCTTGGGGTCTGCAGTAAGTTAACCTTGACTCATATTGGTTTCCCGCTCAGCTCGCTATTGGAAAAGTAGTACGTAGCAGAAATTTAAAATTTTTTTAATATTAGAGTATTTTCTAAAACACAAGTTTGATACGCTATATGCATAAATTAACTAGATCTTACTAACCTTTTTTTACCAAAGAGTACTTGCAATCTATGAAGAGAAGGGCGTTTCAGAAGGGCGTTTCAGAAGAGCCTTAACCAACTAGTCTTCTTTGCTATTCTCTATCTACGATCAGAGTGCACGTGCGCACGTCGTATAGCTTTTCCTTGTGACTCTCTGTCTAACCGATTGAGAAAACCTAGAACTAAGGTTCGTGATTTATAAAAACTAGCTCTCAGGGGAGTTTCAGAGACTCATAATATAGAGTGCTCACTCTTGATTTCTCAACTGATCTCCATAACTATGAGTCTTACTCCCTATTTATAGAGGTTGGACCTAGGGAGTCCTTATCAGATAAGGCTTCAAAAATTCAAATCTGAATCAATATCCGATAAAAATCACGTCTAAAAATGTGTGGTTAAAAATCATTTGGTCGGCAGGCCGAACTGGCAAATCATCTTTCCGAACTTAGTCCATCGGTAGATCAAACTGAAAAATTGGCCTGCCGAACTAACGATAAATGATCCCTGCAAATCTTTATTTTTCACCCGAGATTCTTAGAATAAAGTCTCAGTTTTAATTCAAATAACCTAAGAGAGAAGTTACCTGATTAAAACAGTTATATCTAGAAATCTTTAGGAAAATAAATATTCCTGATAATTCAACAAGTTTATTTTGAATTACCTTACATAAAATTTATTCAACCGATAAACAGACATGAATTATTTGATCCTATCAAATTTCAACCAATATGATAATTTAACATAAGTCACCAATTTATTGGAAAAGCAAGTTGTATCGTTATAGGATTTATTATGAGCTAGTAAAAGGGACTTGATGGACCTATATAGTTCAAGTTCTTGATAATTACGAAACCGAATATCCTAGATATACATTTCATAATTATCAACTTTAACAATCTCCCACTTGCACTAAGTGAGTAAATATGACAAATCTCATATCCCTATAGCTTCAACATGCCTATCAAAAACTCTCACAGTTAGAGTCTTCGTGAATGAATCAGCTAAATTGTCCTCGGATATGATGTTGCACACAACAACATGCCCGTGCAATACGAAGTCCTTTATTACATGATACTTTCTGTCAATATGCTTACTCTTGTGAAATCTTGGTTCCTTAGCATTAGCTACCGCTGCATTGTTATCATAGTATAGCGATACTGCCTTATCCGTACCAGGAACTATCTCAAGATCCCCAAGAAAATTGCGGAGCCACACTTCTTCTTTCGAAGCATCACTAGCTACCATATACTCAGCCTCCATCATTGAATCCAAAGTGCAATCTTGCTTGACACTTCTCCAAACAATGGCACTGCTGCACAGAGTAAACACAAAACCTAAAGTTGATCTTCTCGAATTTAGATAGGATTGGAAATCCGAGTCAATGTATCCTAGAAGTGTTAAATCCTCACTTGAATACACAAGCATATACTCTCGAGTCCTTCTCAGGTACTTGAAAATATGCTTGACTGCAACCTTGTGGTTTAGTCCTAGATTTGACTGAAATCGACTTACTAGCCCAACCGTATAACAAATATCCAGTTGTGTGTAAGGCATTGCATACATAAGACTACCCACTGCTAAAACATAAGGTACCTTCTTCATGTATTCTCTTTCTTCATTAGCCTTTGAAGAGTCTTTCTTAGAAAGAGTAATTCTAGACCTAGGTGGTTGCCCACTTTTCTTAGAATCCTGCATTGCAAGCCTTTTGAGAATTTTATCTGTGTAGCTTGCTTGGGATAAAGCTATCATTTTGTTCTTCCTATCCTGAAAGATTTAGATACTAACAACAAAATTAGTTTCACCTAAGTCTTTTATGTCAAACTGCTTAGTCAACTATAATTTGACCGACAATAATGCCTCAATGTCATTGTCAATTTGCAGAATGTCATCTACATAGAGCAGTAGAAAAACCACATTCCCATCCTTAATGTGTTCGTAAACACATGGTTCATCCATATTTTGTGCAAACCCATAAGTCTCGATCACCAAATCAAATCTTATGTTCCAAAAACGGGAAACCTGCTTAAGTCCATAAATTGACTTTAGCAGCTTACAAACCTTACCCTCTTGACCCTTATCCTTGAACCCGTCTGGTTGTTCCATATATATGGACTCATCAAGATAACCATTTAGAAAGGCCGTCTTGACATCCATCTACCAAATCTCATAGTCAGTAGCTATGGACAAGAGAATGCGATAGCTGTGGACAAGAGAATGCGGATGGACTTAAGCATGGCTACAGGTAAAAAGGTTTCCTCGTAATTGATTCCTTCCTTTTACGTGTATCCTTTAACTACAAGCCTAGCCTTATAGGTTTCAATTTTTTCATTCACTCCTCTCTTTCTCTTATAGATCCACTTACACCCTGTGGGTTTTACCCTTTCGAAAAAATCTAAAAGCTTCTAGAACCGATTAGTCTCCATAGACTTCATCTTTGTGTTTATAGCCTCCATCCAGAGTTTCGAATCAACATGCTCCATAGCTTTTTTGTAAGTGTAAGGATTCTTGTCTTTTTCAATCGGTTCAGCCAAGAAGGTCTCACTATTGAACATATACCTCTCGGGTTGACGGCCGATCATCCCACTACACCAAAGCCCCTTAGGTTGTTGTTCGTGTTTGGTTCGTTTTTCTATACTAATTGCAATGGTTTTATTCGAAACCCTCGGAGTGATTGAATCACTTGCCAACTCCTCAAGCACCACTTTGTTTCAAGGCTTAAAGTCGTCCATGTAACTTTTCTCAAGGAAAGTTGCATTAGTTGAAACCACAATTTTATTTTCCTTTGGGTTATAAAAATAACCTTCGTTAGTTCCTTTTAGATATCCTACAGACATGAGCCGGACATGAGCTGGACATACCTATATGCGAATATGGTTTAAGGATGTCCTTTCCCTGTCCACAACTCATGAGGAGTTTTAGGAACTGATTTTGAAGGCACATTGTTCAAAAAGATAACATGCGGTTTATAGTGCATATCCCTAAAAGGATAAAGGCAATGATGAATAACTCATCATAGACTTGACCATGTCTAACAAAGTCCTATTTCTTCTCTCAGCCACACCAATCGTCTACGGAGTGTCCGGTGGAGTCAAATGGGATAAAATCTCAATCTCTAATAAGTGTCCTAAGAACTCATTAGAAAGGTATTCACCACCTCGATCAGATCGAAGTGCCTTCATGGGTCTATCCAATTGCTTTTTCACTTCAGTCTAAAACTCCTTGAACTTGTCATAAGTTTTGCTTTTATAGTGCATTAGGTACACATACCCATATCTTGAGTAATCATCAATAAAAGTGACGAAATACTCATACCCTCCTCATGCCCAGATGTTCATAGGTTCATAAATATCGCTCGCTATGTACAAGTTCTAGAACCCCTTCAGCCCTATTACCCTTAAACCCAAATGGTCTTTTGGTCATTTTACCCTCTAAACAAGATTTACATTGTGGTATAGATTCTACCTTTGAGTGACTTTAAGGTCCATCCCTTACCAACTTTTGAATCTTATTCAGGTTAATATGACCTAGTCGCAAATGCCAAAGATAGGTCTTATTAGAGTGAGAAGTTTTAAGTCTTTTAGAGTTGTTATCATTAATCTTAGGTTTGATAAAATATAGATTATTTTGCATCCATCCATCACAGATAAAAGATTTGTTTTTACGAATCATCACTTTATTATTAAAAGACACTATATAAGAGTCTTTAAATAAACAGGTTACGGAAATTAAATTCCTTTTAAGTTTAGAAACATAAAAACAATCTCTCAAATATAAATTTGTATAATTATCAAAGTAAAGATGGACGTCTCTCACTGTTTCAGCCAACACCAAGGATCCATCGCCCATCTGAAGCGTGAAGTCTTCACGAAGCAAACTTCTCGCTTCTTTGAACCTCTATAGAGAAACAGAAACATGATTAATTGCTCCAGAATATATGACCCAAGTGTCACTGGATTTCTCAACCAAATAAGTTTCAATAACTAGAAGATCACACCTACCTCTTTGGGAAAGGAAGTTCTTACAATTCTTCTTTATGTGCTTAACCTTCTCGTAGAAGAGGCACTTAAGCTTCTTTAGGTTCTTCTTTTTCTTCTTCTTGTTCTTGCCGTTTGTAGGAATAAAAGAGTTTTTGTTCTTGGCCCGTTGCTTCTTTTCATTCCCTGGGTTGGGATTCGAACTAGAGGCAGTTGCTAAGTTGGCCTCACCATCAGCAAGAGTTTCCCTGATTAGAAGTTTGAACTCTTGCAACTACTTTATCAACTCAGTTAAGGTCATATCTAGTCTATTGCTTAAATTAAATATAGTTCTAAATGGAATAAACTTCTTAGATAGAGTCTCAAAGACCATAGTCATTTGAGTTTTAGCATCAATGTTAGCTCCATTGGTTTGAGCCTCAGTGAGGTAACCTATGACTAACATCATATGCTCCTTCACAGACGTCATCGGTCTTTGTTTGTAGTTCAAGAGTTTTCGAAGAGCCCCATGCCATTTTGTTAGGGTCTGGCCTCCAACATGTCTTTTAGATTATCCAAGATCTGTTGTGCAATCTCATAATCTTCATGTTGAGCCTGCAACACGTTATTCATGCCGGCCATAACATAACAGCGGGCCTGATCGTTAGCATTTTTTCAACGATCATACGCTTAGATTTGCTCATTCATGAAATCTCTCATAGGTTCATGTCACGCCCCGGAGTACGGGAGGTGACGTGGCGGAATATTTAGATTAATTAAAAGAGAATTTAATTAAAAACCGAGAGTTTGAGAACCCAATTAAATAGAAATTAAGAAGAATTTCCACCACATTTTATAAATAATTTAAAATCATTAAACAAATAACAATAATTGAATAAAAACGGCGAATATGGGTTCCACAACCCACAACTTGTGCACACACATGGATCTGACAATATCACAAATACAATTACAGTCCAAGTACAAATAAAGTTAAGTCTTACATGCCTTGATTAATAAATACAGAATGTATATAAATTCTCCTATTGCTCCTGAGTTCGGTCCGAAGAATCTTCTCCAAACCTAAATGGGAAACCACCTAGAGGGGGGGAAATTTAAAACAGATAAAACGTGAGCGAAAGGCTCAGTAGGACTAAGTTTTATAAAGTAATTTAATGCAAAGAAACATAACATTATCAGGAGTTATGCAAGAAGAAACTTGAATAAATAAATAAATAAATAAATTGAGTAGAACCGTTCTGACACAGAACAGTCTACTCGTCAAACCAAAACACCAGTTTACATTTACCTAGGCAAACCATGATATCACCACCGTAGTGGCCCAGCTGGGTTTCGGGACCTGCCCCCAAGGTCGATCACGACCCGATCTCTGATATGGCATCATGCCTATGTGTTTATTATCATTATCATTCAAAACCCAATTACCGAGTATTGTCAATTACATTCATTATGAAATTCATTTCATGTCACGGTATATAAAAATATAACCGATAAAATCATTTTCAAACAACCGTTGAAAACATTTTGATAGAAATCATTTTCAAAGCCAAATCATTTCAAAACCAGGCTACCAAAGAAATAGGATAGAAGTCCTACCTCAGTACTCGTGCCGGTATCCCACACCGTAATCCCGATCCGCTATACGTTAGCTCCACGGAACCACGAACAATCCTAGATACAAACTAAGTCGATCAATATCTAGTTCGAGACATTCTATGTTACCAAATCATTTCATGATGTCCTAGTGTGCCATTTGTATCATTAAAATCATCCTATAAGGTTGGGATTTAAATCAGGGTTCAAAACAGTGAAATCGGGTAAAAATCACAAAATTTTCCATGCCTCGGTCGGCCTGCCGGACGCCCTGCTTCGGCCTGCCGAACTGTACAGTTCGGCCTGCCGGAAACAAGGTTCGGCCTGCCGAACATTTCCCCAGATTCGGCCTGCCGATCGGAAGAACACCGGCCTGCCGATCATCACTTCGGCCTGCCGAACATGAACTTCGGCCTGCCGAACTGGGAAAATTCAGAAATCCCAGCCACGGGTTTCTCGATCCCCAAAATCCAAATCTGAATTCCAACCTGTTTTTCTCAATTCCCAGGCATGAAAAACAACTATAATTGATAGAAAAACATTCTAGAACATGTTTGGGATCATTTAAACAACATTTGAACTCAAAATCTTCAAAAATCCGAAAATGAGAAAAAGAGGAGAAAAATAAAAATCTTGAACCCAATCCGTTTTTCTTCAATCTTGGTTTAGATTCTAGTTGTTCTAAGCTCATTTAACACAAATCCACGGTTTTCTAAGCTAAAACAAACTTAGATTTCAAAAACACACAAAATCGAAAATTTTGTAAAAAGTTTAGAAATTTCGAATCTAACCTCGAATCGAAGCTTCAATCCGCGTTCTCGGTCGCCGAATCACGTCCCCGAGCTTCCTCCTTGCTGTTCCGAAGCTTGGATTCGAATGCGGTTTTCAAAAATTTAGAGAGAGATTGAGAGAGAGTGAGCTGCCGAGAGAGAGAGGGAAGAGAGAGAGAGATGGGCGTGGAAGTGAGGAGAGAGAGAGAGGAAAGGAAAATAAATAGAGAAAATCGGTGGGCGGTTTTACTGTGCGAAAACCATGTGCCGCCCACGGTTTTGCAAAACGGAGTATTTTTAACATTTTACAAATTGTTGTGTTTTAAAACTCAAAACATCATTTTAAATCAACAAGGAATCTTTTGAACACATCAATTTAACAAAACAACCAAAAACTAAAAATCCAACCAAATAATCTAATTAAAGTTAAAACTTTAATTATGGCACACTAATTCATCATTTACATTACATTAATGTTAAATAAATTTCAGGACGTTACAACTCTCCACCCCTAAAAGAAATTTCGTCCTCGAAATTTACAACTCATCTAAAAAACAAAACAAATGCGGATACAATTCCCGCATACTCGACTCTAATTCCCAAGTGGCTTCATCAACCCCGTGATGCTGCCACACGACCTTTACCAACGGTATCTCACGACGACGCAAGCTAATTACTTTCCGGTCGATTATCTGAATCGGCACTTCTTCGTACGTCGTATCCTCCTGAACCTGCACATCGCGAAACGATACTATCTTACCCTGCTCAGGTGGACACTTCCTAAGCATCGACATATGAAACACATCGTGCACATGAGAAAGTTCGGGCGGAAGATCAAGCCGATAAGCGACCACACCAACACGCTGAGTGATCTCGAACGGCCCAATATACCTCGGCGCGAGTTTCCCACTCACCCCGAACCGCATAGTTCCCTTACGAGGTGACACCCTCAAGAGAACAAAATCTCCAACCGCGAACTCCAAAGGTCTACGTCTCCTATCTGCGTAGCTCTTCTGCCGACTCTGAGCTGCTCTCAATCGATCCCAAATCACTGCGACTTTCTCGTTGCTGTCACGAATCTCATCTGGCCCAAGAATAACTCTATCTTCCGGCTCGGCCCAACACACAGGTGACCGACACGGTCGCCCATACAATGCCTCAAATGGTGCCATACCGATACTCGCCTGATAACTGTTGTTGTACGCGAACTCCGCCAAATGCAAATATTGCTTCCAATTCCCGCCGAAGTCCAACGCACAAGCACGCAACATATCCTCGAGAACCTGAATAACCCGCTCAGACTGCCCATCAGTCTGAGGATGAAACGCCGTACTGAAGTTCAAATCCGTACCCAAAGCCTCCTGAAAACTCCTCCAATACTTAGCATTAAACCTGGTATCTCGATCAGAGGTGATGGACAAAGGAACTCCATGCAACCTCACAATGTTCTGCATATACAGCTCTCCGAGAATCTTCCTGGAACACGTCGACCTAAACGGAATGAAATGCGCCGATTTCGTCAACCTGTCGACTACAACCCAAACTGCATCATGCCGCTGCCCCGTCCTCGGCAAACCTGTGAGGAAATCCATCGTCACATGCTCCCATTTCCACCCTGGAATAGGAAGCGGCTGAAGCTGACCTGCAGGCTTCTGGTGCTCAGCTTTCACCTGAAGACACGTCGAACACTTGGCCACGTACTCGCGAACATCTTTCTTCGTGCCTCTCCACCAATAGTGCCTCTTCAAATCACGATACATCTTGGTGCTCCCCGGATGAATAGCAAACTGAGACCTATGAGCTTCATCTAGAACGGCTTTTGTCACCTCGGCGATAACTGGAACTGCAAGACGCTCCCGGAAGTACAACGATCCATCTGCATGCACGCTCCATTCCTCGAACTGCTCCCCGTTCTGAATCCGCGACCAAATCCCCTGCAAATGTCGATCCTGCCACTGACCTTGCTTCACCATCCGAACAAGAGCTGGAGTCGCTTCCACATGATATAACGAAACTCGATCACCGTCTTCATGATACTGTAGCCGATACTCACTCACTGTCGCATCCCTGCTCCAGTCCTCAAAAATCAAACAAGCGAGAATCCCTGAAGACTTTCTGCTAAGCGCGTCCGCTACCACATTAGCTTTTCCGGGATGATACTGCAACGCGAAATCATAATCCTCCATGTACTCCACCCATCTGCGCTGCCTCAAGTTGAGATCCCTCTGAGTGAACAAATGCCTCAAACTCTTATGATCGGAGAAGACCTGAAACGATGCCCCATACAGGTAACATCTCCAAATCTTCAGCGCGTAGATCACTGCTGCAAGCTCTAAATCGTGAGTAGGATAATTCCGCTCGTGAGGTCGTAGCTGTCTCGATCCGTACGCAACCACACGTCCATGCTGCATCAACACGCATCCAAGTTCGCGCCCTGAAGCATCCGCATAAACCTCATACGGCTCGTCACTGCTAGGAATAATCAACACTGGAGCTGAAGTCAACCGGTTCTTCAATTCCTGAAAAGCAGACTCACAGTCTTCATCCCACTCAAACCTAACGTTTTTCCTGATCAACCTCGTCAACGGAGCTGCAACCTTCGAAAAGTCCTTTACAAATTTCCTGTAATATCTAGCAAGACCTAAGAAGCTGCGAATCTCCGCTACATTCCTTGGTCGTTCCCACTCCAATATAGCTTCAATCTTGGACGGATCCACTGAAATACCATGCTCCGAAATGACATGACCCAGAAATTTGACCTCGGTCAACCAGAACTCACATTTTTCTCTCTTAGCATACAACTGGTGCTCCCGCAGAGTCTGAAGCACGACCCGAAGATGCTGCTCATGCTCCTCCCATGTCTTAGAATACACAAGAATATCATCGATGAACACGATCACAAACTGATCCAGATACGGCCTAAATATCCTGTTCATCAAATCCATAAAAGCTGCTGGAGCATTCGTCAACCCAAACGACATAACCAGAAACTCGAAGTGCCCATACCGAGTCCTAAAAGCTGTCTTGGGAATATCCTCTTCCTTGATTCTGAGCTGATGATAACCTGACCGCAAATCAATCTTCGAGAAGTATCGCGAACCTCCCAACTGATCAAATAGCTCATCAATCCTAGGCAAGGGATACTTGTTCTTCACCGTAACACGATTCAGCTGCCGATAATCCACACATAACCTGAGAGTCCCATCGTGCTTCTTAGCGAACAAAACTGGTGCTCCCCACGGAGATGTGCTATTCCGAATATATCCTTTATCAGCAAGCTCCTGAAGTTGCTTCCTCAATTCCTTCATTTCTGCCGGCGCCATCCGATAAGGTGCCATAGAAATCGGTGATGTCCCTGGAAACAACTCGATACCAAACTCAATCTCCCGATGCGGTGGTAACCCTGATAACTCGTCGGGGAAAACATCCTCGAACTCACCAACCACCGGAATCGCTACACTACTACTCGAAACATAGGGCTCGCAATCTAGATTGGCAAGAAAAGCAAAACAATCTAGATTCCTTCGCCCTCCTAGACATGACTTCATGAGACGCTCACTCATTAGCCAATCACCACCACCCTGGTAAGTGATCACCGTCCCCCTATCAGACACTAGGGTCACTTTTCTAAGTTGGCAGTCCACAACTGCACTATACCTGGACAACCAGTCCATCCCTAAAATCACATCATAGGAACTCATGGGGAGTACAATCAAATCACTTTTTAAAATCTCATCCCCAATCTTTATTTTACAAGATTTACACATACAATTCACACACACCCGCCCCAAGGGAGAAGTTATAACTAGGGGTTCATTAAACTCTTCTACTTCTAATCCCAAGGCATGTACAAAAGAACTCGAAATGAGAGAATGAGAGGCACCGGTATCAAATAAAACGCGAGCTAGAGATCTAGAAATCAAAACCATACCATCGATAACCGCGTTACCAATATGAGAATCTGACCCTCCAGATGCCATTGCATGAACCTGCACTGGCGCCTTCCCTTTTCCTCTACCGACATTGCTGGGTCCTGCATTACTCGGCTGATACTGCTGAGATGGAGACGACTGCACACTACCTGTACTCGGCGCTCTATACTGAGGAACACTACGCTGAAAATACTGCGACTGCTGTCCCCGTGCCGGATATGAGAATTGCTGAGGAGAAAACTGCGGATACTGCAACTGCGGGTACTGCGGAGGCGGAGGTAGGGTCTGAGGCTGAGGCTGAGACGAACGACTGGCATCCTCCCCGGTCTGCGATCCAAGACGAGCACTCCTGATCGGGCAATTCCTCTTGATGTGTCCGGGCTGCTGACAGAAATGACAATGAAAGCTGTAGGGGTTGCTGCGCCCGCTGCCAGACGAACTGCTACTGCCACTGGTCGCACCGCCTTGCTTGCCTTTCCCCGGAGCTGGACGACTACTGGTGCTCTTCCTGCCACTCCTCTGCGGTCCTCCTGAAGCCTTGGCTCGATCCTCACAATACTGCACGTAATCATTCTCCACGGAGATCGCCGACGACACAAGCTCTCCGAAACTCCTAAGCCGTAGAGCAACCAACTGCCGCCGAATAGGAGCCTTGAGTCCTTCCTGGAACTTGATGCATTTCTCGCGCTCCGATGCCACAGCTGATGGAGCAAACCTAGCTAACTCGCTAAACTTCGCCTCATACTCCCGAACTGACATATCACCCTGTTGCAATCTATAAAACTCAGCTGCCTTCTGATCTCTATATCCCTGCGGAAAATACCGATCATAGAACAGATCCTCGAACTTGTCCCAACCGATATCGCCACCGCGCTCCAGACGCTTAGTTTGTTTCCACCAGGTGTTAGCGCCACCCTCGAGCTTATACGCCGCAAACTCCACACGATACTCCTCAGGCACACCAAGGGTATCCAGATGCTTCAAGATCGAATCCAACCAATATTCAGCTAACTGCGGATCCCCATTGCCATCAAAAGTCGAAATAGACGCCCGCCGAAATTCCTTAAAGAAAGCATGCCGACTACCAACACTGGAGTCTTCCGGTCTAGTCCTGGCTGCCATCTGCCGGAAAGCCGCAATCATAGACCTCATCAGGCCCTCATCATTTCCGAACTCGGCGTCAGCTGTCGAGCGACGTCTAGGTGCCATTCTCTCACTTCTGAAAACAAAATTTGGACTGTCAGAGGTATTTCATTGTCAAACCTATGTGTGCACAATTCCCAAGGTTCATAACCTTGAGCTCTGATACCATTCTGTCACGCCCCGAAGTACGGGAGGTGACGTGGCGGAATATTTAGATTAATTAAAAGAGAATTTAATTAAAAACCGAGAGTTTGAGAACCCAATTAAATAGAAATTAAGAAGAATTTCCACCACATTTTATAAATAATTTAAAATCATTAAACAAATAACAATAATTGAATAAAAACCGTGAATATGGGTTCCACAACCCACAACTTGTACACACACATGGATCTGACAATATCACAAATACAATTACAGTCCAAGTACAAATAAAGTTAAGTCTTACATGCCTTGATTAATAAATACAGAATGTATATAAATTCTCCTATTGCTCCTGAGTTCGGTCCGAAGAATCTTCTCCAAACCTAAATGGGAAACCACCTAGAGGGGGGGGAATTTAAAACAGATAAAACGTGAGCGAAAGGCTCAGTAGGACTAAGTTTTATAAAGTAATTTAATGCAAAGAAACATAACATTATCAGGAATTATGCAAGAAGAAACTTGAATAAATAAATAAATAAATAAATTGAGTAGAACCGTTCTGACACAGAACAGTCTACTCGTCAAACCAAAACACCAGTTTACATTTACCTAGGCAAACCATGATATCACCACCGTAGTGGCCCAGCTGGGTTTCGGGACCTGCCCCCAAGGTCGATCACGACCCGATCTCTGATATGGCATCATGCCTATGTGTTTATTATCATTATCATTCAAAACCCAATTACCGAGTATTGTCAATTACATTCATTATGAAATTCATTTCATGTCACGGTATATAAAAATATAACCGATAAAATCATTTTCAAACAACCGTTGAAAACATTTTGATAGAAATCATTTTCAAAGCCAAATCATTTCAAAACCAGGCTACCAAAGAAATAGGATAGAAGTCCTACCTCAGTACTCGTGTCGGTACCCCACACCGTAATCCCGATCCGCTATACGTTAGCTCCACGGAACCACGAACAATCCTAGATACAAACTAAGTCGATCAATATCTAGTTCGAGACATTCTATGTTACCAAATCATTTCATGATGTCCTAGTGTGCCATTTGTATCATTAAAATCATCCTATAAGGTTGGGATTTAAATCAGGGTTCAAAACAGTAAAATCGGGTAAAAATCACAAAATTTTCCATGCCTCGGTCGGCCTGCCGGACGCCCTGCTTCGGCCTGCCGAACTGTACAGTTCGGCCTGCCGGAAACAAGGTTCGGCCTGCCGAACATTTCCCCAGATTCGGCCTGCCGATCGGAAGAACACCGGCCTGCCGATCATCACTTCGGCCTGCCGAACATGAACTTCGGCCTGCCGAACTGGGAAAATCCAGAAATCCCAGCCACGGGTTTCTCGATCCCCAAAATCCAAATCTGAATTCCAACCTGTTTTTCTCAGTTCCCAGGCATGAAAAACAACTATAATTGATAGAAAAACATTCTAGAACATGTTTGGGATCATTTAAACAACATTTGAACTCGAAATCCTCAAAAATCCAAAAATGAGAAAAAGAGGAGAAAAATGAAAATCTTGAATCCAATCCGTTTTTCTTCAATCTAGGTTTAGATTCTAGTTGTTCTAAGCTCATTTAACACAAATCCACGGTTTTCTAAGCTAAAACAAACTTAGATTTCAAAAACACACAAAATCGAAAATTTTGTAAAAAGTTTAGAAATTTCGAATCTAACCTCGAATCGAAGCTTCAATCCGCGTTCTCGGTCGCCGAATCACGTCCCCGAGCTTCCTCCTTGCTGTTCCGAAGCTTGGATTCGAATGCGGTTTTCAAAAATTTAGAGAGAGATTGAGAGAGAGTGAGCTGCCGAGAGAGAGAGGGAAGAGAGAGAGAGATGGGCGTGGAAGTGAGGAGAGAGAGAGGAAAGGAAAATAAATAGAGAAAATCGGTGGGCGGTTTTACTGTGCGAAAACCATGTGCCGCCCACGGTTTTGTAAAACGGAGTATTTTTAACATTTTACAAATTGTTGTGTTTTAAAACTCAAAACATCATTTTAAATCAACAAGGAATCTTTTGAACACATCAATTTAACAAAACAATCAAAAACTAAAAATCCAACCAAATAATCTAATTAAAGTTAAAACTTTAATTATGGCACACTAATTCATCATTTACATTACATTAACGTTAAATAAATTTCGGGACGTTACAGTTCAAAAAGACATGGTGTCGTTAGCACAAACTTTAGTTTCTCAAAAGACAGGACGATGTTTAGGTCCATTTCCAATCATTGTAGTTATCACCAATTAATTGATTTTTATCAAGTATCGAAGATAAAATGTTTTTAGACATTTTTAATCTACAATAAAGAATCATATACCCAACATAATAATAATTTAGTAAGATAACATAATCATGTAAAACATACAAATTTGTTTATGTGTCAAAACCTTGAAAATATCACAACCTTACAATGATAATTCCTAGCTCAGAATTCAACAACTGCCTAGGGGAGACTTGTCAAATTCAATTAGGAATACAGATCCCCTCCTAACTAATATATGCTATCCAAGACCTGTATAATCCAACATATATTAACAATCGTTTATTTGGCCATCAACTTTATTAACAGAGCTCCTAGGGGAGGTTAATAATAAAATCAACAAAGTGTATAAATATCGTTTCAATATTTTATCCATGATTTATAATCATCACCTAGGGGTGTGTAACCATAAATCATACTAAAATACCTAATACTCTCAAAGATCCAACCCAGTATATGATGAAGTCACTTCCTAGGGGTCGGAATCATCATGTGCTACCTATGAACCAACGATGGAGGCCGTAGGTTCTCTCTTCAAAAACCTTCTCCCACTCAATCTTTTGAAATTAAGGTTTTATTTTAAAAACATGCATGAAAAATTTTTAAATGAACGACACTCCCTATTCTATATGATATGTTATCAATATACATGACAAAACAAAGTCACAAGCAAAATAATAATGAATAACTGTAGTATTATGGTTCTACCTTAGAAAAAAAATAAAGATTATAAGAGAATAATTAAAATATACTATCGATTCTTCATTTTTGAATCTTCAAATTGTATCCTTCTTCATGTATCTTCCATCTTTCTAGTCTTCAATCCCGTATAGATCGAATACTCAATATTTTCAGTCATATTCGTATTTAATGTTTCTTAGAATTGTCTCAAAAATAAAATCAAAGCTGCACCAAAAAATGCACATTTTTTGAAAAATTTGCAGCTCTCTATCGACATGCCGATCTGTGTGATAAGACGGCCAATCATAAACCTCTGGCCCGCCGAACTTTATAGGTCAGCCTATCGAACCAAAAAGTTCAACCTACCGCTAGAGCCATCAAATTTCTATCTCACAGACGGCTTACCAAGCCCCAAGTTTGGCCTACCATTCTGCAACCATCGGCCTGCTGGACCTGAGGGTTCGACATGCCGATCGAGCAAAAATCGTGTTTTTCAGAAAATACAGCTTTAATGTAATTTATCAATTTTATTTTCAACAATTCAAAACATAAAATTAGAGACTCATGAAATACTTATAGAATGCTATCATCTATCTTCTAGATTCGTATTCTAGATTTGACTTTCACTCCGAATGATTATTTAATTACAAAATTCTTATAAATTTAAAATTAAATAATTCCTAGACGGTGATAATAGAATGCCATCTAATTACGTAAAAAACCTAAATACATATTCTAACTTCTAAGGAACCATAACTGGCATTAATTAATTAATTAATTAATAATTATTTAATCAACCATTATTAATTAATAAACATTTACCATATATCTATGACAATATATAAATATATAAAAACCTTAAAGTGCCAACTCTCTAAAAAATAATTCAAGCATAAGGGAGATCAAGATCACATAATTTATACACATAACATGATCACAAACTTATAAATTTATGTAGAAACTATGGCTCTGATACCAATTGTTAGAAGAGTAGTACACAGCGAAAATTTAAAAAAAAAATTTATACTAGAGTATTTTTTAAAACATAAGTTTGACACGCTATATGTATAAATTAACCAGAGCTTACTAACCTTGTTTGTCAAATAGCACTTGCAATCTATGAAGAGAAGGGCATTCCAAAAGAGCCTCAACTAACTTGTCATAACCCGCCTTTTCGGGTTGTGATAAAACTCTTTCTTACCTACTTTAGGGCAAAAATTTAGGATTTTTTTTTCTTTTTAATAAACACTTTATATATACTAGTGTAACAACTTTTGAAATATAAATATATACTTGTATTTATATAAACACATTTCTTTTGCAATATAGTTTATCAAACGTTACTTTCAAAATATCTTAAAATACAATACAGCAGAAACATACTGCAACGAAAAACATACCCAGTCTGCACACGTCATCCGTCCGCCAGCTCATCATTACGAATTATTCTGACATTCTCGTCGGAATACCTACAGCATGAAATACTTAATGAGCTAACGCCCAGTAAGTCTCATAAATCCCACATGGACATTTAAATAAATGCATGAGTCAATTATGCTTTCTTATAAATATTAATATATTTATCATTTCTTATCTTTACTTATCTTTACTAAGGCCCAAGTGTTCGAACCATTACGCAATTTCATTTAGGTTTACGTAACACCGTAACCATACTATTCTTTTAAACTCCCCTTGAGTCAGAAGTCGGTACTACACTTTTCTTAATTTCTGGTGACATATTTACCAGTTCATTTATTATGGTTGACATACCATGCATGATGTGATGTTCACATGTTATCCATAACACATAAATTCGTTGCGTAGCATGGTGCACACAAGTACTTACTCTATATATACACAGGTATTCATCATTGTACACACGGGTACGTAACATTTAATACACATAGGTATTCATTATTATACACAGAGGTGCATAATATATTGTACTTACTAATACATAATATGTTATACACTCAGGTATTTTAGTCGTATATTTACAGGTATCCATACTATACCTCTAGGTATTCATCTCATAACAAACACATAAGTTTACATCGTAATATATACTCAGGTGTACACATACATGCATCCTACCCCTACGTTTTCATAGTGTAGGTGGGAAGGGTACTTACTTGATTTCTTATGTCGCGTAAATTAACCTTGATTTTCCTTTGTCCTAGACTTCTAGGATTCTGTTGGCCAATTGCAAAAAGTATTAGCGACTTTCATTATGTTTCGTTACAAAACATTCGTTACTTAATTAGTTGAGTTCCACAACTGTATACAACTCTAAACCCACTGGTTTCCTTATTTCTATCTCACTTTACCCTATCATCACTTATGAAGGGCGGAAATCTTTCTAATCATCTTCTTATCCTATTGAAAACATTTCAGAGCGATTCGGATTATTCGGAAAAAAATAACGATTTTGCCCTCCGTGAGCCTATTGACCTATCCGAGCTCGATTTCGTTATTTTAACAGACATAGCCACATATTAACCTTAAAATAATGCCGTAGTGGCTTGTATCCCTTTATTTTACACTTATGCCCATTTTCTATAAAACTTTACAATTTAACCCCTAAACTGAAAATTTTGACAATTTTGCCCCCGGGGCTAAAATTGTCCTTTTTATTCCAAAATTTCTTATTTTTCTCAAGGATCATTTTTGCTCAAAGTACCATATTCAAAATCCTTTGAGAAATGACGTTTTTGCCCTTTTTAAAATTTTTTACAATTTCATAAATTCTTTGAAAAATAAAAATCTCACAAACGATTGAGTTTTTTGATGAACCGCCTATATTGCTTAACAGTTT
The DNA here is from genome assembly GCA_025403435.1 of Artocarpus heterophyllus. Classification (NCBI taxonomy): domain Eukaryota; kingdom Viridiplantae; phylum Streptophyta; class Magnoliopsida; order Rosales; family Moraceae; genus Artocarpus; species Artocarpus heterophyllus. Next base: position 18,006,714 of record CM046338.1, read on the forward strand.
CGTCGAGATCTACAACTTTCATGTTTTAACTTTTCCCAAAATCTCACTGTACAGGGGTGTTTTTGGCCACTTTTTAATTCTGCCGAGAAAGAACTTTTTCTTTCAATTTAGTCCCTAGGGTATTTTTGTGAAAATCTATTTTAAAACTGTAAATCTACCCCTGTAGAAACCGTTCCATCCTTTGTTTAAATCATTCTCATGCTCAAACATCATTTTTGCAAAGTCTAACATCTAAATTACAAAAATATTAGTTTTACAAAAACTACCCTTTTGGAACCATAAACCAAAATTTCATAACTTCAATCATACCATGCATCTCATATCCATGAAATTTCATCAAATATGTGCTCAAGAACCCACATGGGTTTTAAAGAATAAAAATCAAAACAAAATTGAAAACTTTAAAACTCAAAACTTACCCAAATAACACTTTTTTTATTTCTAACCTTCCAAGGCTCCTTGAACTCCTTCTTAGCCTTCATTTTCATGCAAAAACACCATGAATTAATTTTCGCCTTAACCCATAAAAAATCCCTTGAAAACTTGCTAAAAAGTTTGAGATTTTACCTTAAATCTTGTGAAAAATCATTAAGCTTGCTTCAAACACTTGTTTTGGGGTTGTTTTTGCAATGTGTAAGGTTGAGAAAATTTTTTGAGAGCTTTGGCTATGGCTGTCGAATATGGGAGGAAGAAGAAAATGGAAATTTTTGTGATAACTTTGTAATAAATGCTTCCTTATCCACTTGATGACTCATGGTAACCCATGAGTATACCCTAGGTGTCATCATGCTATTGGGCCACATTTCTAAGCTTGGTGACCCCATCAAATTCGGTTGGGTGTCTACTTTGTGGGGCCCAAAAATTTATACAATGTAATTTTTTGTCATGTAGTATTTTTCTTGTACTGTCGTGGTCAAATCAGTGTATTTTCTATCCTTAGACTGTATAAAAATATTTAACTTACTTTTCGTTCACTTTTGGAGGCCAATCATGACATTTTTTGTATCTGTGTTTTCATTTAGTAGTATTCTTATGCTGCTCTGGCCTCCTTTCTACCCCAGGTTAGGGTTTAGACAATCTCTATGCCCAATTTAGATTCTAATCTCTTGTTCATTTATATCATAATTTTACAATTAATTATGATATAAAATTCATTTTATGGATATTATTTACAAATTCCTGAGTAATTAAACTCATAAAATCTGTATTTTACCATATCCAACATTGCATCACAATTGCCATCAAATTTGCAATCAATACCGCTCATTCATACTTTATCGTAATTTTTATAAAAATTACAATTTTTACAAAAATTACATTTGTAAGAGTAAATTTATTAATTAAACCAAATTAAATATTAAGTTTTATTAATGGAATTTTCTCGGTCATTACATAACTAATCTTCTTTGCTATTCTTTATCCACGATCAGATTGCATGTGGACACACGTCGTATAGCTATTCCTTATGACTCTTCGTCCAAGCAATTGAGAAAACCCAGAACTAAGATTCGTGATTTATGAACAATAGCTCTCAAGAGAGTTTCAAAGACTCACAGACTAGAGTGCTCACTCTTAATTCCACAATTGATCTGAATAACTATGAGTCTCACTCCTTATTTATAGAGGTTGGACCAAGGGGTTAGTCCATATCAAATAAGATCTCAAAAATTCGAATCTAGCTCAATATCTAATAAAAATCGTGTCTAAAAACGCGTGATCAAAAATCATACGGTCGATAGGCCGAACTGACAGATCGACCTGTCGAACTTAGTTCATCGACAGACCGAACTAAAAAATTGGCCTGTCAAACTAACGATAAATAATCCCCGCAAATCTTTATTTTCCACCCGAGATTCTTAGGATAAAGTCTCAGTTTTAATTCAAATAACCTAATCGAGAAGTTATCTAATTAAAAAGTCATATTTAGATAATCTATCGAAAAATAAATATTCTTGATAATTCAACAAGTTTTTCTTAAATTAATTTACATAAAATTAATTCAACTGATAAACAGACATGAATCATCTGATCTTATCGAATTTCAGCCAATCTGATAATTTAACATAAGTCACCAATTTATTGGAAAAGCACTCTGTATCATTATAGGATTTTTATGAGCTAGCAAAGGGGATCTGACTTATATAGTTCAAGCTCTTGATAATTATGAAACCCACTATCTCAGGTATACATTTTATAATTATCAACTCTAACGCTACTCTACTAAAAGTTTAGAGCTGCACTCTCGAACTATATAGAATTACGAAGCTCAAATAGCTAAGTCTCTATGACATATTATAATGTGTTGTATCCCCATAAGATTATCCGTAATCGGCTTCAGGATAAATCCTGTCTTACCTTCACAATTTTTTTTATCTTACGTTCCATTATCTCATCATCGAAAAACTTACCATTCAAAGACAGTATAACATTTGGTTACACCTATGTATCCAAATGGTTGAGCATTCGAGTTTTTCAATTACAGGATAATGCATATAAGAGGATATCATCGACTCCTAAAGAGGAGCTATGGATTGCATATCTATGAATAACAAGTCTATGCTATCAATAGTCATGTCTTCAACATACCAGCGTGCGTACCAACATAAATTATGGATGTCATCCTTTGGTACATCAAAAGACATAAGTCAAAACAGTGGACCCACTATTCATCTCAAGATTAAGATACAACACATATGTGATTATCTGAAGTGAATTAATTTGTCGAGATAAAATTAATAATCTAAATTAATTACACTTTATGTCCCAATTTGATACATCGTCACTTATGACAATGCACCAATGTTTCTATTTGCGGAGTCCACCTCTGATGGCCAAGACAAATCATCTCTCATTAGGGATATAGACAACCAAACAATCTTTGCATGAATAAAGCGCCCAACAAATATGAACGTAAAGAGGAAAAAATTTGATATATAAATAATAAATAAACTCTTTGTTTATAAAAATATTTCAAAAAACATATTACATTTTTATTCCTTAGAGCATACATGTCTAACACTCGCCCACTCCCTCCAGCGTAGGAAACTTCACTTTCTGATGGTAGATGGAGGTAATAGCCTTTAAAGCCCTTAGTGTCGGTCTCCTGATAACCGCACTGTATTAGCCTCCTTTATAACTACCAAAAAGTCCAAAAGTATGGTCGCCATCCTAAGTTTATCTTCAACAGTCTCTTGCAGTTTAATCGTCCCCTTAGGAATTATGTTGTCTCTAGTGAAGCCATAGAGTGACCGAGAATTCGATGTTGTTTGGTCCATAGAAATCCCCATGCTGGTCAAGCAATCAGTGTCAATGATGTCAATAGAGCTACCGCTGTCCACCAGAATCCAACATATGGTATAGTTTCCAATCATCGCTTCGACCACCAAAGTGTCGTTTTGAGGAAAATGAGCACTGTGTGCATCCTCCTCGGAGAAGGTTATCTTCGTTCCTTCAAATCTTGGTGCTTTAGCTGTTCTACTCATCGACATGTTCAAATACCTTTGCTTAGAATTTTCTCGTGCCTCATGAGCGTAATTCTTTTGGGACCTTCTGAAGTCACCCTTATTATATGGTCCATCAAAAATCGTACGAATCACACCTTCTGGCACATTACCATCATTATCTCGACGATTGTCTTCATTTCGCCTCCCACTATTTCTTTGATCGTTTAAATGATCATTCCTTTTGTCATTCCACCTATTCTTGGCAACTCTATACTCTTGGAGTTGACCTTTCTTAATCAGCCTTTCTATCTCATCCTTAAGGTCTGCACACTCATTGGAGTAATATCTCACATCACCATGGAATCTGCAATATTTGTTTCAGTTACGCTTATTTGGGTTTGACTTCTTTGGAGGATGACACTATAGATAGGCCTTGTCGCTGATCCAGTTGAAGCCAAAAGAACCCGCTATAGGTCGGCTCATTACCTCCTACATGATGGGGGTGCTATATAGGCGAGGTAACTCATCTCTTCTTCTCCATTGTCTCGACAAGGATGAAGGTTTAAGTATTCTAAGAGAGATTCATGAAGGTATACGTGGGAACCATTTTGGAGAACAATCTTTGGTCCATAAAATGCTGAGACAAGGGTATTATTGGCCTACTTTAAAGAAGGATGCCATTAGTATGCTTGTAAGTGTGACAAATGCCAGTGTTATGCCATAATACTAAGATCTCACCTTGAAAATTTGACGTTGATATTAAGCCCTTGGCCTTTTGCAAAATGGGTAATTGATATTATTGGTTCATTTATCACAACACTAGGAGGATTTAAGTTCGCCATAGTGACAGTCGATTATTACATAAAGTGGGTAGAGGCAAAGGCAAAAGGCTAGAAGTAAAGAAAAATAAAGAACACAAAGAATTATAGTGGTTCACTCTAGTGAGCTATGTCCACTTGTAGAAAGAATTTGCACTATAATTAAGATACACGTATTAGGGATTCAAAAGTCCCTTTTGTTGAGATCTTAAATTTTAGATGCAATAATTAATAAAAACAATAAATAGAATCTGAATAAAATCAGAAATATTCCTTTTCTTTTCTTGATTTTATTTCCACTTTCTTTGTAGTTGACTTTCCCTACATCATGCATAAAGAGCCCAACCTCCTTGATTGCAGGTGATTTAATTACCCATTCAATAATGCAAGTCCACGTTTTTATGTTCAGTATACGTAGACATCTTATTATCTCGACTTTTAGCTCCCGTGAGATCATGCTAACTCCTAATGAGGACTTGGCTAGCTTGCGAAGATATCTTCTTAGCCTTGGGCCTGTTGCTGATCTCAGCCTTAAAAACTTTTTTGAAAATGAATTTAGTTCATATGTCCCCTTTCTCATGTCCCTTTTTTGTCTACCAATAGTGTCATGTCATGTATATTTAAAAAAAATTAATTGACATGACTTGTGACATAATATTTAATTGACATTAAATTTTAATTGATGTGGTATGATATTATTGAAGGGACATAAATGAGACACGAATAAGGGAACATAAGAGTCGGTTCCTTTGAAAACAACCCTCAAAAAGACCTAAAATTGAAAACAAAGAAACTTGTTTTTTATAATTTTCTATTTTCTCGCACTCCCTAAAAAAACTTTTTTTCAAAAAAATTTGTTTGATATCTTTTGACACATTTGATAAATAGGTCGTGTTTGGGTTAATGTTTTCTAACACGATTAATAAACGGTTTGACATAAATATGACCCATCAACACGAATTGGCATCCCTACTCTCTCTCATCCAAACAACAGTCCCTGACTACCTCTCAACCTAGAAATTCAACGCCACTACTCGCTGAATTTCAACTTCACCCAACCGTTGACGTCCCACAAACATCACTGGAGCGCGTTGGAGGCTGTCGTCGAAGCAGCCACCCCAGCAAATCATAGCCTAGTCGTCGTCGATTACTATTAGATCTCAGCACCGTCGCAGCAATTGTGACCCCTCGCCCATGCCGAGTTTGTCCCATCTTCGTCGATCGTTGGCCCAACAACCTACCCCATCAATCACGACCTACCCCCTAGCGACCCAGCCGTCAAAGTCCCTCACCATCACCATATTACAATGGAGGCGTGATCTAAATCATGAACGGGTTGTTGATGGCGTGAGGGAGCTAAGCAAGGGAGGGCTGTCGAATCTAACGGTGTGTTGTTGACGGGCCGTCGAGGGTGTGGCCATCATCGTCGAAGCGTTGTCGAAGGCAGGGCCATCACAACGTTGTCAATGGTGGGGGCAAGGTGGATGGGGGCTGGGCAGGAGAGTTTGGGCTAAAAAAGTATTTAATACAATTTCAAAAAATTATCCAAAACAATTTAGCAAAATACTTTAAAAATTAACGAAACACAATTTCAAAAACAATCCAAATATATCAAAATGTTCTAATTCTTAATTTTTACCTAACATAAAAACTATTTTAAAAACAATAACAAACGGATTTTAAAACTAGAAAACAACGTTGATCTAAGACAGCAATATCACTTTTTTTTTAACGGTGGCTATCCTTTTGAAAACCACGCCATCTTAAAAAACAAGTCTTTAAACCGATATATAAATTGATTTGAGAAACGACGTCATCTTATCGATCGACAAATTCCTACGAAACACAGCATCTTGGAAAAACCGACAAAGCTTTAAACGACAACGTCACAATAAAACGAATCCGGAAGTCGAATTATTGCTTTGGGTAACAACCGAGTCCATACGACGCTCTTTTGGGTACTTTTTTTAATATAGCCGTTGGAAAGAGAGAGCTGGTTCTAGTTCAATCGGACGGCTCAAAATGATTCAATTCAAACTGGAATCCAATCAAAACCCTACCCTTCCCCGCTTAAAAAGAACTCAACCACTCTTCCTCCTCTCCATCTCTCTCTCTCTAGCTCTCTCAAAGATCTTCGCCTTCCTCTTCAATCTCTCTCTGAAATTCACAATCTTGCTCTCGATTTTCGCAGCCATGGACGGTATCTCCACTTCTCTTTTCATCTTCTTCTTCGTTTTCCGTGTTTGATTACAGTGCTCTGTTTCTTTACTCTGAAATTCATTCGTTTTGTTCAGATCAAACGGGGAAAATTCTTTCAGACAAGTGCGAAGATGTTTCGAATCAAGATTCCCAGCCTTCAATTATCGTTGAAAGAGGTTTCGCTTCCTTCTAATCCGTTTCTCCATTTCTGATTCCGATTATGTCCATCTAGTTTGAGGTTTCCAAATCTAGAATTTCGATTTAGGGTTTGCTTTTTTGGTTTCGTTGTATCACCATTTTTCACTCAAATATGAGAAATCGTTGAACAGATGCTTGGTTGTTTGAAGATCAAAGCCTAGAAAATGAAAACCATGACCAACTGTGGCGGATGTTTTATTTTCTTGCATTTCGTGTTTCGATTTTGACACCAATTTCTGTTTGTTTTTAATATAACGGCTTCAATTAATCATTAAAGAATTATAGTTTTCTCGTTTTCCTTTATATCAGTTCAAGTTTAGAAATGCTCGGTCTACTGGCCAAAAGACAATTTGGTTTCAGAATTTAGTTTTTTTTTTTCTTTATCCTTTTTTTTTTCTAGCGTTGATTTTGATATGTAGGTCAACATGAGGATAATAGTTGCAGCGTGAACTTAGTTCCCTTTGTTTTCCCAGAAGCCCCATGTTTAGTTGCTAACGAAATAAATTAAAAAAGTTTTTTTTTTTTTTTCATATTTAGGAGTTATTGGAAACGTGCATTTGAAACTATGTTGTTTACCCCATTCTAGTGATTTCTTCTCTAAAGTCGAAGAATTTTCTTACTGATAAATAATTTTATGTGAATTTAGATATTGCCTCAGATAAATTCGAGGGCTATTCTGAATTGACGGATGAGACGACCACGTCGAATGGAATCCAAGATGCCTCATTAGATCAGGGGCAGACCCTTCCAATATTGCAGAAAGTTATCAATTTGAGCACCCAAATTCAGGTATGATTTGAATATTGTGCTCTTAATTATTTTCGATGTTAACTGGTGATTAGCACACAGTCTAGTGCGAGCCAAGTAATTAGTAATTGTACAATTATCAAGTAAAAGTAGGTATAGTTTTCTTGTTTGTGCCCTACATTTACTATTTATGACTTTCAGGATTTGAAGAAGGAACACGCCACCCTAACTGATCAAGTAAAGCTCACGACAAGTTCCTTTCCAGACCCTGAAGTTCTAAACACACTTCAGCTTCTCAGTAAGTCTTTACAATTGATCATATTTTAGCCATCTCCTCCTCTTCTGCCTTCGTATAATTTTATGCGGTTAACTTCAGGTACTGAACATGAACTTTTAAAGAAAAAGTACATCAAGGAGTCCACTGAGAGGAAGCGGCTTTACAATGAAGTGATTGAGCTTAAAGGGAACATTAGGGTCTTCTGCAGATGTAGACCAATAAACCAGAATGAAATTGCTAATGGGTGTAATTCTGTCATTGAGTATGACTCATCTGTAGATAATGAGCTCCAGGTCATTTGCTTGGATTCTTCCAAAAAGCAATTTAAGTTTGACCATGTGTTTAGAGCAGAAGACGGCCAAGGTACCTGAGCACTCGCATTGATTTTAATATTGTGTATTAGCTAATTCTTAAAGAATTGTCTGATTCGAATTTGACACCTCTGAACCAATGCAGAGGCTGTTTTCGCCCAAACAAAACCTATTGTGACTTCGGTTTTGGATGGTTACAATGTGTGCATATTTGCATACGGACAAACTGGAACTGGTAAGACGTTTACAATGGAGGGAACACCAGAAAATAGGGGAGTTAATTACAGGACAGTGGAGGAGTTATTTCGTATTTCGGAAGACAGAGGTGGTGTCATGAGATATGAATTGTTCGTTAGCATGTTGGAGGTTTATAATGAGAAGATAAGGGACCTTTTGGTGGATAATAGCAACCAACAAGCTAAAAAGTGAGTTCTTGTAATTAATAAAGAAAGGGTTACAAATACAAAGAATTTCTTTTCCCTTTTCCCGTCTACCCTTGAAATTTTTCCCAACAACAATGATAATATTCACCTCTTAAAACTTTGTGATTATTAAGGATTGTTATGCGTATCATGAAGGTTGGAAATAAAGCAAGCTGCGGAGGGAACCCAGGAAGTCCCAGGACTAGTTGAAGCTCGTGTTTTCGGTATTGAGGATGTGTGGGAACTGCTGAAGTCTGGAAGCCGTGTCAGATCTGTTGGATCCACCAGTCTCAATGAAATGAGCAGCCGTTCTCACTGGTACTATAACTTTACCAAATATCTAGATTTCCTTGTTTTCGTTGTCTTATGCACAGTAATGATTGAAACATATATATTATAGCTTGTTGCGAGTGACTGTTAAGGGGGAGAATCTAATAAATGGTCAAAGGACAAGGAGTCACCTTTGGCTGGTTGATTTGGCTGGTAGCGAGCGTGTTGGAAGAATCGAAGTCGAAGGTGAAAGATTAAAGGAATCTCAGTTTATAAATAAATCTCTTTCAGCCCTTGGAGATGTTATATCTGCCCTTGCATCGAAAACAGCTCACGTTCCTTACAGGTATCTTCATCTATCTCTGCATATGCCGACACATGTATGAATGCATGTAAAGTTAGGTTTTTACATGGTACTGTTGATTATTACACACCTCTTATTTTTTTCTATCTTTTGTTCAAAATCAGGAACTCGAAACTAACCCATATGCTGCAGAGTTCTCTAGGTGAGCCTTCTTTTTTGATACATTTTATGAAGTTCCAATTTTATTATAAATGTACGTAGTCTGTATATAGGTGTGGGATAATGTAAATAGTGATTAGCAGCGAGAAATTGACAAATAAACATAAAAATTTAAATTTTCAGGAGGAGATTGCAAAACCTTGATGTTTGTCCAAATTAGCCCAAGCTCATCCGATCTAGGAGAGACACTTTGCTCCCTAAATTTTGCCAGTCGAGTTCGGGGAATTGAAAGTGGACCTGCTCGCAAACAGGCTGACCTTACTGAGCTCTTCAAGTACAAGCAAATGGTATGTAAACAACAGTACATTCACTCTTGATCTAACTCTATTTTATGGATTCTAATAATGGAAACTCGAACGTTTTCAAATCTGCAGGCAGAAAAGTTAAAGCATGATGAGAAAGAAACAAAAAAACTACAGGAAAGTTTGCAATCCTGTCAGTTGAGGCTTGCTGCCCGGGAGCACATCTGCAGGAGTCTTCAAGAAAAGGTAGTATATATGAATAATGATACCCAACCGTATAGAAGCTAGTTTTGGGTGGTTTTATTGATTTCAGATTTTTTTTCCTTCTTCAATAGGTTCGAGACCTTGAGAACCAATTAGCAGAGGAAAGGAAAACGAGGCTCAAACAGGAAACTAGAGCTTTAGCTGCTGCTTCTGCTCCCTCCTCATCAACGTCATCTTTGAGTCTTAAACAAACATTTAAGAAGACTGCAACCGATAAGAAGCCACCTTTGGCTCCTAACAATAATAAACTCAGGATGCCGCTGCGAAGAATAACCAACTTTTTGCCCCCTCCGTCTCCTTTACCGTCACTGAAGGAAACTAGATCCTTCACTTCAGCAGCAGACGGCAAGGAAAACATTCCCAGAATGGGAAAAGGTCTTCTCCAAGCAAGAAGGATTTCCATTGCTACCGTCAGACCTCCCCCTCCAAGTACTACCACCACTATGCAGGGTCTCAAGCCTAGGAGACGAGTCTCCATCGCCACTCTTCGTCCCGAGCCCAACTGTCACCTGACAACGCCACTCAACACTTCAGCGTCTAGGCTTAAAGAGGGTGGTGCCGCAGCAGGCAGGCTCTCGATGGTGAGAGATCTGCGGAAGGCACGTTACTCGAGGCTTTTCTCCCCTTTGCCTGAGATGAAATCAGTAGGAGGAGAGACGACTCCGATTGCTGTGAGGAGCAGTAAGTTCATGGGGAGTCCACCAGCACTGGCTGGTTCAAACATTCCAAGGCACCACCGCCTACCAGGGTCTGTTATTGCGCTGCAAAGGAAACCATTGGTGTGGAGCCCACTCAAGTTGAGAGCCATGAAACCTAATAGGAGGCCATCATTATTGGCTTCTCGACCTTCGTCTGAGTTTCAGTGACCTTGTTCTTTTACGTTACTTGAAGAGAGGTTCAACGATGTCAGTGTTCATATTGTCCAACAAATCTGAAAACACATTACAAATTTTTTTTTTAATTTTTTTTCATAATTTGTAATGCCTTTTTCTTTCTTTTCTTTCCTTTTTTTTTAATGGAAGTAAGATGTATGCTTCTTGCTTACGAACTAAAATTCATGATGTATCTTCAATGAGAATGGTTTTTAATTGTTTCCTATATCACTAATAACAGATATCTTATCCGATTTCAGTTTTAATTGTTTTCTTTTACCACGTACAGCTTTTCCCTCTCAAAAAAAATCCAAGTCTTCATCATCTTAATGTAGAAGTTTGCCTCCCAAAAATATAATTTATAGACAATACCTATTGCATTATTTGCTTCTTTAATTATCTTTATATTTTCCTCGTTCCTCCAGTGAATGTAAAAAATAAAAAAGTAAAGATTCAAGCTTGGATTTAGCTGTTCCAAGACACTTCTAAATAGTGTTTTCTCAAAAAGAAAAGGAAAAAAAATACTATTTTATTTTCATTTTTCATGGAATAGTTATTTTCATTATTCTGTTTGAGGGGATCATTATTTGTTATTATTACAATGGAAAACAACGTAAGCGGCTCTACGTTGGCAAATAGGATCCGGCTTCGGTGTCCTCCTTGTATGCTCTCCTTATGGAGCTGTTTGTCTGATATTGTTTTTAAAATAGATAAAAATATTTTTTTTTGAAAAATGAATTTTTTTTCAGAATTATGCTGAAAGTAGTTTTTAAATTTTTGTCTCGAAAAATGTACGAAAATATTTTTAAAAATTTTAAGAACAAAAGCAAACGGGCCTATATGTCCATTTTCCCTTTTTTTTTCCTTTCTTTTCTATGCTTCTTCGTTTATTATTTCCAATGAAGGTAATATTCAGGCTAAAAAATTTTGACAATGCCGCCTGCAAGTCATTCCGCCACCATCATCTCCAGTTAACAAATTGCACATAGCCTCCACTAATTATTCTGGTACTGCTCTATAGAACAACTTAATGTATAATTGTACAGACAATTTTTTAAAATAAAGCTGAAACCTCAATAGTTTTCTCCTTTTTTCATCAATTGCATTTTGGTGGAGATATAATATTGAGAAGAAGGCATAACATTTGTCCATTCAAGATTATTAATAACTACTGACTTATACCTTTTTAATGAAAATTTGGCACATATCTATACAATTTGACATATAAGCTATAATGTTTGTGAGTCAATTTTTATTCAAGTGGATTTCTACTTTTAATTTTTAATTTTTAATTTTTTTTAATAAATTTATGATCAAGCATATTTGTCTTCTTATTAGTTTTTCATATGAATTTCTTATTTTTAATTTCTTATTTTTTATAAATATGTATCAAGTATATTGTTACACATTTTTATTTTATGATATTGTATTAATAGTTAATGAATTACTCATATCGGAATATGTTAAATCTTATAAATACAGACTATGGAAAACAATGACGATTTCTTAGAGGAAGAACTTTAATCCCGTAGAAAGTTGAATTTTGAAGTGGAAGAAAAGTTTGAAGGTAAAAGTATCAGAACATGTTTAGCACATCGTATTGCATTGCATTGTATTATATTGTATTTTATACAAAAAATACAATGCAATACAATACAATACAATACGGTGTGCCAAACAAGCCCTTATAGAATCGATTCATTCAACGATTAGTAATGAGGCTACAGTTGATGTGGAATTCAAAACTAGAAGAGGAGGCTTATAATTTTTACAATTGTTATGCTCGCATGGTAGGCTTCAGTATTCAATGAAGTAAAGTGCATAAAGACATATATGGGAAGATAACTAGTAGCACCTTTTGTTGTTCTTATGAGGGTCATCGTGAAAAAGATAAAAGGCAAGTTATTGTGAAGTCTCGTCGAGCTGAGACAAGGTTTGGCTGTTTAGCAAGAATGAAAGTCAGTTTTCACCAAACAGTCAGTAAATATCGTGTTTTTGAGTTTTTTGCTGAAAATACATATGTGACGACAAGCCCAAACAAAAGTCATTTGTAAAGATCTCAAAGGAGGCTGACTCCTGCCTGAAAAGCTGAGATTGATTTAGCTGATATCTCAGGAATTGCTCCCAAGGCTAGTTGTGAAGTAGTGGCCAAACGAGTTGGTGGACGTGAAAATCTTGGATTTATTCTATCAGATTATCGAAGTTACTTAACGACTAAAAGAACAAAGCATATGAGGTTAGGAGATATAGGCGGTCTTCTTGAGTATCTTCAATACATACAATTAGAAGATCCCGGTTTGTTTAGTGCTATACAACTTGATGAAGATGATATGATAACTAATATTTTCTGGGCAGATGTAAGAATGGTGGTAGATTACTCACTTTGGTGACGCTGTTAGTTTTGATACAACTTATAAAAAGAATCAAGAAGGTAGACCTTTTTCTACGTTTCTTGGGGTAAATCATCATAGTAAATAATAATTTTTGGAGCTACATTATTATATGACGAAATTGTGAAAAACATTTATTCGGTTGTTTAACACTTTCGTTAAGGCAATGTTGGGAAAAAAACCAAGGACTATTCTCACTGATCAAGATGCAGCAATGGCAAAAGCCATAGCTTCTCAATGGCCAGAGACATCTCATCATTTGTATATATGGCATTTGTATCAAAATGTAGCAAAACATCTTAGTGGAGTGTTTCAACATTTTCAAGAGTTTTCTAGAGATTTTAGTAGGTGCATATATGACTATGAAAAAGAGGAAGAATTTTTAGAAACTTGAAATGGGATGCTTAAAAATTATGCTCTCCGAGATAACGAATGGCTGAAAAGAATGTTATGGGCATTGGTATATGGTAGAGAGATGTTTTGTGCAAATATGACTACTCAACGAAGTGAGAGCATGAATAACGGGATCAAGAGTTATATCAACTACAAGTATGATTTATGGAGAGTTCTTGAGAATTTTCAAAGATTGATAGATGATCGCCGTTATGAAGAGTCGATTGCTGATTTTAAAGCAACTCAATGCAATGTCTCATTTTCATTGGGGGTAGAAATTCTAAAGCATGCAGCAATAGTATACATGCCAACAACATTCAGAATGTTTGAAGTTGAATTGGGTAAAGTTTATGATTGTAGCATGAGCATTCATAATGAAGTTGGAACAATGACAGAATATAAACTTGCTTCTCATAGGAAGAACTTCTATCACACAGTTATATATGACTCTTCCAATGACACTGTGATATATAGCTGCAAGAAATTTGAGTTTGCAGGGATTTTGTGTTCTCACATCCTCAAAGTCCTTTCATCTAGAGTTATCACAAAAATTCCTTCTTAGTACATTATAAATAGATGGAAAAAATATGCGAAGATAGAAGTATTTCTGACCTCTACGCGTGAAAGAATAATCACTGAAGACCTTAAACAAACTATGGCAAGACGTTATAGAGAGTTGTGTAGAGTACAAACTCATATAGCAACCAAAGCGGCATATGAAATTGTAATGTCTAGTCATACAAAGACCTTGATGGATTTGGATGCATGTTTTAGAGGCAATGTGAATGAAGAACCTAACTCCGCTGCTTTTGTCATTGATGAAGTTGATAAAAAAAATAAAAGGAATCAAGACTAAAGGAAAAGCCCGCGGCACATCTTGTAGATTAAAAGGAGCGCTTGAGAGATCCATAAAAAAGATCATACACAACAAATATTTTATTTTTAAAAACGAACTTATCATTTTTTAAATCTCTTTTTCTTTATTATTTTTGTTGATGCTTTGCCTTGGCTCGTTGGGGATCAACACCACGTGCAGCTGTGCATAATAGTCGGACGGCCTTTCCTGCTCGTCCCGGCCTCCCGAGGTGGACCTACATAAGAAAAAGGACACCTCGGAGATCAAGGGGGCAACAGTGTGGTTCTGACCAAAGGCTCTTCGACGCTCAAGTCATGTACCTATTTGGCCTAGTTCAGGAGCAACGTTAGGTGGGAAAGAGCATGTTACCTCACGGCATAGTAAATATGCTCAATTTATAAGCTTCTACTTGAACTGGGTGTTGTTGGAAAAATAGTACGTAACAGAATTTTAAAATTTTTTATATCAGAGTATTTTTTAAAACATAAGTTTAACACACTATATATATAAATTAACCAGATCTTACTAACCTTGTAAATGTAAAAAAGCTCCCTCAATCCGTGAAGAGAAGTAACATTCTAGAAGAGCTTCAACCAACTAGTATTCTTTGTTATTCTCTATCCATGACTGGCGTGTGTGTGGGCACACTCATACAACTCTTCCATCAGGCGAGTCTCCTTTCAACTAATTGATAAATACCCAAAGCTATAGTTCGTGATTTGTGAACAACAGTTTTACGGGGAGTTTCAGAGTTTCACTCTAAATTTTTCAATTGATCCTAACAACAATGAGTCTCACTCTCCTTTTTATAGAGGTTAAGCCTATAGGTCAGTTCTTATCAAATAAGGCCTTGAAAATTCGAATCAGAATCAAATCAAGATCAATACCAAATAAAATCTGCGTAAAAATGTGTGACTATTTATCGCTCAGTCGGCGGGCCGAACTGGCAAATTGGCCTGCCAAATTTACTCCATCAACAGGCCGAACTTAAAGATCGGCCTGTTAAACTTATGATAAATGATCCCTGCGAATCTTTATTTCCCACTT
Organism: Artocarpus heterophyllus; assembly: GCA_025403435.1. Taxonomy (NCBI): domain Eukaryota; kingdom Viridiplantae; phylum Streptophyta; class Magnoliopsida; order Rosales; family Moraceae; genus Artocarpus; species Artocarpus heterophyllus. The sequence goes on from CM046338.1 coordinate 18,021,986, forward strand.
AAGATTCTTGAGATAGAGCCTCAATTTTAATTCAAATAACCCAATAGAGAAATTATCTGATTAAAACAGTCATATCTACATAATCTTTAGGAAAAAAAATATTCATGATAATTCAATAAGTTTATCTTGAATTAATTTATTTAAAATTAATCCAACTCATAAACAGACATAAATTATCTGATCCTAATAATTTAACAAGTTTATCTTGAATTAATTTTTCACAAAATTAATTCAACTGATAAACAGACATGAATTATCTGATCTTATCGAATTTTTAGCTAATCTGATAATTTGACACAAGTCGCCAATTATTGAAAAAGTACGCTGTATCATTACAAGATTTTTTATGAGCTAGCAAACGGGATCTGATGGACCTATATAGTTCAAGTTTCCAATAATTATGAAACCCAATATCTCAAATATACATTTTATAATTATTAACTCTAATACTACTCTACTAAAAGCTCAGAGCTGCACCCTCGAACTATAAAAAATTACAAAGCCCGTATAGCTAAGTCTTCATGACATATCATAATATATCGTATCCCCATAAGATTATCCATAATTGGCTTAAGGACAAGTTCTGTCTTACCTTCTTGATTATTTTTCTCTAACGTTCTATTATTTGACTATCGAAAAACTTACCATCAACAGACAATATACCATTCAATTACACCTATGTATCCAAATGGTTGAGCACTCTAATTTTTTAATTACAGAATAACGCATATAAAAGGATATCAACTACTCCTAAAGAGGAGCTATGGATTCTATATCTATGAATAATAGGTCTACGCTATCAAGAGTCATGCCTTCAACGTACCGACATGCGTACCACTATTAAAATGTAGATGTCATCCTTTGGTACATCAAAAGATATAAATCAAGACAACGGACCCACTATTTATCTCAGGATTAAGATACAATACATATGATTATTTAAAGTGAATTGATTTGCTGATACAAAATTATTAAACCAAATCAATTCACTTTATGTCCTGACCCAACACATCGTCACCTATGACAATGTGCCAATGTTTCTATTCTGGAGTCCACTTCCGATGGCTAAGACAAACCATCTCCCAATAGGGATATAGACAACATAATAATCTTTGCATGAATCAAGCACTCAACTTTATTCCCTCTATTGCGGATCTTATGATTTAGACCGTCACTTTAAGAATAGTGTCTTTTGCATAATTTGTCCATCATATGCCCAATTCTTAAGGTTTAGATCGATAGTCTCAACTTTTTTTTTGCTTAACATACATTCAACAAATATGAACATAAAGAGGACAAGATTTGGTATATGAATAATAAATAAATCCTTTATTGATAAAATGGTCTCCAAAAACATATTACATTATGAATAATAAATAAATCCTTTATTGATAAAATGGTCTCCAAAAACATATTACATTTGTACTCCTTAGGGCATAAGTCTAACAGGTGTTAGGTGGGTTTGACACACGACCCGAAGCCGTGTCAGGTAGCAAGTGATAAGTGTCACTATCCTTGCTAGAGATCTATTCTCCATATGAGGGTTAGAATGAGGCCATGTGTCGACCTTCAATGGTGAGTTGTTGCCTGGGTGTAGGCTTTGTTAGTCCGACCCAAGTACTTTATTCATCTCGAGGAGTTTGGGCTTTGTGTGGCAACCAAAGGGGGCGCCCAGAGCACCTCGGAGAGAAAGGATGGCCATGATGGAGCTTTGGATCAACATGCAATAGCTATTTCCTGAGCACGTCAGCTGAATAGCTGTGAGGAGGTTCTCGGGAATCACGCCGAGCACACCTCCAATAATTTTTTTTCCTTCTCTTATACGTTAAGGGTTTTTTTAAAAAATTTATGTTTAGGTTTCTTCCAATCTTGATACAGACAATCAATTGAATTTCCAATCCTCAATTATGACTACGAATATGGTTCAACAAAATATGTCATCTTCATCATTCCGTCATAGTCATATTTCCTCAAAAAATTGAAACATGAAAACAAGCATGGTGACCTATTGCAACAGGTAATGAATCTAATTTACAACTAACAGCATGTCTTCTTAATCATCATAACTTTTGATCTAATCTAACATTATATGTCTATATATTTATTTTACAGGCTGGGTCGATTCATACAAGTTTTCTAGATTCCTAAACTTGCTTACAATCTCTTTCAATAGAAGAATTCCCATAGTTTCTCGCAATTTGCAATTGGTTAGTTTCAAAATACTAGTTTTAAATTTTGAAATATAATTGTGCTCATGTTAAAATGATTATTTCATTCAAATTAAAGGAATAATGCATGCTTGAATTGTTTTTCTTTCAATTTGTACTATCTTTTTTCTCACGTGGGCTATGTTGCGTCTGTTTACTATCACGCATGGTTCCATAGCAAGTTTTAAATTTTTTTTCTTTTTCTTTATTTTTTTCATTGCATGATAGACACAATGAAGAAAAAAGTAAAAGTGCTTCTAGCAAAAAAAAAATAAAAATTCATTACTTTTTCATTCAAGACTTTCATGATCAAACGTGTTTTGAGCACTTCTCTAAAACCAGAACACCAAAACAAACTAGCTTCAAAATTTTTTACCTAAATTATCATCAAGCAATTAGTCAACAACTTTAGAAGAACCCTTAAATAATTAAATCATCATCAAGCAATTAGTCAATTTACCAATCAACCAAATTGAGGTAATTCACTTGCATATTTCCATCATCAACCCTGAGAAGCTCCTTGGGCAAATCACAATTGTAGCTTTGTTCACCAATAGTAGGCATGATAGGCCAAAGGAGTTAAGAAAATCAAAATTTGGACACAAGTATTACAACACTAGTTGAATTTTATACCCAACACCGATTCATGATTAAACTATGCTGCATGTAAAACTAAATATTCTTAAAAAAAATCCCAAATGATTGCAACCCAACAGAGTTTGTGGATTCCCTAAGAAAACAGAATTTGTGGAAATAGTTGTTTCCTTCTGATTGACGAAGAGGAAAAAGCAAAGATATGGAAAACGTCATTGTCTTCTTTTTGTTTCTCCTCTCCGTGATATTCTCCATGAAAGCATATCTATTGTCAAGGATTCAAGCTTGTGGGAAGCGGTTAACAGGAATAATAAACGAAGAAAAATAGAAAAGAAAGGGAAAAAAAATAAAAGACAAAATGGGAGTTGTAAGACGTTAATGTGAAATTTGAGAGTGAATAAGTGATGTGTTTTTTTTTAATTGAGGTGACACATTATCATTAGGGGATACAGCAGCCGTTTCCTCAAAAATAAAGACAAAAGTTTGAGAGGCTCTCTATAGGTGGGTGGGCCCTGAAGCTGCCTAAACTAGAAAAAAATTCGGGGAAAATATTATGACCGTTGGATCTGAGTATAAGTCTGGCGGTCAACGGCTCTCTTTAAAAGATGAGCAGTAAAAGTAAACAACTGGTTGAAAACAGGAGATAGCCGTTTTGCATACGTTTACGTTGGATAAATTCGACCGTTGGAACAAAAAGAAGCAAAACACAAAAAAACAAAAAACAAAAACACATTCCTCAGTTAGCTCTTTTGTTTGACTTTTCACTTCGGAGAGAAACTTAGAAAAGGGAGACGGGAGAGAGAGAGAGAGAGAGAGATTTTCAGACGCAGAAGAGAAGACCAGTTTTGTAATCGGGGAAAATGGTGGCGAGAACCCCATTGAAGCAGAAGAAAGTGTTGGCGGCACTTGATCCAGTTCTGCTCAGGGAAACCGTGCGAAAGGTGAACCCAGATTCCTCCATTAAAACACCCCCTCTCACACTCTTTAGTTTTGGGGAAATCTACAATAAAAAGGATATAAAACTGGAATTTTAAAAGTTGGGCAATTGAAATTTAGACCCTTTTGGCTAATAAATGGTTTTTATTTTTATTTTTTTGGGTGGGGTTTGTGAAGGTGGATCGATGCATGGCAAGATTACAGGAACTTCAATACACGGTAGCAGGAGGAAGGAAGGCGATATCAGGAGTGAGTCTGAGCCCTAGAAGTACCAGAGGCTCTCTCAGGACTAGTCTCAGATGCAAGCAGGAGTCTGTAAGGTATGAAATCTCATTTGGGTTTGCTCAATATGAGGGATTTTTAGCTTTCTTTATTGTTGATATTGTTGCTTTATTTGTGAGCTCAAATGGGTCCTTGTGTTTTTATAACTTTGAAGGGTAAGAAACGCGGCCCCTAGAAAATCTCCGGTAGGGAAGTTTCCGCCAAAGTCCGGAGGTACCTCTCTCTCTGTCATGTATCATGTATCATGTGGAGGAATTCTCGTTTGAGCATTTCAAGCATACCTTTCAATTTGGCCTCTGAGAAAGCGCCGATTTCTTTTTTGTTCATCACAGAAAGTCATTTCTTTTTCTTTGATTCTCGGCGAAAAAAAAAAATACTGAATGATTCGGGATTTTCTTCTCGACAATGTTGAGAAAATTGGTTTTATGCTTATATTTTTTAGCCTGCCCTTCAATTGGTTTAAGAGAAAGTTAATGGCTTCTTATTGTGCTCATCACATGTAAGCATATTTTTTCGTCTGGTTTATCTAAGAGTGGGTTCATTTTCTTTAATTCTATGGAAAAGAAATAAACAATAGTTCTGTGTCTGTTCTCTCAATTTCAAGATGTTGAGAAAATAAAATTAGTTTTGTAAGTTCACATTTAAGTATCAGCATACCCTTCAATTAGATTTCTCAGAAAGTTGGTGACTCTTTTTGTGTTCATCACATTTTAAGCACACCCTTTGGTTTCTAAAAAAGTTGATTCTTTTCTTTGCTTGTTGAGAAAAAAATTTAATAAATCAGAGATTCATGTATCCAACCATTTATCTAACCATGTAGCAAAAACCCCAATTCAAGTTATGAGAAAATGAACCAAAGATTCTCTTATTCAAACAGGGGAATGGCGGCGAATGTCATTGCCGGCAATGCTCGTCGGAGAAACAGTAGGAGAAATCCTACAAGCAAGTCAATTTGCAAAAGAAGTAGTGGCTGCAGTTGCCAACAAAACCAAGAAAATCACTCAAGAAGATCCCAAAACTCCGGTTACACAACAGAGAAAACAGAGGCCTGAGCTTGAAGACACCGAGCTCAGGGTCAGAAGGAAAAAGGAGAAGCAAAACAAATTGCACTTGAATCGACCTGAATCAAACTCCCCAACACTCCGTCGGGCTCGTTCCCGAATCAACTTCAAAATCTCGCCTCCGAATAAGAGAGAAATCGAGAAAGAAAATTGCCAATACTTGGCCAACAGAGTTTCTCCCAGGCATAAGCCATGGGCAAGAAAGGCTGTCCTGTTTCCCAATCCTCTGTTTTCTTCTTCCACAAACTCAATAGAACAGAAAAAGTTTTGCAAGACAAGGTCTCCAGTAATTGCAAGGAACAAGCAAAACACACAAATTACTACTCCACACAAGTTCTTGATCAAGTCGCCGCCTTCAGCTTCAAAGTTTCAGGTGAAGGTCAAGAGCCCACCACGGTTTACTCGGTCTCCTCCTGCAAGAGCCACCGGTCTGACAAAGAAGTCCCCAAAAATGTCGACTGCATCAAAGCTGCGCCGCTCTTTATCTCCTTCAAGATTGGCAAACAGATTGGTGTCTCTATCTCCCCTGAAGAGCAGAAAGAGCAGTGTTTATAAGAGTGATGGGCTATCAACAACGAGTGGATTGAAGCAGCGTCCCACTTCTTCTATCCCAATAGGAATATCTGCTAGGAGGATTTGAGTTTGATGTTCTTTCAGATATTTTCTCAATGTCAATAGTTGATTGATTTTATTATTTTTCCTGCGTGAGTGTGATTTTGTATTCCCTTTTCTATTGATTTGATTGTTGTGTACAAGATTCCAAGGTTACTAGCAGTAATAGCTCCTGGATCTTGGATCTTAAAAACTTGTGTCAATAATTTTAAAGAAATAAGATGATTATATTCAAATGACCAAGAACTAAAAGGTTCAACTTTGCTAAATAAACCAAAGACCGATAGGCACAAATAGTATACAAGTTGAAATTGGATTGGAATGCCTCCACAAGTCCAAGAGAAATTCCTTTCTGTTTGTATTTGTTGCAAATTCCAATTAGGTAAATAAAAAGAATATAAATTCCATCATTGCTATATTAATCTTATATGATTTGAAGAATAGGCAAATGATGCAATTTTTTTCTATAAACATAAACGGGAAAAAAGAAAATGGCATAAACGGGTAAAAAGAAAATGGAGTAACAAATTGGGAAAAAGCCATTCTGTAATCACAAAAATCGGATGTATTGTTATAAAACCACACATAAAAAGTGGCATAAAATTTCGTAGTATTTTTTTCCAATCACAATTTATTCTACATAAATTTTACAACTTTATGAACTTTATGCACTGGGTACAAACTTGAAAAACATGTATGCTTTCTTCCCCATTTCAAAAAGCACCCAACCAAACTCAAGCAAATCTATAACATGCTTTCACACTTAAAAGACGGATTGGCCTTAGAGCGAGGACATTTTTTTCAGACAAACAATGAGGAATTGAATTGGATGAGACATTGCATTGCTACCGTTCTAAGTGGAGCTCCAAAACCGACTGCAGTAGGTGTTCTTAAAACTATCACCACAACTGCAGTTTTTAGGGATGAACTCCATGGAAAGCATACCTCCCCAAAGGCCAGCAAGAACACTCTTAGATACTCGCATACTCAACTGCCAGGAGACGCAAACCTTGTTCGCTCTCTTTGCCTATTTAAGGCTCGATCTTTAGGTGATGATGTTTTTCCTCCCACACCTGCTTGGCGCATCATCTCTGCAAAACTTTCACTGATAAGAACCTTTACATAATTATAAAACAAGTTCAATTAAGAATACCCTTTGCACACTTGAATAAACAAAACAGAACATGCTTTTTGTATTTAGTTAAAATTAACCATTTAACACCTTAACTACTTTGGCAAAACAACAATTAGTTTTATAGAATTGTAACTTGAATAAAGATTATTGTCTTTCATATGGTATGACCAACTTATACAGTGAATCAAACGAAAGAACCTAACTCTAACCGCATAAGAATAGATACAACAGTAGAATGAATTAGCAGGTATTTCAAAATTCAAATTTTACTAGGAATGTAAGGAATTACCAACCTCGTTTTCTCTCAAGCTCTTGGTCAAGCTCTTCTTTCCACTTTCTTTGTCTCTCAGAAAAGCTAAGACTGCAAATACCGGCAAATAGTATCATATTACTTCACAACAAAGTCAAAAAGACAAATCATCATTTATTGAGAAGCTGAAACTCATAAACAAACCTGGGAATACTTGGCTCCTGCTGAGCGTCAACCAAAAGCCCTTTCCAATCATTACGGGGGGGTGATGGGTTGTCCCTTAAAGTTTGATCACCTGTAGAATAAATATTTGATACACGCCTACCATTGCTCCCTGGGCTTCCTGTACTAAGAGCATCAACTGCTGGGGAAGTAGTACCAATGGGACCCCGAGAGGGTGATCTGCTTTTGGGAGGTAACTTCAAGTACCTTGGACTAGCTTCGTCACCTGTGCTGTCCACATAACCAGGAGAGGCAGCTGCATTCAAGCTGTTGTAGAACTCCTCATATAAGGGCGTTTGCAGTTTCTTCAATTCTAGAGCCTGATTTTTGTTTAAGTTTCAATTCAAAAATCAGAATGATTTTAGAAAAAGACAGACTACAAAATGATGAGCACAGGCCCCTCATTTTAGCTGTGTAATACATGCGTTAACATTATGTGACACGCTAACAGTGCATGGCTTAAGACATGGCTACCGAAAATTCCGAGAATGTCCAATGTATGGAAAGCATGAAAATATCATATATATACGTATATCCACATGCAAAAGCCATATGAAAGTCCTTGTAATAAATACGGCGGTTTACTGATTCCAAATCAAAATAGTACCTTCTCATCCAAGAAAGCTTTAATTTTTGATTCGGTTAGTTCATCATCATCCTCAGAAAGTGATGGTCCGTAAGGAAACAAAAAGTTTTTATCTCCATCACTTAATGTTCCAGAGCAACTAGTGGCCAAATGACTTTGTTGCTCAGCTTCCAAATTTATTTGCTTGTATTGTTGTTCTGGACCAACGTCAATTTTACGGTCCCAGTCATCAGTGGGCTCACTTGTGGGGTTAATACTCTGGGTGACAAAAAAAAGCATAAAACATTAGTTTCGCCACTATTGAGAGGCTTAAGGAATGTTTCCCCAAATCTTAAGAGCATAAAGAACAGCTACCTTAAAGTCATCAGAAATTATAGAAGAATTGAGCTTTACTGCACTCGCTGTAATATCATTTTTGTCACCAATTTGACACATGTCATCATCACTGCTGTTGCCTTTCCAATTACATCTACTTTCTAACAACTTCTCACGTGACATGGTTGAGCAGTGCAGACTACCCAAGTTACAGATGTCGGTTATGTCGGAGCAAGTTGACATTTTACTGAAAACCAAATAAAGCTACCAAGTCAAAACCTGAAAATATTCAAAGGAAACACTTCCTTATAGTTTGCAGAAGCTAAAAAACCTTAACTGCAATACTTACAAGGTTTCCAGGCTTTTGCCATACAATGGAGATGGTGAATCCAAATTTTCCTAATATTTCAAAAGAACCTCACCAATACCGTTCAAAAGAAAAGCGTAAGTATATAGATACAGCACAGTTTAACCATACTAACCGTGTCAGGAGTATGAAAAAGAGTAAGAGATTCCATGTTTTCCCCAGTCACAAAGGGATGCTGCACAAAGTAGCAGATTAGAATGTTAAAAGCCGAAACTATTCTAGAATGCATATGGAAATTTGGCTATCAGCAGAAATACATGTGGTGTAGCAGAATTGGGCTATTGACGAAACAAAGAAAAACAAGAGGAAAAACTTGATATGACTTCTGAAATAAATGATTAACTCCGATAAAAGTCCCTTCAGAACTATGGAAAACATGCTTAGATGGCTGCCAAAAATCATAAACGGGTAACCAAGAATTAGGAAACTATGAAAACATGGAACAAGGAATATAAATAAACAGGTAACTACGAATTAGGAAACTATGAAAACGAGAAACAATAAATATAAATAAATAAGCAACTAATGGGAAACTAAAAACTAGTAGATAAGACAAAACGGTAACTTCATCTTTCTCTATTAAATCAGGCCTCAGCCTACATAATTTGGGACTGTCAAACATTATTATGCACAGAAATTGAGCAAAACTAGATGATATAGATAAACTGCTAGCAAAAAACAAATAAAATAAAGAAAAGGATATAAATTTATATAACCTGAAGCAACCCAGATGCAGCTGGCCTCAGATTTGGTTCCCTGCCGTTAGACCAAAGTGAAAAACAGCTTAAATCAAAATAAAAAAGAAATACAAAATCAGAACTGAAAGAAAATAACAGCAGTGTAACAGATTGAACATTCTGTGAACTCAAACAAACTTGGGAGGGAGAAATAGTGGCATACTTTTGCAAACATTTCAACAGAAAATCCTTAGCTTCGGCAGAAAGATTGTCTGGAATTGGAGGATGAGACTTTGTGGTCCCTATGTGGAAAAGAGCAGCAACCTAGACGAAAATTGCTTTAGTGCAAATAATAAAATATCATCTCCTCAAAGATATAATAAGAAGCAATGTCTTGCTAACCATATTCCTCATAAATTAAAAAAAAAAAATAGCAGCAGAAAATTACCTCTTGGAACTGTTGGCTCCATGGAGGTTTTCCAGTGGCCATCTCAATTACAGTACATCCAACACTCCATATATCAGCGGAGCTAGAAAATATCAGCAATGTTCAGTCCTCCAAAAGATAAAAGAAAAGGAACTATGCCAAGTGGCGATCATTAACTATCAAAAAAGCGAACAGTGGAGCAAGCACAATAAGAGTTCAGTATAGTTCTACATATTTCCAGAGACTGCCATCCTATTTTATACAGAAATCATAAAATAATGAAACAAATTGTTGTCATAAAAGGCCATAATAAAATATAGAAGTTGCTGGGATGATGATTGTTGTCCTTACAAACTATGACCAGTCTGGAGAACGACTTCAGGAGCCATCCAGTATGGAGTACCCTTCATAGACTTGGCCCCTGAAATTGTTGCCTGCAATCACAAACAATTAGAAGGGGGAAAATGAAATAAAACTATTCTCCAAAGCAAACATTTGAAGTTAAAACAAAAGATTATGAAGGGCATGTACCAGCTCAACAACTTGTTTAGATGCCCCAAAATCTGCAAGTTTAATGCAACCTTTATTATCGACAAGAATGTTAGCTCCCTGAAATTTGATATGAAAGACATGTCATCAACTTGCACGATTAAGGGAAAGAAACACTTTTTTTTTTTTTTTTCACATGGATAACACTTATAGGGTAAGTGAAAATACCTTAATATCCCTGTGCATAATACCATTATTATGCAGATATTCCAATCCCAGTAACAACTGCTTTGTATATGTCCTTATAACCTGCTTGGCAAATTGTTTTATAAGTTTAACAAAGTAAAACAGCTAGTGACGCAAAGTAAAACAGCAAGAACTTACAGCCTCTGGGAAAGGCCCAAATTTCCCCAAGAGCGATGATATTGATCCGCCAGGGACAAACTCCAAAAGAATATTTAAGTTTTCTTCCTCCCTCACAGTACCCAGATATCTCTAAAGACACCAAAACAAAAAAGACTAAGAAAAGTGGCAGGCTCCACCAGTCAAATAGATACTGAGAAGGTCATACTCACAACAATGTTTGGATGTGACAGATTTTTAAGAAGCTTTACTTCTTCCTCGAGCTCCTTGATATGAGCCTACTTGTACCATCACAACAATGTATTAATAAGGAATTCAATACCAATCAAACAATATAGAGCATGATAATTTTTTTCCTCTTTTAGGAAGGAAAAAAAGGAAACGAGCTGAGAAATGACATTTAGTAAAATCCAACCTATGGTTATTACTATAATACATTTCATTATCAGGGACCTTAAATACAAAAACTCCTAATCTATTGAAAAAAAAAAAAAAAAGAACTGATTGATCAGTTGCAGAATCCACAAATTAAACGTACATTTATAAATACAATACATTATATTGTGGGGGCCTTAAATCCAAAAGTATAAATCAAACTAACTGATTAGTAAACTGAAACCTTCACTAAGAAGCAACGAGCATAACATTTTATAGACGGGGACCTTAAGTACAAACACTAACAATCTGTTAGACAAATCATACTAATTGATCGCTTAAAGTTACCACAAATCAAAGTAGAAAAAGTAGCATTTCAAGTTTCTCTTACTTTGTTCAGTTTCCCCGGAAAAAGAAAAATCCCAACAACAATATCAGAATCGCCATGAACAATTGTATTTGCCGACGCAAATTACAATTGAATATTAAACATAAGAAAGCTGAATTCAAACCTGTGCCTTCTCCTTTGAAGCACTATTTGCCGCGATCAAAACCTGGAAAGAGCACCAAGCAAGCGATCGAAATCAGACTAAAAATTCAAAGAAAACAAACAAGAAATCACTAGCTCTAGAACTTCAAATGTGAAAAAAAAAAAAAAGGAACAATTCCAATAGAATTGGCCAAGAAACAGTTCAAAATCGAAAGCCGAACCGAAAATGGATCGTAAACCTCTAAAAATCAAAAAGATAGTAAACAATTATATCAACATAAACATCGAACCACCGAATAATCAACAAGAAACAATTGAAACAAAAACAATCCGCCGAATAATCAACAAGAAACAATTGAAACAAAAAAAATCAAAATCCTTAAACTGACCTGTTTAACAGCAAGAAGCTCTCCGGAGTCGAGATTCATGCCCATGTAGACCCGTCCGAAGGCTCCGCAGCCGATCAATTCGCCTTTTCGCCATCGGATCGGCGGAGCATTGTCCTTGGGAATCGGAGAAGCCGGTTGCTGCGGCGGCGGAGGAGGAGGCGAGGGTTTGGAGAAGACTCTGGATTTGCGAATGCAGGAATTGATCTTGTCGACCAAGATCGGGATTGAAGAAGACTCTTCGCTGTTGTCCGCCGGCGGTGGTCGGAACATCAGTGATCGCCGTACTGATCCGAATATGTCTTGCATTTTTTAGGTCTTCTTCTTCTGTTTCTCCGTAGTTAGAGAGAGAAAGAGGAGAGAGAGCGCGTCGGGGTGTTTTGCTTCGACTGGGAGTGGAAGAGACTGGGGTTTCATTTGGTCGGCAAGAGAGAGAGAGTGTGGGTGTGCGGGGGAGGGAAAAAGGTGGGCCAGATTACTTTTTGAAATATTAGAATAATAATTTAACAAAATAACGTATTGTTCTAGCCTTCTAAATAAAAATTTGAAGATTATTAATATTAATGGTCCAAGATTTTTCTCATTTTATCTCTTAAATTTTAAAAATTATTTCTTTATTTTATAAACTTTTAAAACTCTTTATTTTTTTCATAAATTTTAAAAATTATCATTTTGCTCTTATTTCAAAGCTCTTTATTTTGTTTCTTATTTTTTGATTTTCTATTTAAAATAAACAGAATTAAGAACCCACATGATTTGTACATGGATCATTTGCAAGGGCATAAATGAGATTTTATCACTCGTTCTGTTTTACATTTACACTCTAATTTGACATTTTTTTTATCTGCTCTCATTTAAGAAAGGTTTGTATATACATTTATTCTCGATATTATTCACCAATATTTCCTCATCTTTAATACAAAACTCATCTTATTTAGTATTCAAATTCAGATATCGGCAAACAATATCGACTTATTAAATGAGTTACATATTAAAAGTGAGAAGAAATATGTAGGCAAATTATTTCTTAAATGAGAGTTCAGATTAAAAAAAGACATCAAATGAGAGTGTAAACGTAAAACAAAAGCTTAAGAGAGATAAAACATCATTTGCCCTTACAGATGACCCATTTGCGAATCACATGGGATCAATTTTGTCTATTTGAAGGAAAAATAGGAAATTTAGGAGACAAATAAGAAGTTTTGAAAGTTAAGGGGCAAAATAGTGATTTTTAAAATTCAAGGGGGCAAACTAAGCATTTTTGAGAGTTTAAGAGGTAAAGTGGTAATTTTTAAAGTTCATATGGCAAAGTAAAGGATTCCTTAAAGTTTAAGAGATCATTAGTGTTAATAACCCTTAATTCTTTTAAGCAAAAACTAGAGATATTTTCATTTTTGTACACTTTGTTTTAAAGCAACATCATATTAGTACCTCATCGTTTAAAAAATATCAAAACATCACCTTATAGTTTTAAAAATATCATTTTAATATTTTAAGTTTGTGTTTTTTTGACATAAAATTTCCTTTTTACTTTTTTATTAAAAAATCCTAAATTAAATTTGTAACTATAATTAAAAATCAGAAAAAAAAATTAACAAAACTTATAAAAAAAACATATATATAGACTTAATCATTTTTATGCATTTATTTTCTTTTATAGTTTCCACAAAATAAATTGAGGTTCAATAGAAAATGGTAAGTTAAAAATTTTACGTTATAAAACACAGGCTCATGATACTAAAATAATATTTTCAACAAAGTACAAGGTACTATTTTGATATTTTTCTCAAAAATACCAATGTGATATTTTTAAAATAAAGAGTACTAAAATGATAAAAACCAAAAAACTTTGTTTACTAATGGCCCTGAAGATATTTATTTTAGAATATTAATTTTTTCGCGGTTTAGTTTTACAGTTTCGGTCTATTTTACAAAATTTCTTTGGGCTGAATATAAAACAAAAATGACATATAGAGATTTAAAGGAAATAAAATTAGAGAAAAAAAAAAGGTCTTAAATATGATTGTTATATCATTAAGTTTAAAGAGCTTAGAAGAATGTTCCACATCAATACAAATAAAGGGAAAAGCTAGGAAAGAATTCCAACTCAAAGCATTTCATATTCTTCATGAGAGTACAACAGTTGAATTAAAGAAGCTCCAAGTTCCAAGCTCGTTGACGTAAAGGCCTAGTGTGAAAGCAAGGCCGAAGTAAATGGCTAGTGAGAGTAAGGTTAAAATAAAGGCCTAGTGCAAGAGCAGGCGCTGAAGTAAAGGCCTAGTGCGAGAGCAAGGCTGAGGTAGGTGTTGGAAAACATATACATAGTAGAATTAAAAAAATTTTAAATTAAAACATTTTTCATAAACGAGTTAGCCATGCTATATATGATAAATTAATAAAACATCTTTGATATCTTGTAAAATCGAAACTACACTTCTAATAGAAATATTGTACGACAAAACTGCTACTAAGAATTACATTCGGAAGAACCTCAACCAACTGGTCTTTTTTGCTATTCTCTATTCTATGATCAAAGTGCGAGTGGATACACGTTGTTCAATTCTCGTCTTGGTAATTTTTCCCTACAATCACAAAAGAACAATAAGAATTATTATTCTAGATGTTAAACAATAATTCTATAGGAGTGACAGAATTTCTTTCTAAACTTCTTAAGTGATTTCACTTATGATTAAAAACCATAGGAAAATGTTTCCTATTACAATGGTCAGATGTGAACTACTTTTTATTAAACTAGGCTTCAAAATTTGAATTTGGATCAACTTTCATAGCTAAACCATTTTAGACATGGATTGGTGACGTGGCAGGGCATGGTCGCGTGTTTTCCAACACTTAGAGAGTTATTCAATACTACCCGTTTAAACTGATTAGATAATTCCTACTTTATTTGACCCCGATATCTTTCATGGAGCCTCAGTTTTAATTCAAATAACCCAATAAAAAAGTTATCTGATTAAAACAGTCATATATAGACAATCCCATATTCAAATAAAGTATAACCAAATAATTCAATATATTTATCTTGAATTAATTTATAAAAATTAATTCAGCCAATAAACTAAACATGAATTATTAAATCTAATTAATTGAATTTAAGCCAATATTAAAAATTAACATAAGTTATCAATATATAGGAAAAACATGTTGTATCATCATAGGAAAATATGCGAGCTACCAAAAAGGATCCGATGGATATATATCGATGAAGCTTCTATAATTATAAAATAATATATCTCGACATGTACATTTTATAATTATCAATTCTAAAGCTATTCTATTACAAGTTTAGAATTACACTCTCGAACTATATATATAAATTACGAAACTCCAATAAATTAATCGTCCATGACATATCATAATGTGTAATATCCCTAAAAAATATTCATAATCGACTTAAAGATAAATTTTGTCTTACCTTCTCGACTATATTTATCTTATGTTCTGTTATCTCACCATTGAAGTACTTACTATTCATAACCAGTACGAATATTGTACTATTCGATTACATACATGTATTAAAATGGTTGAGCGTTCTAATTTTCAATTATAAGATAATGCCTGTAAGAGAATATCAATGACTCTACAAAAAGAGCTATGTATTTTATATCTATGAATAACAAGTTTACGTCATTCAAGAGTCATGCTTCCAACGTACCGGTGGACGTACCTTCATATAATTTACGATGTCACCCTTTGATACATCAAAAAATACAAGTCCAGAATAAGAATCCATAGGTTTATTTTAGAATTAATATGTAACACATATAATTGTCCAAAGTGAATTGATTCATTCAAACAAAATTATTAACTAAATCAATTCATCTTTAGTCTCGATATAATATTATCACCAATGACAATATACCAATGTTTTTACTCGTAGAGTCCCACCCCGATGACCAATACAAGCCATCTCTTGTTAAGGATGTAGACAACATAACAATCTTTACATGAATAAAGTACCTAACTTTATTCCCTTCATTATGGACCTATAATATTTAGACTATCATCTTAAGATTCATGTCTTGTGCATAATTTGTCTATCATATGTATGATCTTGAAAGATTTAAATTAACAGTCTCAGACTTTTGTTTGCTTATCATACGTTCAACATAAATGAAAATAAAGAAGACATATTTGACATATGAAATAAATATAAAACCATTTATTGATTAAATGGCTTAAAAAAATTACATCATTTAATCCTTAAGGCACCTAATCTAACAATAGGAGCTAGTATGCAAGCAAGGCCAAAGTGGGAGCTAAGAGTAAGGCCAAAGTAGGAGCTATCATGCAAGCAAGGCCAAATTAAGAAGCTAGTATGCGAGCAAAGCTGAGGTAGGAGCCTAGCACAAGAGCAAGGCCGAGGTATGAGGTAGGATGTGACAAGGCCGACGTAAAGAGCTAGTACGTGAACAAGGAAGAGGTAGGAGTTAGTGCAAGAGCAAGGCCAAGGTAGGAGCTAGTATGCGAGAAAAGCCGAAGGAAGGAGCTAATATGCGAGCAAGACCGAGGTACGAGCTAGTGCGAAAGCAAGCATGCAAGTAAGGTTGTGCTCCTCTTTAACATGAGAACAACATTATGTATTTGCTCAACATGAGAGGAAGGCCATGTCCTTCTTCAACATGATAGCAGGGCCATGCCTGCCCTCAATATGAGAGCAAGACTATGCCCTTGCTCAATATGAGAGCAAGGCCATCAATATGAGAGCAACGCCATGTCCTTTCTCAACATGAGAGCAAGGCCATGTCCTTACTCAACATGCGAGCAAGCCCATGACCTTGCTCAATATTCAAGCAAGGCTATATCTTTGCTCAACATAAGAGTAAGGTCATGTCCCTTCTTAACATGAGAGCAAAGCTATGTCCTTACTCAACATACAAGTAAGCCCATGTCCCTGCTCAACATTCAAGCAAGGCCATGCCTTCCTCAACATGCTAGCAAGGCCATGCCGTCCTTGCACCACATGCGAGCAAGGCCAAATTCCCCTTCACATGTGAGCAAGCTACTATCTTGCAATATCTGAATCTTTCAAGGTAACCGCTTAAATAGCCACCATCTCACATGTCATCCGATGTTAATAAAGGAAGTTATAGCACAAGGAAGCGAAGACCACACAACTGAGAATAAAGGACATGGAAAAACCATTGTCACTGGTGGATGGAAGGAGTTGCAACCTCTAAGGTGGGAGAGACAGTTATCCATATGAGATAGTTTTAGATACTCAAAGTCCTATAAGTAGATGGAGGAGAGGCTAAGAGAAAGGGAGGAAAAAACATTGTATCTTAAGTCATTACTATGCTAAGATCATTTTGAGAGTCCATTGTGCTAAGAATTCTTTAAGTGAGGCTTTGAGTGTGTAATTAATTTTCAGAAATTAGTACAAAAGAACCAAGTGGACGTAGGCTAGTTTAGACCAAATCATTATAAATTCTTGGTATTCTCTCTTTATTGCTTTGATTATTTTCATCTCTGTTGTCTTTCATTTGTAACTCTTCAAGTTATTTCCATTCACTTTGACTTCATTTCTTGCATTTATCATCTCAAGGTCGGCGAATTTTTATTGTCAGTAACTATAATTCCAAGAAAAAAATAGCTTTAGGCTGGACAATACACTATTATTTTTTTATTTCAAATATGATTTTTTTTACTAAATCTACTTTTTTTCCCTAATTTTTTTTATGTTGAAACCCACCGTTGTCATTTTGCTACAAGTTAGATTTTGTCTAAAAATAAACAAAAAAAGTTTATTAATGAAGGGATGAAAACTAATATAATTCTAAAATAGATATTATAGACAAGGGAATATAAAATTAATTAGTTGAAAAAAAAAAAGTGAATAGGGGTCGTTGATCACCCACAATAACTTCATCACTATTAATTAAGTAAGATTTACATTGAAACTACATGACATATAACCACTAAATAAACTAAGTTGGAAGAATAATAATCAAGCTGAAAGTTATAGTGGTTTACTTTTGAATAAGCTGTTCCTGCCATCAAATTCTTCACTATCTTTGATCAATTGGTTACAAGGTAGCTTAAGTACAGTATTTCTAGAGATTTCTACAGAACAACAATAAGTAAGATGATGTGAATTGTCTTTTGCAGCGTCTACTTTTTTTATTATAGAGTTCAAATGAGATAGTTACACTGATTACCACTCCTCTCCTCTTGTCCTGGGAAAATTGAATTGATCTTGTGACTATAGACATGGTTCCAAAATGTCCAAAGCAGGTAACCATGAATGTGAGCCGTTGGATGGTGGGTGAGTAGCAAATAGCGAGTAGACTAGTGAACTTGGTGGGTAATGAATAGTTGTTGGTGAGTGGTGGCAGGTGACCAAGGATAAATGAGTGCATGAGTGGTTGTAGATCACAACCATGTTAGAGATGTATTAGTCTGCTTGGTAACAGCCAACCAGTGAGTAGTGGATAGAGGGGTTGTTGATTGTCGAGTAATCGTCAGTAACTGATTGTAGACACACAAAACAAATATAAGTAGTAGAATGAAATCATCAACATGAATATTAAGGTTCTTGGTCACTATTAATATCTTTAAACTGTTAGTTAGCTAGATTATGATGGAAAGTATAGGACAAACAACCAGTGTACAAATTAAGTATAGAACGTAAATAATGAAACCAAAATTTCCAGTGATTTATTCTAAAATGAGCTACGTCTACCGTTAAGTTCTTCACTACGTTGAATTAAAGGTTACAAGGTTAATAAAGTATACATTTCTAGAGTAACTTCTACGGAGTAATAGTGAGTAGAGTGACATAAAGTTTCTTCTAAAGCGTCCTCTCCTCTTATAAGGGTCGAATGAGGAGGTTACATATGTAATATCCGAAAAATTTATCAATTTAAATCTAGAATTTAAACAATAAATTTCCCTAGAAATTTTATACTTTGTTATTTTGAAAATTTGTGATCAATATATAATGAAATTTCATGCACATTGTGTAAGCAATTTTTGTAAATTATGGTGCATTTTTATACAAATTCCATGTACATGCAATTTTTGAAATTCCATGTACCTTGCAATTTTTGTAAATTTGTTATATACAAATTTTGTGAGTTAAATACCCAAAAATTTGTTAAGGCAAAAATTAGTGTTACATGGACAACATTAAAATCTAATTTTGTGACAAATACCCATAAAGTAAATATAGGTCTTAAGTTTAAAAGAACATACCATAGTCTTAAACAATATATAAGTCAAAAGTATGTCAATAAGTTAAACTGATACAAATTTTAATGTCTACATTCCACCCAATTTTAAAATTCAGTGTACAGAGACACTCAGAAAAGTACACTTGACAACACAGTAGAATAATATAAAATTAGGACCTACACAGATAGGTGACCCACTATATTGATAGGAATTAAATAGTATAAGCACTCAATGTACTGGGATATTTTTAGACAAACAAGAAAACTATCACCTCAAGACCATATAGATTAAAGTAGAAAAATACAGTTTAAAGTGTATTTAGAGTGTAATGCAAAACCTACCTAGACTAGGTGTACAAAAAGACAAGAGTAATCATGCTTTTAGCACCTCAAAAATTGTGTAAAATTCTCATTAATTTTAGGGTAAAATCAGGTTTTATCTAGAGGGGCGCGAAAGCTTTTTTTTTTTTTTAGGTAAATTAGCCCCAATATTCAAGTTCTATAAATACCCAAGGGCTACTTTGAAAAACCCCATTTTTCTTATGCACCAAGTTTGCTCCAAGAAACAAAAGTCCTCTCTCACTTTCTCTCCCAAATTTGCCCCTCTAAGCTAAATCTCTCTCAAAAATCTTGTTGATCTATGCTTTCAATCACCATTAGAAGCGATCAAGGGTTTTAGTGAAGATTCAAGAAGATTTTAAGGTAAAAATTCAAACTTTGTTAGTAGGTTCTTTTTTTTAATCAAAGTTTAGAGTTTTACTTAGATATTAACTATTTATGCTTTAATATAGTAACAAAGGAGTTTTTAGAAGTTAGTGAGCTCACATAAGGAAGATCTACCACTTTGAGTCCTCTAGGTAAAGTCAAAACACTCAAACGTTAAAAAAGTTTGTGTTTTTTTTGTTGATTGTTGTAAAAGAACTTAAAGTAGACTATGACATATAAAGAACATAATATGGCATAATTATTTTATGTGATATATGTTTATGGATGTGCTTGAAACGATAAAAATATGATCTAACTCTAAGAAAGCACGTTAAGCAAGGTTTATGTATTGCAAAATTTTTAAATAACTTTTTTCAAGGATTTGAGGTTTTGACATACTTAGAGGCCATATTATTCTTTAGAGTAAGCATGAAATTTATTGATATCGTCGAGATAAAGAACTTTCTTCCAAAAAATGTCTTCAAATTTCAATCAAATCAAGTTGAAAAACACAATTTTCTAGTCTGGCCATCTACAAAATGGACAAAAACACACATGTCAAATTTGTTTCAAAAAAAGTTTAAACACAAAAGTTATAGATCTCATTGAAACTATTAACTTTTATGAATAATTTTTGCAAATTTTTTTACGGACATTTTGTTCTGAATTTTACAAAATTTAATCACCAAATTTTAAAATGATAAAAAAAGAAAAAAATGTTTTGAAATTGTTTGAATTTTTTACCAAAGAAATTTTGAAAGTTTTGATCCTTGTAAAAAAGGGACATTAAAACAGTTCTTTTTGCTTTCAGAGCAAAAATATCAAGATTTTGTATTTTAAGCTAAAACTATAAAACTGTGTGGAGCTTCTTTTTCTTTTTTTTTTTACTAAGTAAGGCTGATATTCTGCATTGTTGTGGGCGGTGAATAACTATAAATTTTAAGACCAACAGAGTTTGAAATTTTATATACCTATTAAGGGTAAAATTATTATTTTAAAAAATTAATAAAATAGACTCTAAGTTTATCAATTTAGCTCAAAGTCCATAAGCAAACATATGAATTGCATGACACAAATTTCAAAGCCATATAACAAGATGTAAAATTTGACTATGGTAAATCTAAGTCAAACAATATAGAAATAGATCAATAATGTAGATTGAGCTAATAGTTGGGTGTCATTAAAATAGGACACAGAGCAAATAATAGAGGGAAAGGATTGAGTTGGAAATCGTTAGAGGGGGATCCAAGTAAGTTTTTAACCTCACCTATGGTATGAAAAAAAATAATTTTTCATATGTTCTATGCATGTTTGGATTGCAATCACATTTGTTATACCTATTACTTTAGATACAAAGTCATGACATACACTATGTTCACTAAGATTACAAGATTGGTAATTTAAACCCTCAAATCAAGATAATCAAATAAGATAATTAAGTGTTGTACTAATCTCTTGACCCAAGGGAAGAGTCAGAAGTCTCCTGACCTAAGGGGAGCATCGGAAGTCTCCCTACCCAAAGGGAGCATCATGTCAAGTTAATTAAGTTATGATCTTGATGTTTGATCACAGAGTACCCAGTACAAACACTTAGGCCCATAGTTCATAACAATTTAAGAATAATAATAAGAATAAGACACTCATAATTCAGCATAATTGACACTATGCATTGTGTTTTTGCTAGTATTCCTTTAAATGTTTTGTGAGAAATATTTAGACTTGTTGAGCGAAATCTTGTTTAGTTCCTTTATGCTATAGAAAATCTTACCAAGAGGACGGTATAAATGATTGATGAGCTGGACGAGGTGGTGGGACAATTATGAAGGTCGAGTAATGGATACTGTTGTAGTTTAAATTCCGCATTTTGAAATACTTAGGGGGCATTTGTTTCAATGGTTTATGGAGTTTGAACTCATTTTTATTTTAGGTGTTTAGTAAAAAATTTTAAACCTATTTGAACCTTTGAAAAGACAGCTTGAACCTAAAATTGGAACCAATTTCAAGTTTTACCTATTCTCAACAATTCTGAACTTAGTTTCAAACCAAAAAGCTCAAACTTTCCATCTCAAATCATAAAAGTTTAAATCATCATGCTTCCAACCATGAACCAAATGGACCCTTATTGTTTATTATAATTTGTGACATTCTATCAAGGAAAAAGGAATCCACCAACAAAATAATTATTATGCTACAAGCGCATGGATCCTTGCCATTCCTTGAGTGGCCTCTGCTAATAAGAGCTTGATACTAACACGAGAATAAATAACTTAATTAAGGTTTTGACAAAAAATGGTTAAAAATACATCATAATTCAACTTAAAATAGGGGATTGAATAAAAAAATGAAAAAAAATAACAAATATATATACGATGTATATATATTTGACTAGAGTCACACTATACTATGGTCTTGTGTTTGGTAACTTAGAAAATGATAGAAAGTGAAAGTGAAGGAAAATGAAAGACAGATTTGACATCTTTTTGGGAGCTCTATAGATGTTTTCTAAGAATAGCTTGAATGAATAAGTCACTTCATTAAGCTATTATTTATACCAAACATAATAAACTGTCTTACAAGGCTTCACATAACAAAATTGTAACTCATTATTAGGTACAAAACTAACTAATGACGTTATTACTTTCCTCGCTATTATTAACAGCTTCCCTCAAGTTGCACGAAGGTACAACCAGAGAAAGCTTGGCACGAAAGTTACAAAACTTTGAAAAAGACTTCATAAAAATGTCAGCCACTCGGTCCTATGTTGACACATATCGTACATCTAATAACTTAGCTATTACATGTTCTCAAACAAAATGAGCATCTATTTCAATATGCTTTGTACGAGCATGAAAAATTAGGTTTGAAGCTAAAGATCCGGCATTGATATTATCACACCACAAGATTGGACTTTAAGGAAGCTTAATACCAATTTCTGAAAACAGGGATTGTAGCCAAATTACTTCAGCTGTAGCAAGAGCTAAAGCCTTGTATTCTGCCTTTGTAGACCAGCGCTGTGTAGTTGGAGCCTGAAGAAACTAAGTAAGCTTGTTGATTGCAAAAGCTAAGTCAGGGTTAAATACTGCGAAGCACGATTGAAGCTTCGATATAGAGCAAGTCGGTCAAAGAGATCCCTATCATGGAGAGAAAGAGTGCATGAGACAACTGAGCCTTTCTAGAAGATCATGAGCATACTTTGATTGAGACAAACAGGCCATGGGAATTTCAAAACGCTTTAGAATTCAAAATACAACTCACTGAACCAACGGCCTTAAAAGCAAATTAAGTGTTCAAATCGTCCATGACTTGTTGAATGAAAGAAGAATCATCAACTGTGATAAGAATATCATCAACATAAACAGAGAGCAGAAGCAACTTGCCATTCATTTTGTAAATAAACATGGAGTTATTGTGAAATACCCATTTAAGAAGAGTAGATTTGAGTTTGTTAGACCTGGCCTGAGGGGCCTGTTTGAGACCACAAAGGGCCTTGTTAAGTCAACACACATGATTGGAGCAGTCACATCTTCAAAACCTTTTGGCTGAGGCATAAAAACGGTTTTCTTAATATCTCCAATTAAAAAGCATTACTAATGTCAATATGCTGAATATCCCATCCTTGAGTCATAGCTAGAGTGAAAACAGCTTTCATGGTAGAAGCTCTAACAACAGGACTGAATGTTTCGAAAAAATCCAGGCCAGGTGTTTGTTGAAAACTTTTGGCCACTAAACATGCTTTAAACCAATTAACGGTGCCATCCTGTTTTCTTTTAACTCTAAAAAATCCACTCATTGTTCACAATCTTCATATTTTCCGTGTGACGGACTACGGTCCAAGTGTAATTTCTCACAAGAGCATTGTACTCGTTAGTCATTGCATGCTTTCATTTGGGATCACCTAGTGCCTGTTGAACTGTAGACAACTCAGAGGAAATGCTACATGAAGGTACTAAAGCAAGAAAAATCTTAGGTTCGTCATGGTTGCTTCAAGAAAAACCGATAAAGTTACCATTGGGCCGTGGGACAGTGAATCAACTACTAGAAAAAGTAAGGGCAGAGGTCCCACTAATATGTTGCGAGCCATACGGCGTAAGGAGAAAAGAAAGTTGTTCAATATAATGACTATTGCGAAACAATCGGCCGTTCAGCAACTAAATATGCTAGTTATGTTGGGTCTTGGCACGTGCCATCCCGATTAATTACAAAATTTGAAGGAGATTACAAGAGAGTCGAAAGAAAAATTATGGAATTGTATAACGGTATTAAAATTGCTAATGTGCCCTTTTGTTCTATGCAATAATTATGCTTTGTTTTTATTTTACTCCATCTTCTAGCTTATTAAAAATAAGAGCACGGATTGCCTTAATCAAATCCAATAATATTGTACAAGAAATTACCCTACTTAATGGAAGAAAAATACGAATTTGTAAGAAATTAAAATTCTAATACTATCATCTTCTTCTGATTTGTAATATTTGTTATGCTAACTGTGATGTTCTCCACATTAAGAAAGAGTTCTAAAAAGTTAAATAGAAACCACTATTCCTAGTATCCTAGCTACAAGATTTAAATCATAAAACATACATGTCTCTATATTTTCTTTTATAAAGAGCGCTAAACAAAATTCAACGTGTCCAAGAAGAGGCAAGGGAAAAAGCTCCCATTTGGAAAGCACTTCAGGTAGACAATTTTTCTTTTAATTTTTAGCCATTTTTTAATTAATTTGAGAAGACTTGTGTTAATTCCTAATCTTTATTTATGTCTATTGTGTTTTTCTAGTGCCCTTGCCAACCAACAACCAAGAAAATTATTGAAGATCGAAGCTCTTTCATAATAGAAAAGGCATGTGATAAGCCTTTAATAAGACAAGTCTGTATTAGAAAGAATAAACATTAGTGTTGTGGATGGATTAGTTGTTGTATTAGT
This sequence comes from Artocarpus heterophyllus, assembly GCA_025403435.1. Classification (NCBI taxonomy): domain Eukaryota; kingdom Viridiplantae; phylum Streptophyta; class Magnoliopsida; order Rosales; family Moraceae; genus Artocarpus; species Artocarpus heterophyllus. The sequence goes on from CM046338.1 coordinate 18,046,578, forward strand.
GAACTTTCAACTCTTTTTTTACAAAATTGAGATTTTTGATTTATAAATATCATAGTTACAATGTTAGAATTATGTACTGCTATAGTTTTTTACTAACTATCCTGATAATATATATTTGCAGTCAAATGAAAAGGAGACAAATACCAAATGGAGCTTTACGAGGAGAGATCTGAGTGGGCAAATTGCATTGCAGATTACTCATAGATATGTTCAAGACATGTTCATGGTAGTCTTTCCAACAAATATTACTTATTATCTGCTATTTGACAGTATATGCTGCAGCTTATTTTACTTACAATCACATTAATTGTCTGTGCTCAATGTAATGAAGTGGAACTTGATGAGGAAGCAATGCGAGTGGATTGATTTTATTACGGATCTCTTTTAGGACATCTTCACAAAGTTTAGACAAAAGTACAGATTTAAAAGGAACAAAAACCAGATTCTTGTTCTTATGATCATGGTTTGGTTCCATTTATGATGAAAGAGTGGTTTGGTTGGATTATGATCACGACTATTATTTTAAAGAGCACGTTTCTTTAACAAAAGTATAGTTTGGTTGGATTATCATCATGAGTATTGTCTTTATGGTTTTTTTAATTTAAATTTATGAAAATACATGTTATTTTAAACTTTTAATTCACAACAATTTTAAAATAAAGATTTAAAAAAACCATGTCTTTTTACCAAACAACAACAATTAATATCTGTTGTCATTTAACAGTAATTTTAACAACAGTTGAATGCAGAATAGTTGAAAAAGTAATAGACAACGGATAAAATCCGTTGTATATTAATAATTTTGTACTAGAAATGTTGGCTTATGAGGGATGAGAGGAGATTTTGAAACAAGTAGATTTTTTTCTCACCTAACATGCCAGTTTTCCATTAAGTAACAAGTTATGTTTGTTCTATGTGTGATTGAGAAAATATTAAGCTAGTAAGAAAGATTTGAACTGTGGCATTTAAAATATATTGTTTGGACGACGGTCCCATTGATAGGAAAAAGAGTAAGTGGTCCTATGATAGAAGTTCCCCAAATGTAATTATATATCAATATACTTTTAAACTCATCAAATCTGTTAATATTAAGTTGAAGCATTATGATCAACAGAATTAATTTCTAGAATTGAAAAGTGTTTTTCCACATGCACACATGAAATTTCTAAACGTTCTTTTTTTCTTTTCTTTTTTTTTTTAAGTCCGACGGCTTGAATTCCGCTTTTCTTGGTTCGTGATTGATATATGAGGGCCACTTATTTGTAATTGACCGAAAATCATGTAAACAAAAATAATATCTCTTTCCACAAACACCCTCAACAAAACATATCTCTCATATTGATGGTACATAATGGTGCCGTCTAGGGTCCTTAACCCGGATCCTCCAACGTTTACCGCGCAATTTCTCCTTCCTCGCAATCCCTCTCCACTTCTTTATCCTCGCATCCATCTTCCTCGTCAGCCCACAATACGCCTGCAGCTCCTCCGGCATTCCGTCGTAGACTTCCCACCACCGCCGGTGCGCCGAGTCGCTGGCGAAAATTTGGTGATCCGCCATGTCCCAATTGCAGTCATAATCCTTGTAACACATCCATGGCTTCAACCCTAGATAGTGAATTGCGTCAACTTCCTTAGAAATTTCATGATCATCATCGTTGTTATTATTATGATCATTCTGAAAGATTTTCAGAGCATTAACCTTCTTTGGAAGCCGATGCCACCAAGGGAAGACCTCGTTGAGAAACCCTTGGTCGCCCCCATTGTAAGACTCCAATTTAAAGCTCAACCTCATTAGGGTTTCGAATAAGCACAGGGATGGCTCAATAACCATCACGCCGGAGTTGAACATGAACTTGTCGTTGGCGGCGGCCGAGAGCGAAGGGTAGATGAAGAGGTGGTCGATGTTGTTGAGGACGAGGAGGTCGGAATCGATGAAGATGATCTTGTCGTACTTGGTGAGCTGGAAGATCCGGAGCTTGCTGTAGTTCCACTCGTTGTAGGAGCCCTTCACCGCGAAGGGGCTGTGGATACGGTGGATAGGGAGGATGGTCCACCCAGCAGAGCGGAGGGCGAGGAGGGAGGATGGGGAGAGGAACGAGGTGTCGGCGAGGAGGACAAGGTCTTTGGTGGAGTTGGTGCGGCGGATGCTTTGCGCCAAGGCGATGGCGCCGCACACGTAGGTTTCCGATGAGTGGAGAACGGTGGCGTAGGCGTACTTCGGGCGGCGATATTGGGGCGTCGTGTGGCTGTTCTTCTTTTTGTAGTGTAGCAATCGGAACCTCCATCGCTCTTTGCCTGCTCAAATGACGGGGGAAAAGATATATATCATGGTTTTAAAATGTTAAAAATGAGTAGTGAAAAAGAGCCAAAAAATGGTGAATGTGCATTTCAAGTAAAATTTACAAAATAAAATAAAATAAAATTACTGTTTCTCAGGGAAAAAAGATTTAAAAAAATTATGGTGTTGGTGGAAAAAAAAAATACCTTAATTACTACTAGTTCACACAATTGAGAACGGTCAAATATTTTTATTAAATAATCTGTCTTGATATATATAGAAGTGATTTGTGATTTTAATTAAGATGATTCCGCTGTAATTTATTTGATGGTTAATAGTAATATTGTATACAAGCATGAGAAAAATATAACTAAATCTAATGAATCTGAAAGTTAACCAAAAAAAAAAAAAAACACCTGTAACTTTCTTTTCTTTTCTTCTTTTTTTTTTCTTGGCATATTATTGCACAATGTACTGGCACAGTGCCATGTATATTGATTTTAATATATAAATATCTATAAGCGGCAGACTTAGAATCACAATGTAACTACCATGTTCAGAACTAACAATTCTAACAGAATCTATATATAGTCAACTTACGACTATTTTGTTATATGCATCACCGTAGCAAAACTTTCCTAGTTTGTGTAATAAAGAAGAATAATGTTTAATTTACTTTGCATAAAATATATTTCTACTTTTTCCCTTCAATATATATATATATATATATATATCTACTTTGAGTAAAGTTTGAGTCGTGTGGAACTTGTGAAAGAATATTTTAAACAATGAAAAAATAAAAATAAAAAAACCGACGGATTGACATAACGATGCTAAATATTGCTATGCAATATATTTAATAAAATAAGAATGAAGTCCTACTTGGCACAGTATAATGTCTCTACTTTCACTAAAGTTTGAGTCGTGTAGAACTCGTGAATTAAAATTGTGATGTTGAATAGTGCTATATGTTAGTGGTCTTTATAACAAATATAATTGAAACTAGAGTGTTCATCCCAAAAAAAATTCAGACAGAGAGGGTGGGCCATGCAAAAGCATATAATATTATAACCGCAAAAACATTTTTTTTCTAAACCAAAAAAAAAAAAAATATATATATATATATATATATATATATATATATATTGCAAATAGAATAAGTTTTCAATTAAGGGAGAAAAAACATATAATATATTGCAAATACAAGAAGTTGAAAAGACCATCAAACTAGAACACGAGCAAGTTGCCCATATATCTATAACACCACTATGTCAAACCACACAGTATAGGCGATGGTGATATTTAAGTTTTGACAATGCGGAAAATAAAACAAAAACAAAAACAAAAAGAAACATAGAGCAGGTCAAAGCCGTCATGCGGCCAAATATTCATAATTTAATTAGGGTTCTATTGGACTTACTAATAGAATTTTATTAAAGAACATGGCGAAAGGACCAAGATATGATAGTGATTAAATAAGCCATAATTATTATTCGTGGTAATTCTCTAATTTCAAACCTTAAGAAAATATTAACTGATTTCGCGTTAATGTTTGTATTGATGAGCGCATTATTCTTTCGATTTCCTCCACTTAAAAACTCTCTTTCCGGATCCTCAAAAATCCTAAAACCAAAAGCAGTATTAAAAAAAAAAAAAACTCTTTTCATAGTCAGGTTGGTTAAATTTTGGCTGAAGTTTTGGTAACAGGCCAAATCTCCGATTTCCATTATTTCCTACAAACTAATTCTCACCCACCAAGAAATATATAATAAAAAAAAATCCTCAGCCATTAACTAACGACCATATACATATGATCCCATTTATGTGCAGATCAACATTACTATATGTCCCAATTAAGTATATGCTAGTATAGCATATAATATATACTTACACACAAAAAAATAATTATGATATAGCCAAAATTGGAAAGCTAAATCTCACCTGTTTCTGCATAGCTAGGAGCAAGCTGGCAAGACCCAACAGGCATGAGCACCTTCTGCTTTAGCCTTCCCATTTCCGGCCTATACACCCAATACTTCCCTCTCCAGTGCTTAACAAGATCGTCACATCTAAATATCTCCAGCATGGGCCCACATGACCCCACAAAAACAACGTAGACAGTCCGAGGAATGTCGCTGCAGTTACCCCACCCGCTCCTCACAGCCACATTGGCCGCCACCAAATTGACCTGCAGCCTAAACACATCCCTAACCCCTTTTCCTCTCGAGTAGTTTCCGCAAGGAACGGATGCAACGACGACGTCTAGGCCGTCGTAATTCTCCAACGATGCCGGTAACGGGATCTCCGGGCACTTCGGTGGGCCCCACTTGTGGTGCTCGTCGATCCATTCGGGGAAGTACTCCTCCCATTCCCTTTTATGGTCTCCGGTCAAGCGGTCAAATGGCACAGAGACTGTTTCTACCCCGGCCAATCCCTGCAGTACATTGCGTAGACCGTGGTGATCATGATCATCTATGTTGACCAAACCAAGCTTAAGCTTCTTCTTCTTAGCCCTTAGTTTTTGTTCTATGATTTCGAGCCATTCGGGGCGATTGGCAATGAGGTCTTGATCATGTTTCTGCTTAATAATCCTATCAGTAGTCGTAGAAAGATTGTTATTTTCGAGGGGATTTGGGCCGTGGAAGGACAAGGTTCGGATTATGAGGGAAAGAGAGAGAAGGAGAATATAGACGAAGAATATTCTTTGCTTGGAAATATTGGAGTGGGAATGGGAGCTTTTGGAAACCATGGTTTTGGTTGCTTGCATTTTGAGATTTTGATTTGGTTTTAATCTTGACGATCTTTTTTATTTGGGGACGAAATTTGTACATGTATATTCAATACAAAAGAATGTGTATATAATGTTAAATGTACAAAATTTGATTATTCAAACATTATTTAAGACAGTAAAGTTGGACAAAATGTGTATACAGGGTTGGACAAAATGTGTATACGGGGATGCTAAGTATATAAGACGTACACGTTTTAATAAGGAATGTTTTTGTGGTGTGGATTTTTATAAGGAAGGTCGTCCTCTTTGTGCATTATATTGCATGGCTACACGTTGGCATTGTTAATTTTGTTTGTTTTGATCCATTGAGGCGTTTGATTTATTCCCACGCGCTCTAATTCGTCTTAGTTTTATATATGTGTGGGTATAATTTCTTTTAACTTTATTAGGTTCAAATTCATTCTACGCAAAAAAAGAAAGATAAAGAATAGTTTGGGAATGTAAAATAGAAGAATTTTTTTTTTTTTTTAAGTAGAAGAATTAGAAGAAGTTACTCTCAGAAATATTTTTGTTATAAAAATTAAGGAAAAGAAAAGATACGGTTTTTTTTTTTTTTTGCTCATTTAAAAATTAAGGATTTTCTAATTTGGCTTCTCGCACGTGGTTTACCCTACCAAAAAAATTTTATGATATGTAAATTTAAAATTTTGAAAGAAAAAATAAAAATAAGAAAATCCTAAAAGGGGCTTCATTTTGGTTAACAGATGAATTTTCCTTGTTAATCTTATTCCTCCTCCTTCTCCCATTCTTCTTCTTGAATCTACTTCTTTAATTTCCTTTTGAGCGGTATTGTTGCAAAAGGAATAAATTAAAGAAATAGAAAGGAATTATTACCCAATAGAAAGCAATAAGAACATTACACAATAAAAAGCAAAAGCACACCCTAATTAGGTGGATTTAAAAGTCAAGTAAAATAAGGTTGGCCTCCCACGGCCTCTCTCTTCTTTTGACTTATATCTCTGGGATTTTTTTCCCCAACAATGGAGAAAATTAGAAAATGTGTCCCCTCAATTATAATAAAGAACATGGAAATTAATTTAATCCCTCTAAAACAGAGGTAGGATAAATTTGGGATTCAACTTTGCATATCTTTATTCATGTCTTTACGGTCGTGTCTTTGATAATATAATGTTATATCAATTAAAATATTAGCCATAGTCTCTGATATAGTACCGGATTGGAAACGGCACTACGTGAAATGACTTTTGAAAGCGTGAAATATAAGGACAAAAAATAAACCAAAGTATAGTAAATGAGTCTGGACAATAATCTTCAACAGCGATGAGGCAGGAAAGATATAAATACAACCCTCGCTTGACTTGATATGATCGTGTATCTATATCTTTTGGCATTTATATAGCTGCTTCCATGGTTCAGGCTTAGCATATCATTGTTGGAAGTGCATACGGTCGCAAGTAATAAAGTGATATAGAGTCTAGATGTCGATCTCTTAAGGATTGTGTTAATTTTATGTTAATTATCAAAATTAATTAACTTTAAGATTATTTGGACGACCCAATAAAGTAAGGAATAAAAGAAACTAATAAAAATAACTAGCAGATAAAATAAAGTAACAACAACAAATAACTAAAAATATAAGAGCATCGATTTCACTATAATTAATCAGCATCAATTTATTATTAACTGAATCTTATGATTAATTAGTCGAGAACCTCTTAATTAATCCAATTACCTCTCTTTGTGTCAAATTGGATAATTAGCTCAAAAACCCGATTCCAATATCTCTATTTAGAACCAAATAATTAGCATTCATTAAGCTCTAGTTCTCCTAATGTCTATGAAGGAATTACCCACAATCTGTACATGAAATTTTCCTCTCTCGAGTATCAAACCCTACATACTAAAATCATCTAATTCATTGGCCAAGTAAATTAGAAGCATTAAGAGTGGAATAACGCAAATAAATCATGAAAATGCACCAAAAATAAATCAACACTTCATAAGCGGCAAAATCAAAGCTCTAGAATAGCAATTATACCATAATTAGAATTAAACAAACCAACATCAAGGGCTCAACATTTGTAAATCACAAAAATACAAAGAAGAGAATAAGAATGAAAAAACCTATTTTAGCATTGTCACAACCTTCAAGCTTTTCTTTGTCTTCTCCTCTCTAACTTCTTGATCTCTAAATGATCTCCCATGATGATTTATTGAAGAGAAAATTAAAATCTAAAAATTAAAACTAAAATCCTAAGCTAAAACAAATATAATATTTTTTTCTTTTCTTTTTACCCATCTTTTTCCTCAGATTCAGCTCTAAATCCCCCTTGGGAATGTGTGCCTCCTCCTCTAAAAATGGAGGCTTCCTCCCCAAAAATATAGGCTCTAGGGTTTTTAAGGTCTTAGGCATCATTTCAGGATCAATGATCAGCCATTGGATTGAATTTTGGGCCAAATCATTCCCTAAAATAAGAATCAACGCGAAAGGAAGCCCAAAGACGTGCAGCCGTGAGGCTAAAGCATGCCCCCATGCATCCCTTTGGTCTTTGCATGCGGCCACGTGTGGGCACTATAGCGCCCACTTTTGGTGCTGCATTGCTAGGCTGTAGAGCTGCAGCTAGCTTTTTGGGGCTGCAGCGCCTAGGTTTTGTCCTCACATATTAGTAGGCGCTGTTTTGGCCTCTTTTCACTCTACAATGATGCTAAAAATCCATCTAAGTTTCATTTTATTATTTTTTACAAAACAACATCAAAAACATTAAACTAACACTAAAGCTTGAGGATTTTCACAATTTTTAAGCTTAAGAAATACTTGATTAGCGAGTATTTAACTCACTAATTAGGTAGTCATCATTTGTTGAACTCTACAACAACACAAGGGCTTTGTCCAAACATGAATCCAAAGCTTGTCTTGCAGTGTCAGGATCAAACCCTTGACCCTTACATGTTGGCTCTGTGAAAGCCATGAATTTTATTTGTAAAGAAAAACATAAATTTGGGCCATAGTTATTATTTTAAAAACTTGGGTATAAAAGTTTTCAAGAGTTGTGGTTATTTTAAAATTTTAAAATAATTAGGGACCAAAATGGAAGCCTAAAAGCTTCCTTGCTCTCTTTTTCTTTCCTTCTCTCTCTCTCCTCTCTTGTTTTTTTTCTTTCTTTCTCTAGCTCTCCAAGTTCAGGAGAAGCAAGGGAGGCAAAAAAAAAAATTACAAAGCATCACAATGGCTGCCCCTCCTAATCCGACCACCTTTACTAGTTTTGTGCCTCCTTTTCTGGTGAGCTAGGCATTACTTGGAGAAGTCGACTTCGGAATCATGCTTCTGGCATTAAGAGCTTCGCTTTGGTATCAACTCTTGCCATCAACCATCCTCGAGACACCGATCAACACCTGTTGATTGGCAGATTTGACCGGTCAATGGTTGGCCCCAACCACTAAATTGGAAAAGATATCATTTCGATACATTTTCAACATTTAAGATGCATTTGTGGTGTCGAATTTGCGATATAGAATTATGAAGGCTAAGTTTGATGATTCAAAGTTTAAACGGATGATGTCGTTTCAAATCTTTTTGCCACCAAATGTTGTCAAACTAAGTCAGTAGGGACTCTATTACCCATATTTTGTGATTATCTAATTAGTCAAAAAATTTAGAATTTGAAATTAAATTATATGGATTTAATATATTGTTTATTAAATTATATAGAGTTCAATATGTTATTGTTGATATCGTTGTTTGGTTGTTGTTGTTGTTTGGTTGTTGTTATTGTTGTTGTTCTTATTATTATTGTTGTTGTTATTATGTCTTTGTAGTCTTAGGAATCATGATATCAATAATGTTGCAAACTACACGTGTGAATATGGAAAAGCTTCTGATGAATCAAGTGTTCAATGCTTTAATTTTTACATATTTCATGATTATGTAATAAAGAAAATCTAATTTGATTATTGTTGAACAATTAATGATTGGATATTGACATTTTATTATGATTTGATGCATATAAATTGTTCTATTGAACGCGTCTTGCAGTTTTGGCCTGCTGAAATATATTTGTAGCTTGTTTTCTTGTAGTTTAAATTTTTAGTTTTAAGAAAAATAAACCATTATACTGCCAAAATTTTGTTAAAAGCTAAGTAACATGGGTAGAATGACTTAGGAGGGTTCCTAGAAGCCAGACGGGTTATATCCAGATCTGATACATGTTGAGACCTTACATTGCACCGTCGGACAAATTGTAAGGCCATTCAAAGTATTTTCTAAAGTTATATCCTATAGGGTGCTCATTTGTTAGACACAACAGACATCATATATAATTTGGTACCATTATTGCTAATGGCCTACTTCACAGGGTGCTCCTTTGGGGTGGTATATTCATTTGGACACAATGGAACTTTTTTTTTTACTAATTTCTTTCTTCCTTTCCTTCACTAATAACCCGGGACGTGAGTGAGCGAGTTTGAGTGATAAGTACAGACTTTGTTATTGTTTGGCTTTGATAAACTATGAACTTTGATTGACATTTTTTTTACTGTTTTGAGAACTTGTTTATCATCTTTCTAAGGATTTTATATATAATAATAGCAAGAAAAACCAAGAGATGAGTAACGGATTTTCTAACGGGTATTATGTGCTTATCCCCTACTTTTCCTTTCAGCTTACTTAACATATAATGTTATGGGCAACTGTCAAATATTCTTCACCGCTCAATTGGTATAATTGCCTTACTTGATCCTAAACTTTTAGTTATGATTAGGCTTTGGGACATGGATGTTACATGGAGTGATACACCCTAGTAGATAACAGTTATTTATAAATTTTCTTTAGATATATATATATATGTGTGTGTATATATATATTTTGTAATTTAACTTTTAGATGTTAATTAAAGCTACGTAGCTATATTTTTTTTTTATCTTATGAGATTTAAATTATTATTAGATAAGCTTACTTAGATGTTGGGTTTTATTTTTATTTTTATTTTTATTTTCACTTTTTTAAAAGACTCTGGAGCAAAAATTAGATTTATTTCTATAACTTTATGACCCAACTACAATTTTCAATTTTTTTGACTTTCAAACTCTTGAAAATATTTATTTTTAATTTAGTCACTAGCCCCAGTTTCGAGTCATGGAAAGAAAAAAAAAGAAAAAAAAGGATATCAGAGCATAATTTTGAGTTACTCAGAACTTTAACCAACTGGTTTTGTTTTGATAGAACCACTAGGAGCTTGTACCCTTAAAAGTGTGAGTTCCATGCACCAAATAGTCATGCTAATGATCCCAACTTAAATGGTTTGTGAACTTTCGTTGACTTTCTTCGGTGTTCAATTAACGACGTTTTAATTTTTATTGACTTGTGAATTCTTTGTCTTGCTGTTGTCCACGTCTCGTTTTGAGTTTGTTCCATTAAGACTCCTATTGTTCCAGAGATTTTGTTTTAGCACTAGGTTTAAAGTCTTATGATATTGACGAATGTAGTCTAGCATTCATAGTTATTGAGGCATTAGAATTATTTTAAATATTCTAAGGGGCTAGGGATCTTTGTGGCAACTATTTTGTAGCACTTTCCTTATCTTTTATGCCTTTTTTCGTGGATTCTTATCTTATCGTATAATGGCATAAAGCTTTTCATTTCTGCGGAATTTAATATAATCAAATATTTTTTAAGTTCAATCAAATTGATGGTTTGATTATTTTATAAGACCCATGACGAAATTTGACTTTGGTTTGGACATCCCTATCCCTCAATCTAGTCCTCATTGATATATAGTTTCTTGTCACGACATTGAACTGCAAGATTGATTTAGTGATCAAGGATTTACAGGTATCAAATCTTAGGAGTCATTGAGGTTTATATGATTGTTCATGATCTTTGGCTTTCAACAATATAATTATTACCTTTATGGTTCTTTACAATTTTGTTGGAAGGAAATCATTGAATGTCATGTATAGTAAGGTATGGACTTGAGGTTAAAGTACAGTTTTCTAGTTACTTGTACTTATTTTGAGAAATGAAATCGGTCTATTGACTAGCACGATCTTGACTTTTTTTTTTTTAATATTTCGTATTTTTAGGAGAAATTGGGATTGTTTTGGTTAACGGGGTTGAAACATAGGATTTTTAGGACTAAATATTTTATAAGTCCACCCAAGTGTAAAAGTTGGTATCATTAGATCTATTGGATTGTGTCACTTTCTTTAGCGTATCGGTGAAGGCTTTTGGAGATTTTCTTTTTCTTCCTTCCGTGGGGTATGGAACTGTATGTGGCATAACCTACTTGCAGGTGGATGACTTGAGCCATATTATTATTTATTTTTGAAATTGCCTAGTAGACTTGGTTCGTTACATTTAGTGTTTTAAGTTTGAAATGAGCATGATTGAAGCTAGATTAATAGATCTATATCTCTTTTATGCTTTGGTGTGATCTTGACTAAATGTTAAGGACTAGTTAGAGAGATCATAGGTTTTAAAAGACCACGGAGCAAAAATTAGATTTATTTATATAATTTTATGAGTTCAACTATAGTTTTCAAATTTTTAGACTTTTGAACTTTTCAAAATATTTATTTTTAATTTAGTCATTAGCCCTAGTTTCGGATCGTGACAGGCTTGCTGAAGTACACTACGTCAAGTTGAATGGAATTCAGTATCTCCCCTATCGAAGCTAGATGCTTCTTGTGCTCAACAAATCCAGTTGCGTCTGGCCTACCACATGCAAGAATATTCACCTCACCTACTAGGTGACGAACCACCTCCGCTGTGTATAACGAGTGCTTTACTTCCCTTGGACAAAAGATTTTGGCAATGCCTATCCATGATCTCAGATTTGGATATGGTGATTAGTTTAGATCATTCTTATTTTATCTCAATTAAAAAACAAATGAGAGTGTGAAATGCAATGCACAATGGTAGAAACAATAGATATACTTTTTTATAATATCATCATCATTATTATCAAGTAACAACACAGAAAAACAACAATAAACATCAGAAGTGTATACATAACAAGTTTGTAAAGACGAACTAGTATAGCTACTTGCACTTATAAGATAGACAGAGAATTATAAGTATTAACAAATTAATATGACTATGCGAGAACTGATGAAAAAAATGACAGGTAGTATACACGATGATGCAAATCATTTTGCAATGTTTTCTACTTCTTTAAGTTTATCTTATACATTTCATCACTTCTGGTTTTTCAAAACTCCTACCAATAAAAAAACTAATATGGAATATGCCTTCATTTAACTTTAATCAAGAGCAAAACTGACAAATAATAACTACTCAATAAATAGTAAAATCTCGCATATGATGTTTTCTATAATTTTTCCAATATTAACTTGTAAATTTCATCACATATGGTTTTACTAGAACTTACAAATAAAATACCTATTAGAATAGCCTTCCTACAACTTTAATTAAGAACAAAATGTCACGTGCGCCGAACTGGGCAATGACATGGCAGATTAATTAAGTTAATTAAACCAAATTTTTAATAAAAATTACCGATTAAACAATTTTGAGTTATTTAAAAACATGACAATTTAAAACCTTTGGATTACTATTCCTAAATTAAAGCAGATAATATGAAATAAAATAATAAGAACAAATAAATATGAGTTGGGCCCACCGGACCCATAGTTATGCACACACATAGTATCAACAATAATAAATTACAACCATAGTCTAATACGAGAAGTAAGGATTAAAATATTACATGCCTTGATTTGATATTAAATAACCTCAACCTAGAAATCCTACAGTCCACACGTCTACTCAATAGAGTGCCAATCAGTCCTAAGCTGCAATCCACCTAGGGGAAAAAGTTTTAAAATAATAAAAATATGAGCGGAAGGTTCAGTAGGACTAAGCTTTTTGAAAACAATAATTTGAATATAAAAATTTAGCGTTAACATATAGATTATAAAACACAGTAAATAAATAAAATTCTCTCTTACCAATTTAGTCTATTGTTCATCCGAAAATAAACTCATTAATGTTATCTTGGGCAAGCCATTAATATCACCACCGTAGTGGACCAGTTGGGTTTCGGGACCTGCCCCAAAGGTCACACTCTACACAATCTGATCTTTGAGTATGGCATCATGCCCTAATATGTCATTTTGGACGGTATTTATAACACGTCTGGTATTATATCATTGTTTAGATCTTATCTTTCCAAGTATTCTCATTTACATTCATTATTCGATTCATTATGATCATTCTTTAATCAACAAATAATGAAATAACCAATAGTTTTCATACCAATCATTTTGAAAGTAAACCCTTTTGTGGCCAAAATCTTTTTAAAAACATGGCTACCGAAGCACAATACTGTAGTCCCGACCCGCTATATGTTAGCTTCACAAAACCATGAACAACCTTAAAGGTAAGCTAAATTCATCAATCTCTACCTTAGAGTATTCTACATTACTATGCTAACTCATGGTGTCTTAGTATGCCTTTAATGATTGCAAAATCATGTTATCAAAACAAGGTCTCTATGTGTGTTTTAAATAGTAAAAACGGGTGAAAAATAACAAATTTTCAGAAGACTCTGTTGGAAAAATAGTATGCAATGGAATTTTAAAATTTTTTTATACCAAAGTAAAACACAAGTTTGACACACTATATGCATAAATTAACCAGATCTTACTAACCTCGTAAATGCAGAAAAGCTCCTGCAATCCGTGAAGAGTATAACGTTCTAGAAGAGCCTTAACCAACTGGTCTTCTTTGCTATTCTCTATCCACGATTGGAGTGTGTATGGGCGCATGTCGTATAGCTCTTCCACCAGGCAACTCTTCTTCCAACTAATTGAGAAAAATCCAAAGCTATAGTTCATGATTAGTGAACAATAGCTTTTTGGGGAGTCACGGAGTCTTACTCTGGATTTCTCAACTGATCTCAATAACAATGAGTCTCACTGCCATTTATATAGAGGTTGGGCCCAAGAGTCAGTCCTTATCAAATAAGACTTTGAAATTCGAATCAGAATCAAATTAGGAATAATATCTAATAAAATCTGCATTAAAACACGTGATTTATTTATCACTAGGTCGGCAGGCCAAACTGCCAGATCGGCCTACCTAACTTGCTCCATCGGCAGGCTGAACTTAAAGATCGACCTGCCAAACTTTCGATAAATGATCCCTACGAATCTTTATTTTCCCCCCAAGATTCTTGGGATAGAGCCTCAGTTTTAATTCAAATAACTCAATAAAGAAGTTATCTTATTAAAACAGTCATGTTTAGATAATCTTTAGGAAAATAAATAATCCCGATAATTCAACAAGTTTATCTTGAATTAATTTATTCAAAATTAATCCAACCGATAAACAGACATGAAATATTTGATCCTGATAATTCAACAAGTTTATTTTGAATTTATTTTCACAAAATTAATTCAACCAATAAACAGACATAAATTATCTGATCCTATTGAATTTCAGCTAATCTGATAATTTAACACAAGTTATCAATTATTGGAAAAGCACGTTGTATCGTTACAAGATTTTTATGAGCTAGCAAACGGGACCTGATGGACCTATATAGTTCAAGCTCCTAATAATTATGAAACCTAAAATCCCAAATATACATTTCATAATTATCAGCTCCAACGCTACTCCACTACAAGCTTAGAGCTGCACTCTCGAACTATATAGAATTACGAAACCCATATAGCTAAGTCTCCATGACATATCATAATGTGTTGTATCCCTATAGGATAATCCACAATCGGCTTAAAGATAAGTTCTATCTTACCTTCCTGATTATTTTTCTCTTACATTCCATTATCTCACCATCAGAAAACTTACCATTCACAGACGGTATACCATCCGGTTACACTTATGTTTCTAAATGGTTGAGCGCTCTAGTTTTTCAATTACAGGATAATGCATATAAGAGGATATCAACTACTCCTAAAGAGAAGCTATGGATTCCATATCTATGAATATCAGGTCTACGCTATCAAGAGTCATGTCTCCAACGTACCGGCATATGTATCACTTATTAAAATGTGGATGTCACCCTTTGGTGTATCAAAAGACACAAGTCAAGACAACAGACCCATTATTCATCTCAGGATTAAGATACAATACATATGATTGTCTAAAGTGAATTGATTTACTAAGACAGAATTATTAATCCAAATCAATTCACTTTATGTCCCGATCCAACACATTGTCACCTATGACAATGTGCCAATGTTTCTATTCATGGAGTCCACTTCCGATGGTCAAGACAAACCATCTTTCGTTATAGACAACATAACAATTTTTGCATGAATAAAGCACCTAACTTTATCCCCTTGATTACAGATTTTATGATTTGGACTATCACCTTAAGAATCGTGTCTTTCGCATAATCTGTCATCATATGCCCAATTCTTAAAGGTTTAGACCGACAGTCTCAGACTATTGTTTGCTTAACATACATTCAATAAATATAAACATAAAGAGGACAAGATTTGGTATATAAATAATAAATAAATTCTTTATTGATAAAAATGTCTCCAAAAACATATTACATTTTTACTCCTAAGGGCATACATGTCCAACAGGCCCTGTCGGGCTATCAAACTTCCTGGACCGGCCTGTCGAACTTTCACAGTTCGACCTATCGGTCATATAGAACCAGCTTGTCAAATTGTTCCACGTTCGGCTTGCTGACAAGATGATTCTGGCATGCCGAACTTATGAGTCCCGCCTGTCGATGCTCAAGATCGGCCTGCCAAACAGGCAAAATGTAGAAAATTCTAGATTTCGAGTCTCGGCCTCCTCGAACTCGAAATCTCACTTCCAACCTGTTTTTCAATTCCTAGAGCATACATAATGTTTAGAAATAATAGATCTACACATTCAAACACATTTAATAAGTTTTACATAGGAATTTTTAAATAAATCCAAAAATAAGAAAAAGAGAAAAACTTGATTTAATTCAATTTCTATCCAATCAAGCCTGGATTCAAGATGATTTAGGCTCCACTAACTTAGTTAGAAAGGTTTCTAAGCTCAAGAAACTCAGATTTCAACTTTCTAAGAGAATTGAGAAAATTACGAAAAGTTTGAAATTTTGAGGAATAGAGTAACTAACCTCAAATTTGAGCTTTAAATCGAGTTTGTGGAAGCCTAATCGTGCTCCTAAGCTTCCAATCCAGCTAAAGATTAAAGCTCTTGCTTAAATTTTTGAATCAAAGTAAGAGAGGGTAAGAGAGAAAAAGAGAAAGACATTGAAAGAAAGAGGAGGCGAGTCTGAGAGAGAATGGAAAGAAAAGAGAGGGAGAGAAGAATAAATAGAGAGGGAAAGAGTGGTTTTCAGTCACAAAACCATGTCCTACATATGGTTTTCAAAAAGGGACATATCAGGAATTTGGCAAATTGTTTTGTTTCAAAATTTAAAATAACAAATAAAAATAATTAAAAGTGAGATTAATTTGAAAGTACCATAAAATAATTAAATTAAGTTTAAATTACATTAAGACATACTAATTCACCATTTAAACACTAATCTTACTTAATTAATTTTCTAGGTGTTACACAAAACCGACAAAATGTAAGTATGCTTTAAACAATAAAATCTCGGGTCCTTAATTTCATGAGTTATTGAAAAAAAGAAAAGAGCAGGGATCCCTAATTCTATTAGTTCAAATAATCAGAGCATAAATTGGGGTATTTCAAAAACAAGATCAAAATGAATAGTTTCATAATGGAAAAATACACTATAACTATTATCTAATTAAAAGAAAAAATCAGCAAATAATAGTATTTTGAGGAACTTTATTAACAAAAAAGGGACCCTAAGCTTAGGAACTTGGGGCTTTTATAAAATCAAGTAAATGTTAGCTTTATAAGAATAGTACCATTCATAATCAAACGGAGGAGATGCAATGAAACGAAAAACATTAGACTTCCACATAGAATTGAGAAATAATTACAAGAAAGAATAAGATGAGATATATAGGATGTTAGATATGTATGCCTTAAGGAGTAAAAATGTAATACGTTTTTGGAGACATTTTTTATCAATAAAGAATTTATTCATTTATATATACCAAATCTTGCCCTCTTTACGTTCATATTTGTTGAATGTATGTTAAGCAAACAGTAGTCTGAGACTGTCGGTCTAAACCTTTAAGAATTGGGCATACGATGAACTGATTATGCAGAAGACACGATTCTTAAGGTGACGGTCTAAAACATATGATCCGTAATCGAGGGAATAAAATTGGGCGCTTTATTCATGCAAATATTGTTATGTTGTCTATATCCCTATTGGGAGATGGTTTGTCTTGACCATAGGAGTTGGACTCCATGAATAGAAACATTGGCACGTTGTCATAGGTGACGATGTGTTAGATCGGGACACAAAGTGAATTGATTTGGATTACTAATTTTGTCTTGGCAAATAGATTCACTTTAGATAATCATTTGTGTTGTATCTTAATCCTAAGATGAATAGTAGGCCCGTTGTCTTGACTTGTGTCTTTTGATATACCAAAGGGTGACACCTACATCTCTATAGTGGTATGCATGCTGGTACGTTGGAGGCATGACTCTTGATGGCGTAGACTTTTTATTCATAGATATGGAATCCATGACTCCTCTTTAAGAGTAATGATATCCTCTTATATGCGTTATCTTGTAATTGGAAAACTGGAGCGCTCAACCATTTGGATACATAGGTGTAACCGAATGGTATACTATCTTTGGATGGTAAGTTTTCTAATAGTGAGATAATAGAACGTAAGATAAAAATAATCGGAAAGGTAAGATAGAACTTGTCCTTAAGCTGATTATGGATTATCATATGGGGATAAGATATACTTTGATATGTCATGAAGACTTAGCTATACGGGCTTCGTAATTCTATAAAGTTCGAGAATGCAGCTCCAAGCTTTTAGTGGAGTAGCCTTGGGGTTGATAATTGTGAAATGTATATCTGGGATATTGGGTTTCATAATTATCGTGAGCTTGAACTTTATAGGTCCATTTTGGTCCCCTTTGCTAGCTCACAAAATCCTATAACAATACGGTGTACTTTTTCAATAATTAGTGACTCATGTCGGATTTATCGAATTGGTTTAAAATTTGAAAGAATCAAATAATTCATGTCTGTTTATTGGTTGAATTGATTTTTGTAATAAAATTAATTTAAGATAAACTTGTTGAATTATTGGGATCGGATAATTCTTGTCTGTTTATCGGTTGATTTAATTGGATAAATCAGATCAAGATAAACTTGTAGAATTATTGTGAAATGATTTATTTTCTTGGAGATTATCTTGATAAAGTTTGTTTTGATCAGATAAATTCTCTATTGGGTTATTTGAATCAAAATTGAGACTTTATCCTATAAAATTTTAGGTGAAAAATAAAAGATTCGCGGATATATTTACGCGGCAGTTCAGCCTGTCGATGGGGCCAGTTCGACCTGCCGATCAGCGAGAGATAAGATTATGCGTTTTCACATGAATCTTATCAGATATTGATCTGAACTTGATTCTGTTTCGAGTTTTTGAGACCTAATCTGATAAAGACTGACCCCAAGACCAATCGCTATATAAAGAGAGTAAGTCTCATGAGTTACTCAGATTAATTGAGAGATTAAGAGTGATACTCCATTGGTGAGCATCTAAAAAACTCGCTGAGAGCTTTTGTTCACAAATCACGAACACTTGCTTTGGGTTCTCTCGATTGGTTGGAAGGAGAGTCACCGGTGGAAGAGCTGTATGTGTGAGCCCACACTCACTCCCATCGTGGATAGAGAATAGCAAAGAAGACCAGTTGTTTGAGGCTCTTTTGGAACGTTACTTCTCTTCATGGGTTGCGGAGGTTCTTCAGCACATAAAGGTTAGTAAGATCTATTTAATTTATACATATAGCATGTCAAACTTGTGTTTTGGGAAAATACTCTGATGTTAAAATTTTTAAAATTCTCGCTGCATATCTCACTGTTTTTTTCAACAATTGGTATCAGAAACAAGGTTTTTACATAAATTTACGAGTTTGTGATCATACTATATGTATAAATTTTGTGATCTTAATCTCTCCTATGCTTGAATTTAATTTTACAAAGAGAGTTGGCACTCTAGGTTTCTATATTATTATATGTTGTCATGGATTATGTGGTGAATGTTCATTAATTAATTATGGTTGATTAAATTGTTATTTAATTAATTATTAATTAATTAATTTATGCCGGTTATGGTTCCTTAGAAGTTAGAATGTGTATCTAGGTTTTCCATGTAATTAGATGGCGGACTATCATCTCTATCTAGGAATTGTTATTTAATTTTAAATTTGTAAGAATTTTGTAATTAATTAATTATTCGAAGAAGACGGATCTAGAAGATCGATGATGGTGCACTCAGGTATTTCCTGTGTCTCTAATTTTATGTTTTTGAATTGTTAAAAATAAAATTGATGAATTGCATTAAAATTGTATTTTTTGGAATGGAGATTTCTGCTTGGTCGGCATGCCGAACTCACAGATCGGCAGGCCGATGGTCACAGATCGCCAGGTCGGATGTGTGGTTCGGTAGACCGTCAGTGGGGCAGAAATAGGCTGGCTCTGCCGGTAGGCCGAACTTTCATGGGTCGGCAGGCTGATCACTTAGATCGGCCTGTCGACCGAGAGTTGGAAAATTTCCAAAAAATATGTAATTTTTACGGTGTAGTTTTAATTTATTTTTGAGACGATTCTGAGAAACATTAAATTTAGATGTGACCGGAAATATGAAGCATTTGATTCATACGGGATTGAAGACTTGCAGATGGAAATTATGTAAAGAAGGATACAACTTGAGGATTCAAGGATGAAGAATCGATATATGTCTCGATTATTCTCTTGTAATCTTAGTTTTCTATTCTCTAGGGTGGAGCCATAATATTACGGTTATTATTATTTTGCTTGTAGCTTTGCTTGATTGCTTTGCTTGTCTACATTATAATATAATTTGCCATGTATATTAGTAACATGTTATATAGAATGGAAAGTGCCGCTCATATTAAAATTGTTCATGCATAATTTTAAAATTAAACCTTGATTTCAAAAGATTGAGTGGGAGAAGGTTTTCGAAGAGAGAACCTAAGGCCTCCATCGTTGTTCCATAGGAAGAACATGGTGGTCCCAACCCCTAGGAAGGGATTTCTATCATATACTAGATTGGATCTCTGAGAGGATAAGGTGTTTTAGCATGATTTATGGTTGCACACCCCTAGGTGGTGATTATAAACCATGGATAAAATATTGAAACGATGGTTATATACTCACGTTAATTTTATTATTAACCTCCCTTAGGAGCTCTGTTGATAAAATTAATGGCCAAAGAAACGATTATTAATATATGCTGGATCATACGGGTCCTGGATGGCATATATTAATCAGGAGGGGATCCGTGTTCCTGATTGAATTTGGCATGACTCCCCTAGGAGCTTGTTGAATTATGAGTTGGGAATTATCGTTGTAAGGTTGTGATATTTTCAAGGTTTTTGACACATAAACACATTTGTATGATGTTACATAATAGTGTAATCTTACTAAATTGTTACGATATGTTTGCCTATGTTTGGTATATGATTCTTTATTGTAGATTAAAAATGTCTAAAAACGCTTTATCATCGATACTTGACAAAAACCTGTTAACTGGCGAGAATTACAATGATTGAAAATGGAACCTAGATATCATCATGTCCTTTGAGAAACTGAAATATGTTCTGACAACCCCTTGTCCTCCCGAGCCTACGGGAGACTCATCTAATGAACAATTCCAAGCGTATGACCACTGAAAAGATGGTAATGATCAGGCCCGCTGCTATGTTATGGCTGGCATGAATAATGTGCTGCAGGCCCAACATCAAGATTATGAGACTGCGAAGCAGATCTTGGATAATCTTGAAGATATGTTTGGAGGCCAGGCCATAACAAAGCGGCAAGGGGCGCTTCAGAAACTTCTTAACTATAGACAGAGACCGAGGACATCTGTAAAGGAGCATATGATGTTGGTCATGGGTTATCTCGCTGAGGCTCAAACCAATGGAGCCGACATCTATGCTGAAACTCAAATGACTATGGTCTTTAAGACTCTGTCTAAGGAATTTATTTTTGTTTAGAGCTACATTTAATTTAAGCAATAGACAGGATATGACCTTGACATAAATAATGAAACAGTTGCATGAGTTCGAACTGCTGATCAGGGAGTCTCCTGCGAGTGGTAAGGCCAACATAGTAGCTACTTCTGGTTCCAATTCTAACTCTGAGAATGGAAAGAAGCAATGGGCCAAGAATGGGAAGTCTTCTATTCCTGCTAACACCAAGAGCAAGAAGAAGAAGAAGAAGAAGAACCCAAAGAAGCTTAAGTGCTTCTTCTGTGGAAAGGTCGGGCATATTAAGAAGCATTGCAAGGACTTCCTTTCCAAAGGAGGTAGGTGTGATCTTCTGTATTGAGAAACTTGTCTGGTTTAGGAATCTAGTGACATTTGGGTCATAGATTCCGGTGCAACTAATCATGTTTGTGTTTCTCTATAGGGGTTCAAGGAAACGAGAAGTCTGCTGCATGAAGACTTCACACTTCGGATGGGCAATGTATCCTTGGTTTCAACAAAAGCAGTGGGAGACGTCCATCTTTACTTTGATAACTATAGGAATTTATTTTTGCAAGATTATTTTTATGTTCCTAAATTTAAAAGGAATTTAATTTATGTATCTTGTTTATTTAAAGACTCCTACATTGTATCTTTTAATGAAAAAGTGGTGATTCGTAAACACAAATCTTTTATCTGTTCTGGATGGATGCAAAATAATCTATATTTTATCAAACCTAAGATGGACTTATTGCTTAATGCTGAGATGAATGATAATAACTCTAAAAGACTTAAAACTTCTCACACTAATAAGACTTATCTTTGGCATTTGCGCCTTGGTCACATTAACCTGAATAGGATTCAAAGGTTGGTAAGGGATGGACCTTTAAGTCACTTAAAGGTGAAATCTATACCTCAATGTGAATCTTGTTTGGAGGGTAAAATGACCAAATGACCATACGGGTCTAAAGGCAATAGGGCTGAAGGGGTTCTAGAATTTGTGCATAGTGATGTTTACGGACCGATGAACATCCGGGCACGAAGAGGGTATGAGTACTTCGTCACTTTTATTGATGATTACTCAAGATATGGGTATGTGTGCCTGATGCACTACAAAAGCAAAAATTTTGACAAGTTCAGAGTTTCAGGCTGAAGTGGAAAAGCAATTGGGTAGACCCATAAAGGTACTTCGATCCGATCGAGGTGGAGAATACGTTTTTGATGAGTTCTTGGGACACTTGTTAGAGAATGGGATTTTATCCCATTTGACTACGCCGAGCACTCTGCAGCAAAATGGCATAGCAGAGAAGAAATAGGACTTTGTTGGACATGGTCAGGTCTATGATGAGTTATTCATCATTACCTTTATCCTTTTGGGAATATGCACTACAAACTGCATGTTATCTTTTGAACAATGTGCCTTCAAAATCGGTCCCTAAAACTCCTCACAAGTTGTGGACAAGAAGGAAGACATCCTTAAACCATATTCGCATATGGGGATGTCTAGCTCATGTCCTGTTTAAGGATCCGAATAAGTTGGAAGCACGTTCAGAAGTTTACGTGTTTGTAGGATATCCAAAAGGGACTAAATGGGGTTATTTTTATAACCCGAAGGAAAATAAAGTCGTGGTTTTTGCTAATGCAACTTTCCTTTAGGAGAGTTACATGGAAGACTTTAATCCTCGAAGCAAAATGGTGCTTGAGGAGTTAAGGAGTGATCAAATCACTCCGCAGGTTCCGAATGAAATCATTTCGATCAGTGTAGAAAAACCAAACAAACTTGAATAACAATCTCAGGGGCTTCGGCATAGTGGGAGGATCGGGCGTCAACCTGAGAGGTATATGTTCAATGGGGAGGTCTTCTTGGCTGAACCGGATGAATATGATAGGGATCCTTATACTTACGCAGAAGCTATGGAGGATGTTGATTCAAAACTCTGGACAGAGGCCATGAACATAGAGATGAAGTCTATTGAGACTAATCAGGTCTAGGAGCTTGTGGATCTTCCCGAAGGGGTAAAACCCATAGGGTGTGAGTGGATCTACAAGAGGAAAAGAGGAGTGGATGGAAAGGTCGAAACCTTTAAGGCTAGACTGGTAGCTAAGGGTTATACGCAAAAGGAAGGAATCAATTATGAGGAAACCTTTTTGCCTGTAGCCATGCTTAAGTCCATCCGGATTCTCTTATCCATAGCTGCCGCTCTCGACTATGAGATTTGGCAGATGGATGTCAAGACGGCTTTTCTAAATGGCTATCTTGATGAGTCCATTTATATGGAACAGCGAGACGTGTCACGCCCCGAAGTACGAGAGGTGATGTGACGGATTATTTAAATTAATTAAAAGAGTGTTTAATTAAAATCAAGAATTTAGGGGTTGAATTAAATATAAAATGTGAAAGTTTCAAGAAAACCATTGCATGAAAAATAAATAATAAACGTAGCGAGTATGGGTCCCACTGAGCCACAACTTATGCACACACATAGTACTGACAATATAATAATACAACCACAGTCTAAGTGCAAATAGAGTTAAAACATTACATGCCTTGATTAAATAATACCAATAATCTACTAGTCCTCCTACTGCTCCTGAGTTCGGTCTGTTGAATCCTCTCCGAACCTAAATAGGAAACCACCTAGAAGGGGGGGAAATTTAAAACAAACAAAATGTGAGCGAAAGGCTCAGTAGGACTATATTTTATTAAATTATTTAATTTAAAGGAAAATCTCATTATTCAAGAAATTATCTAAAAGAAACATTGAATAAATAAATAAATTTAAATAAAACCGTTCTTACCCAAAACAGTTTATTAGGTCGATCAGAAATATCGTTTTCTTTTCCTCGGCAAACCATAAGGATATCACCACCGTAGTGGCCCAACTGGGTTTCGGGACTTGCCCCCAAGGTCGATCGCTACACGACTCGATCTCTAATATGGCATTATGCCTTTGTGTTTATTTTCATCATCATTTAAAATCCATTACCGAGTATTATCATTTACATTCATTATGAAGTTCATTTCAGTTCATGGTTTATTAAAATATAACTGATAAATCAATTTTCAATCAACCGTTGAAAACATTTTTATAGAAACCCTTTTCAAAGCCAAATCATTATTGAAACTAGGCTGCCAAAGAATGGGGTAGAAGTCCTACCTCGATACTCGTGCTAGTGCCCCACACTGTAATCCCGGTCCGCTATACGTTAGCTCCGCGAAACCACAAACGATCCTAGATACACACTAAGTCTATTAATATCTAATTCGAGACATTCTATGTTACTAAACCATTTCATGATGTCCTAGTGTGCCATTTATATCTTTAAAATCATTTTATAAGATTGGAATTTAAATCGGGGTTCAAAACAGTGAAAACGGGTGAAAATTACAAAATTTCCCATGCTCTGCCGGCCTGTCGGACTCCCTGCTTTGACTGGCCGAACTGTGCAGTTCAGCCTGCCAGAAATCAGGTCCGGTTGGCCGGACATTTCCCAAGTTTGGCCTGCCGAACGGTGCAGTCCGGCCTGCTGATCCTTAGAATATGGCCTGTCGAACACGTAGTTCGGCCTGCCGAACTGGAAAAACCCAGAAATTTCAGCCACGGGTTTTCAATCTCCCAAAATCCAAATCTTGATTTTAACCTGTTTTTCTCATATCTCAGGCATAGAAAACAATCATAGATGATAGAAAAACATACTAGAACGCTTTTGAACTCATTTAAACAAGATTTAAACACAAAAATCCAAAAATGAGAAAAAATGAGAAAAATAAAAAATCTTAAATCTAATCTGTTTTTCTTCAATCTAAGCTTGGATTCTAGGTGTTCTAAGTTCATTTAACTCAAATCAAAGGTTTTCTAAGCTCAAACGAACTTAAATTTCAAAAATACACAAAATTGAAAATTTTAGAAAAAGTTTAGAAATTTCAAAACTAACCTCGAATCGAAGCCTTAAATCCACATTTTTGGTTGCCAAATCACGTCCCCGAGCTTCCTACTCACTAACCCGAAGCTTGGACTCGAATTTGGCTTTAAAATCTCAAAGAAAATTGAGAAAGAGATGAGGAACCGAAAGAGAACAGGAGAGAGAGAGGGAGGAACCACGGGAGAGAGGAGGAAAGAAAGAGTGAGAGCTGAGAGTGAAGAGAGAGGGAGAGGAGAGAGAATAAATAGAGAGAAACTGTGGGCGGTTTTACTGTGCGAAAACCAAATGCCACCCACGGTTTTATAAAACGAAATATTTTTAACATTTTACAAATTGTTGTGCTTTAAAACTCAAAACATCATTTTAAAACAATAAGAAATCATTTGAATTTATCAAATTAACAAAACAACCTAAAATTCAAAATTCAACCAAATAATCAAATTAAAGTTGAAACATTAATTATAGCACACTAATTCATCATTTTACATTACAATAATATTAAATAAATTTCAGGGCGTTACAAGACGAGTTCAAGGTCACGGGTCAAGAGGGTAAGATTTGTAAGCTGTTAAAGTCAATTTATGGACTTAAGCAGGCTTCTCGTTCTTGGAACATAAGATTTGATCAGGTGATCAAGACTTATGGGTTCTCACAAAATGTGGATGAACCATGTGTTTATAAACACATAAAGGATGGGAATGTGGTTTTTCTACTATTCTATATAGATGACATTCTGCTAATTGGCAATGACATTGGGGCGTTGTCATTGGTCAAATTATGGTTGACCAAGCAATTTGACATGAAGGACTTGGGAGAGGCTGATTTTGTTCTTGGTATCCAAATCTTTCGGGATAGGAAGAACAAAATGATAGCTTTGTCATAGGCTGGCTACATAGATAAAATTCTCAAGAGGTTTGCAATGCAGGATTCTAAGAAAGGTGGGCAATCATCTAGGTCTGGAATTACTCTTTCTAAGAAAGATTCTCCAAAGTCTTATGAAGAAAGAGAATACATGAAGAAGGTGCCTTATGCTTTAGCAGTGGGTAGTCTCATGTATGCCATGGTTTGCACACGATCAGATATTAACTATGCGGTCGGTATTGTAAGTCGATTTCAGGGGGATCTAGGACCGAACCACTAGGTTACGGTAAAGCATATTTTTAAGTACCTACAAAGGACTCGAGGGTATATGCTTGTATATTGGGGTGAGGACCTGACTCCTCTAGGATATACTGATTCAGATTTTCAATCCTGTCTGGATTCTAGGAAATCGACTTCGGGGTTTGTGTTTACTCTGGGTGGCGGTGCCATCAGTTGGAGAAGTGCGAAGCAAGACTGCACTTCGGATTCAACGATGGAGGCCGAGTATGTGGCAGCTAGTGATGCTTCGAAAGAAGCAGTGTGGCTCCGCAAGTTCCTTGGGGATCTTGAGGTTGTTCCTGGCATGGATAAGGCAGTATCACTATACTGTGATAATAGTGCAACGATAGCTAATGCTAAGGAACCAAGATTTCACAAGAAGAGTAAACATATTGATCGAAAGTATCACGTGATAAAGGACTTCGTTGAGGGCGGGCATGTCACGGTGAGCAAGATCTCGTCAGAGGACAATTTAGTTGATCCATTCACGAAGACAATTACAGGGTGAGTCTTGAAGAAACATGTGGAAGCTATGGGGATGCGAGATTTGCTATATTTACTTACATAGTACAAGTGGGAGATTGTTAGATATGTATGCCCTAAGAAGTAAAAATGTAATACATTTTTGGAGACATTTTTTATCAATAAAGAATTTATTCATTTGTATATACCAAATCTTGTCCTTTTTACGTTTATATTTGTTGAATGTATGTTAAGCAAACAGTGGTCTGAGACTGTCAGTCTAAACCTTTAAGAATTGGGCATATGATGGACTGATTATGCGAAAGACACGATTCTTAAGGTGACGGTCTAAAACATATGATCCGCAATCGAGGGAATAAAGTTGGGCGCTTTATTGATGCAAAGATTGTTATGTTGTCTATATCCCTATTGGGAGATGGTTTGTCTTGACCATCAGAGTTGGATTCCGTGAATAGAAACATTGGCACGTTGTCATAGGTGAAGATGTGTTGGATCGGGACACAAAGTGAATTGATTTGGAATAATAATTCTGTCTTGGCAAATCGATTCACTTTAGACAATCATTTGTGTTGTATCCTAATCCTGAGATGAATAGTGGGCCCGTTGTCTTGACTTGTGTCTTTTGATATACCAAAAGGTGACATCCACATCTCTATAGTGGTATGCATGCCCGTACATTGGAGGCATGACTCTTGATAGCGTAGACTTGTTATTTATAGATATGGAATCCATGACTCCTCTTTAGGAGTAATGATATCCTCTTATATATGTTATCTTGTAATTGAAAAGCTAGAGCGCTCAACCATTTGGATACATAGGTGTAACGAATGGTATACTATCTTTGGATAGTAAGTTTTCTAATGGTGAGATAATGGAACGTAAGATAAAAATAATCAAGAAGGTAAGACAGAACTTGTCCTTAAGCTGATTATGGATTATCATATAGGGATACGATACACTTTGATATGTCATGGAGACTTAGCTATACGGGCTTCGTAATTCTATAAAGTTTGAGAGTGCAGCTCCAAGCTTGTAGTAGAGTAGCGTTGAGGTTGATAATTATGAAATATATATCTGGGATATTGGGTTTCATAATTATCGTGAGCTTGAACTTTATAGGTCTATTTTGGTCTCCTTTGGTAGCTCACAAAATCCTGTCACGATACGGCGTGCTTTTTCAATAATTGGTGACTCCTGTTGGATTTATCGGATTGGTTTAAAATTTGAAAGAATCAAATAATTCATGTCTGTTTATTGGTTGAATTGATTTTTGTAATAAAATTAATTTAAAATAAACTTGTTGAATTATTGGGATCGGATAATTCTTGTTTGTTTATTGGTTGATTTAATTGGATAAATTAGATCAAGATAAACTTGTAAAATTATTGTGAATTGATTTATTTTCTTAGAGATTATCTTGATAAAGTTTGTTTTGATCAGATAACTTCTCAATTGGGCTATTTGAATCAAAACTGAGACTTTATCCTATAAAATTTTGGGTAGAAAATAAAAGATTCGAGGAGATATTTAGGCAGCAGTTCGGCCTGCCGATGGGGCCTGTTTGGCCTGCCGATCAACGACAGATAAGATTACGTGTTTTCACATAGATCTTATCAGATATTGATCCGAACTTGATTCTATTTCGAGTTTTTGAGACCTAATCTGATAAGGACTGACCCTAGGACCAATCGCTATATAAAGGGAGTAAGTCTCATGAGTTACTCAGATCAATTGAGAGATTAAGAGTGATACTCCATTGATGAGCATCTGAAAAACTCCCTAAGAGCTTTTGTTCACAAATCACGAACACTTGCTTTGGGTTTTCTCGATTGGTTGGAAGGAGAGTCACCGGTGGAAGAGCTGTACGTGTGAGCCCATACTCACTCCGATCGTGGATAGAGAATAGCAAAGAAGACCAGTTGGTTGAGGCTCTTCTGGAACGTTACTTCTCTTCACGGGTTGCAGAGGTTCTTCGGCACATAAAGGTTAGTAAGATCTATTTAATTTATACATATAGCATGTCAAACTTGTGTTTTGAAAAAATACTCTGATGTTAAAATTTTTAAAATTCCCGTTGTTCATCTCACTATTTTTTCCAACATAGGATTGAGAAACAACTACTGATGTGACGAGTTCTTTGTTGCATGAGCCCTTAGATCAATGATCTGCAAAGGAAGCTCAAGAAGAAAATGGATTGTAAGGAAGAAGCACTGCTAATGGAGCACTCGCTATGTTCGCTTACGGATAGAAGCAAGATCCTTGATCGAATGAGGGTAATAACCTTTTTACCAATTTAGTTTTCTTGTGTTTTTTATAGGACAAGACATGGTTAGCGATCTTTCGCGGTGGGTCATGATGGTGTTTAGGGCTGACAGGGTGGTTGGGTTTAGGGGGCGACAAGGTTTAGGAAAGGGGTCGCAGGGGTGACTGGGTTTAGGGGACGACAGGTTTAAGAGAGGGGCCGACGAGGTTTGTGGAGAAAACTAGAGGAGAAAGAGAAGAAGAAGAAGAAGAAGAAGAAGATGATGATGATGATGATGATGATGATGATGATGATGATGATGATGAGAGAAAAGAAGCAAATTTGGTTTGAGATGGCCTGGGGGCTGCGACAGGGTTAGGCATGAAAGAGGGGTCGCCGGCTTGGGAGGGAGTTGGTTGGTAGGAGTTGGTGACAATGGAGGAGCTGCTATGTTTGGGTATGGTTTTTTTTTTTTCCTTTTTTAATGATTTTTCATATTTTTTTGTCTGATTTTGAATTTTTTAAGTAAAAATTAAATCAATGGATGTGATCTGGTGTCTTTGAATCAATTGCTATGATTTACTCTTATTTTTTAACGTATAAATTATTAGAAGGGTAATTTAGTAATTTTAATTAAAAATTATATTCAGTAATTTTAAACAGTCAAACTTAACGATTGGGGTCCAAATCGAAGCTTTTTTTAAATGGTTGGACCTAATTAAATAGAAAAAAGGTTGGGAACCAACTGAGCTCTTTACTAGGTAAGATATTATATGCACTTGTATTGGATAATAATTTTTACGAACAAAATATCAATAATTGGACTCTAACATCAATTCAACGTGACAGATGAACCCCAAGATATACCAGTCGCAATCATTGATTGATAATTGGCATGGTCAACATTTTCGTCAAGGAAGGAATTGGGCGAATGAGGCATCGTAGGCCGCACATGTAAGTAAATTATAGTCATCTCTTTAAATAAAATATTATTTTTATAACTAATTTATTTGTTGATTAATATTTTTTTTCACTCTTAATTAGAGGGCCAGATAATTCAAAAGAGACAAACTCAGGTGATGCAGGCCGTATCCAGCTTTTTTGCCCCTGTTGTTGATGAGGTTGTTATACTTGAAACTGTGTTAGAGTCACGTAGGAGTCGTCAAAACGAAGTGCGACCTAGACTAAGTCAGAGACAGTCAGGTTCTAGTTCTTTCATCTTTTGGTTTATGGTCTAGTTCCAACATACCCAGTTGCTTCAGGATGTGCAACACTAGCTTGCACAAATGTACATGAACAACGTCGAGCTAGTTTCTCAATTGAGGCAAGTCAACTTAGGACTCACTATTACTATATCTCCACCCTCAACAAGTATAGTGCTACTGATGAAGAAAAGGAAGAAATGAAGAAAAATGTAAACTTAGGGGATTAAACACTTCGTATATTATTGGACTTCTATTATTATTATTGCTATGCTATTAGACTATGTAGTATGTTTTATTTAATTTTAATTATTTAGTGTATGTGGTATTTTGTGTTATGTTACTTAATATTAGATGTAGGATTTTTATTAATTATCAGTGCATTCAAGTCATCTCAATCAAATTTCAATTAATATTTAATTTTTAAAAATTAATAAAAAATTTTAAATAAAAAATTAAATTGAAATAAAACTAATCTAAATTTAATTATTTAATTACAATTATATTTTATTTTCTGAATTTAAAAAAAAAATTAGTTTTCGTCCCTAATAATATATATGAAAAATTTTTAGTAAATCCTCTCTAAATTTTGAAAATTTTTAAAAGTTTTTAGACTTTTAGGAACGTCAATTTTCGAAACTATTGTCACTAAAAACATGGTTGACGTCATGCGCCTATACTCGTAACCTTAAAAAAAAAAAAAAAAAAAAAAGATGATTTGGTTTCACGAAAAGCTTTTAATCTACAAAACCTTGGCGAAAATTTATTAGTAATAACATGTCATTGTTAAAACTTTTTCAGCGACAACAAGTGACTTTTTAGCGATGACAAAAGCTTCAATTCTTGTAGTGGCAATACTCAAAACGGAGGAGATGCAATGGCATAAAAACATCAGACTTTCGCCTGGAACTGAGAGATAATTACAGGCGAGGAAAGGATAAAATGTATAGGATTGAGAAATAATTACCGAAGCGATGACTTCTTTGCTGCATGAGCCCTTATATTAATGATCTGCAGAGGAAGCTTGAGAAGAAAGTGAAGAAGAGGAAGAAGCACTGATGGTGGAGAAAAAGATGGGTTTTTGAGAGAGTGAGATGAGACGATGATATGCAGAGCTCTAACGAGAGAGAGCGTAATGCTAACTTATAAGGCGTGAGGGAGATTTTGAAATAGGTGAATTTTTTCTTACCCAATCAATTACCGAACATGTAACCAATCATTTTTATCTTATGTGAGGTTGAAAAAATATTGAAGCTATCAAAAAAAAAATTAAATTGTAGGACTTAAAATAAACTGTCTGGATGATGGTCCAATTGACTAAAAAAAGGTGGTCCTACGATAGAAGTTCCCCAAATGTAATTGTCAATATACTCTTAAAGAAGATTGATTATACACACTGATCACATGTGTTTGAATTACAAAGTTGAATCAACAGAATAAATTTCTAGAACTTAAAAAGTTCTTTTTCCCACACGTATACATGAAATTTCTAAACTGTTTTTTTTTTTGAGTAAGTTACACTGTTACATTCTATACTGTTTGCTTTCTAGATAATGCATTCTGAACTTTCAATTTTTACAAAATACACTCTAAACTTTAACATCATTGGCAATTGAGGTCTAATAGCTACTTTTAGTTTTCATTCAGTATATTTTTCCACATGTTAAGCTTCATTTTTTCTTAAAATGACGAGCTTCATCCCAAAAAAAACTCACGTATGAATCTCTGACCAAAATTGTTTTGCAATATTTTCTACTTCTTCGATTTCAACTTATACATCTCATCTATTATGGTTTTTTAAAACCCCTACCAATAAAAAATCAATATAACACATGCCTTCATCTAAGTTTAATCAAGAACAAATTGGCAAATAACAACTATGCAATAAACAATAAAATTTCATATTCGATGTTTTCTATAATTTTTCCAATATTAACTTATACATTTCATCACATATGCTTTTAAAAAAACTTACCAATAAAATAACTATATAGAATAGCATTCATCAACTTTAATCAAGAACAAAACTGACGAAACATAACTATTTTTTAAACAATAAACACTACTAGAAACTTTGGATTACACGTACGGCCCCTTGTTTAATGACATTTTTTAAAAAAATCGTCATGGCAAGGAGAGAAGTATGCGAGGAGTATGCCTGAAAATACGAAAACTATCATGTTAGCAATGTAGGATTTTTAGTCCCCACCTAAATATAAACCACACCAACGCCAGCCTTCCCCATTAATTCAAATTCCTCTCTCTCTCTCTAACTCCGCCCCCCATGACCCAACCACCGACAAACCAGCCCCGCCACCGGCAAACCCAAACCCCACGACATTCCATCAACTTCAACATTCCCCCATTGCTCTCTTTATGACCCCACCATTATTTGACCCAACCCCCAACGAACCTGGCACCGTTCGCCACCGTTCAACCTCATCCCTCGACATTTTACCAACTCGCCCGTCATTCAACCTCGTCCCTTGATGTTCCACCGACTCCGTTGTCGTTGGTAAATTTAAAACCAATTTTATTTTTTTAATTTTTAGTTATATTATTTTCATTTATTTAGATTTAGTTTTAATTATTTAGTTATATAGTTTTGTTAGCTTTAATTTTAATCAGTTTTAGTGTTTCTGTTCGTTCTAAACTTAGTGCTATTTGGTTATTTTAGTGTTATTTAACTTTAGTATTGCAAGACTTTTAGTTTTAGTTTTAGTTTTAATATTAATTATATTAATTTGTTATTTTCCATTTAGTATGTGTTACTTATATTTGGTGCTTGATAGAACTTTGAACAATATTTGGCATTTTGGTATAAGAAGAGGTTACTTTCCATGTGTTTATATACGTAATGCCCACCTCATGTTTGATAAATAACCTCTATGATCATGTGCCTCTATGATCATGTGTTTGTGTTTTAATTAATTAGTTTTTTTTTTGTTATTTTTGTTAATTCTATTAATTTGTTGTGTTAATTAACTCTAATAGTTTTTGTTAATTTAGCTATTTTTTGTTTTATTGCCATCACTAGTAATTAGTTTAGTTTTTGTTTTAAAATTAAATCTAGTAATTTGTTATGTTAATTTGTTTATTTTTGTTAATTAGTTTTAGCTATTTCATATAGTTTTAGGTATGTGCATTGTCCATTGTTGTTGTATGTTAGTTATGTTAACATTTGTTATTTAATTATGTTTTTGTATGTTAGTTATGTTAACATATATTACTTAGTTATTTATTTATGTATGAAAAAAGTTGATTTTGAGCAAGCCCAAAGAAAAGTAGAATTCGATCCCAAAGTTGATTTTGAGCGGAGAGCTATTTTAGTGAAAAGAGTTCATAGATTAAGGAAGATGGGATAGTGATCTTTGTAGTAAAAGGCCAACCGAAAGACGCACCCGGAGAGTTCACTTGCTAAGATGTAAGTAACAATCTTTGCCGTAATATATGGTTTGATAATTTTTACATTACTATGATTAATTCTTTTTTTTTATGTTGACTAATTGCTAGGGCCCTTAACGATTGGACAGTTGCAGCCAAAAATGGTGTAACAAGGCAACTAAGCAAACAAACGCTATATTCCAAACACAAATGTCCCTAACAACGATACAACATCGAATGCGGTTTTTTATTTTATGTTATATGCGGGACTTAATTTTTGTTAATAATAGCTTATAAGCACTCTCAAAAAGGAAGATTATATAGGTGATGATACATTTCGGGTTAGGGTTGAATGGGTAAAATTTTAAAATCGGTATATATCTTAGATATAGCTAGGTATAGAGTACATGATTTTACAAAGTAAATATATATGATTTTGTAAAAATTTTATAGTTCAATGCAATTATGTGATTATTCAATCAAGGCCTTGTATTAATGGTTAAATACGGGACTAGCCATCCTGTAGGAAACCAAAAATTCTAGTTATTAGAATTTTTAGCTTCGAACCAATTTTTCACGAACTGAAAACCATCATGAAATAAACACCTTACGCAATGGTTTTTACTTAAAACTATTATGA
This sequence comes from Artocarpus heterophyllus, assembly GCA_025403435.1. Lineage (NCBI taxonomy): Eukaryota > Viridiplantae > Streptophyta > Magnoliopsida > Rosales > Moraceae > Artocarpus > Artocarpus heterophyllus. Next base: position 18,080,716 of record CM046338.1, read on the forward strand.
AAGCTTAGCGTTTTACGACAGTTTTTTGTGAAAAAATTTTGCAGAATCCTCGATAAGGCCCTAGAACTCCGCCAAAATAAGAAATCCATGACGATAAAAAACCGTCGTGAAAAGTCCTATTGGTACAACGACGGACTATTACACGATGGTTTTTAACCGTTGTGAAAACATACCACAACATTTAAAACCGTCATGTAATCTACAGTTTCTACGAGTAAAAATCCCAAGTCATTACTACCATGAGTCATTGAAGAAAAGAAAAGAGGAAGGATCCCAACTTCATTAGTTCAAATAATCAGGATATAAATTGGGGTATTTGAAAAACAAATTAAAAGAGAAAATCCAAAGATAACAATATTTTGAGGAACTTTGTTAACAAAAAAGGGACACTAATCTTAGGAACTTGGGGCTTTTATAAAATCAAATAAATGTTAACTTCACAAGCATAGTATCATCAATACTCAGATCGAAGGAGATGCAATGGCATGAAAGGAACAAACTTCTACCTGGAACTGAGAAATAATTACAGGTGAGAAGAGGATGAGATGTATAGAATTGAGAAATAATTACCGATGTGATGACTTCTTTGTTGCATGAGCCCTTCGATCAACAATCTGCACAAGAAGCTCGAGAAGAAAATGGATCGAGAGGAAGAAGCATTGCTAGTGGAGAGAAGAGGGGTTTTTGAGAGATCAGTAAGAGGAGACAATGGTGTGCAGAGTTCGGGCTAGAGAGAGAGATGCTAACATTAGAGGGGTGAGGAAGATTTTGAAATAGGTGAATTTTTTCTACACTTAACCAATCATTTTTATGTTATGTAAGGTTGAAAAAAAATTAAAACTATAAAAAATATAGAATTGTAGGATTTAAAATAAACTGTCTAAATGGCGGTCCCATTGATAGAGAAAAAAAATAGGCGGTCCTACGATGGAAGTTCCCTAATTGTAATTGTCAATATATTTGTAAGAAGATTAATTATAAACATTCATCACATTTCATGGTATTACAAAGTTGAAGCATTAAGATCAAGAGCATTAATTTCTAAAGCTTAAAAGTTTTTTTTTTTTTTCCACATGCACACATGAAACTTCTAAGCGATCTTTTTTTTAGTAAATTATATTGTTTCCTTTTTGCTTAATGCACCATAAACCTTTAATCTTTGCAAAATACACCCTAAATTAGAGATATCAAATGGGCTAGCCAAGCCCGACCCATCCCATTTAATTTAGACCCAAATGTACCTCATGTCGTGTGTGGGCCTACTCATTTATTTATAGTGCTATGCTCAGCCCGACCTAGTTAATTTTTGTGGTGTCAAGCCCAGCCTATGACTCATTTATTAACGGGCCATGCCCATAAAATGCTTGAGCCGTGCTCGTGCCTATATCGATGTTAGTGCTTTTTTTTTTTTTGCTCTTTATGTGTCTTTCTCCTCCTTAATGTTAAATTTAAAAAAAAAAAAAAAAAAAAAAAAAAAAAAAAACGAAAACACTAAATCATAACAAAAGAAAGTGCATTATTGATTAAAAAAATCTTTTTTTGAAGACAGTAACATTGTAGAATCTTGTATAGTATAGTTTCCATTATTTAGTTTTTCATATAAATCAAAGAAGGTAAGTATATATTAGCATTTGATAATTTACCAACAACAAAAAATCTATTTGATCTTTTTTCCTTTTTAATCAAATCTATCAGAGATTTAAAACTTCTTTATCAAAAAAATATTTATAAAAATATAAAATATATTATTAAATTAGTTTTAAATTATATATTTTAACCGTGCTTATAATTGGATCACAATCGTGCCTTTAATGTGCTCCCTAATCGTGTTTTTAACATGCTTTGTACTCAAAAGTTGCACCAAACCCAACCTATTTAATAAGCAGGATAGGCTAGGCCCATTTAATAATCGTGTCATGCTATGTCATGCCTACTTTTTAATGTGCCGTGCTCATGTTGGCCTACTAAGTCCAGGCATTTTGACATCTCTACCTAAACTTTAAAATCATTGGCAATTGAAGTCTAATAGCCACTTTTAATTTCCGTTCAATACTCTTTTCTTTATGTTGAGTTTTAATTTTTTCTTAAAATAATAAGCATTGTCCTTAAAAATACTTTGTGTGTTAATCTTGTGACCAAAATCATCCATGCCTTTTAACACTCGTTAATTAGTTATTGTATTTTAATTGCAAATGATTTTAAAATTTAAGATGTATTTTGTGAAGATTAAAATTTGGAATACGTTATGTAAAAAGCGAATAGTATAAGATGTGAAAGTACAATTTACTGTTTGAATTTAGCTTTTTCTTGGTTCGTGGTCGATACCACTTATTTGTATTTGAACGATGCTCGACCGAAAATCATGTAAACAAAAATAATATCTCTTTCTACAAACACCCTCAACAAAACATATATCTCATATTCTTTTTTTTTTTTTTTTTTTTGAAGATACATATCTCTCATATTGATCATACATAATGGTGCCGTCTAGGGTCCTTAATACGGATCCTCCAACGTTTACCACGCAATTTCTCCTTCCTCGCAATCCCTCTCCACTTCTTTATCCTCGCATCCATCTTCCTCGTCAGCCCACAATGCGCCTGCAGCTCCTTCGGCATTCCGTCGTAGACTTCCCACCACCGCCGGTGCGCCGAGTCGCTCGCGAAAATTTGGTGATCCGCCATGTCCCAATTGCAGTCATAATCCTTGTAACACATCCACGGCTTCAGCCCTAGATAGTGAATTGCGTCAACTTCCTTAGAAATTTCATGATCATCATCGTTGTTATTATTACGATCATTCTGAAAGATTTTCAGAGCATTAACCTTCTTTGGAAGCCGATGCCACCAAGGGAAGACCTCGTTGAGAAACCCTTGGTCGCCCCCATTGTAAGACTCCAATTTAAAGCTCAACCTCATTAGGGTTTCGAATAAGCACATGGATGGCTCAATAACCATCACGCCGGAGTTGAACATGAACTTGTCGTTGGCGGCGGCCGAGAGCGAAGGGTAGATGAAGAGGTGGTCGATGTTGTTGAGGACGAGGAGGTCGGAATCGATGAAGATGATCTTGTCGTACTTGGTGAGCTGGAAGATCCGGAGCTTGCTGTAGTTCCACTCGTTGTAGGAGCCCTTCACCGCGAAGGGGCTGTGGATACGGTGGATAGGGAGGATGGTCCACCCAGCAGAGCGGAGGGCGAGGAGGGAGGATGGGGAGAGGAACGAGGTGTCGGCAAGGAGGACAAGGTCTTTGGTGGAGTTGGTGCGGCGGATGCTTTGTGCCAAGGCGATGGCGCCGCACACGTAGGCTTCCGATGAGTGGAGGACGGTGGCGTAGGCGTATTTCAGGCGGCGAAATTGGGGCGTGGTGTGGTTGTTCTTCTTTTTTAAGTGTAGCATTCGGGATCTCCATCGCTCTTTGCCTGTTCAAATGAGAGGGGGAAAGATATACGGAAATGGTTAAAGAATGTTAAAAATGATTTGTGAAAAAGAGCCAAATGGTGAATGTGCAATTCAGGTACCGTTTCTTAGTGTATTAGCAAAAATAAAAAACAAAATAAAATTACTGCTTCTAGGAAAAGAAAATATAAAAGAATTTAATGGTGTTGGTGGAAAATAGATGCCTTACTAGCAGTCACACAATGAGAAACGGTCAAAAATTTTTAGTAAATGACCAGTTCTAATATACATAGAAGTGATTTGCGATTTTAATAAAGATGATTCCGATGTAGTTTACTTGATTGTTATCGTAATTTTGTACGTCAAAAGCACAAACTTAAGGGAAAAAAATGGCCAAATCTAATTAAAAGTATTTTTTTCTTTTTGGTTTTTGCTAGATTAAGGGAGAAAAAATAGATAATATATTGCAAATACAAGAAGTTGAAAAAACCATCAAACTAGAGTAGAGCATATTGCCTACTTATGTGAACACTATATGTCAAACGACACCACATAGGCGGTGGTGATATTTAGGGAATGGAGAAATAAATAAAAAATTAATTAAAAGAAAAAAGAGCAGGACAAAGCTCTCATGTGGGCAAATTCAAAATTAAACTAGGGTTCTTTTCGGACTTAACAATACAATTTTACTGAAGAACATGGCAAAATAACCAATTGAACCAGCCAAGCATGATCATTATGCATGGTAATTCTCTAATTTTACTCCTTAATAAAATATTAACTGATTTTGCATTAATATTTGCATTGATGGACGTATTAAACACTCTCTTTCCACTTCTTCAAAAATCCTAAAACACAAAGTCGTAAAAATATCCCATAAAAAAAAGATAAAATAGCTGTTTTCGTGGTCAAAAATTGGTTAAATTTTAATTGAAGTTTTGGTAAAATTCATACATATAGCAGGCTAAATCTCCTTAGTTTCCCAGTATTTCCTACAAATTACTAATTCTCACCCCCCAAGAAATATAAAATTAAGGAAAAAAATCCTCGGCCATTAACTAGCACATACATTTTGTAACATACCATATGTGCATATCAACATTTCTATATGTCCCATTTAAGCATGCTAGTCTAAACATATTATATATATTTACACACAAAAATAAATATGATATAGCCAAAATTGGAAATCTAAATCTCACCTGTTTCAGCATAGCTTGGAGCAAGCTGGCAAGACCCAACAGGCATAAGCACCTTCTGCTTTAGCCTTCCCATTTCCGGCCTATACACCCAATACTCCCCGCTCCGATGCTTAACAAGATCATCACATCTAAACATCTCCAGCATGGGCCCACAAGACCCCACAAAAACAACGTAGACCATCCGAGGAATGTCGCTGCGGTTCCCCCAACCGCTCCTCACAGCCACATTGGCCGCCACCAAATTGACCTGCAGCCTAAACACATCCCTAACCCCTTTTCCTCTCGAATAGTTTCCGCAAGGAACGGATGCAACGACGACGTCTAGGCCGTCGTAATTCCCCAACGATGCCGGTAACGGGATCTCCGGGCACTTCGGTGGGCCCCACTTGTGGTGCTCGTCGATCCATTCGGGGAAATACTCCTCCCATTCCCTTTTATTGTCTCCGGTCAACCGTTCAAACTGCACTGAGACTGTTTCTACCCCGGCCAATCCCTGCAGTCCATTGCGTAGACCGTGATGATCATGATCATCAAGGTTGACCAAACCAAGCTTAAGCTTCTTCTTCTTAGCCTTTAGTTTATGTTCTATGATTTCGAGCCATTCGGGGCGATTGGTGCTGAGGACTTGATCATGTTTCTGATTAACAATCCTCTGATTAGTTGTGGAAGGACTGTTAATGTTGATGGGATTTGAGCCATTGAAGGACAAGGCTAGGATTAGGAGGGAAAGAGGGAGAAGGAGAAGAGAGATGGTGAAGTATATTCTTTGTTTGGATATATTGGAGTAGGCATGGGAGTTTTGGGAGACCATGGTTTCAGCTGGTTTTATTTTGAGATATTAATTTGGTTTTGATCTTGATGAGCTTTATTATTTTGAGAAGTAAGTAAATTGTATGTGTATATATATCCACTGAAAAAAATGTGCATACATATAAATGTCTATGTATGAGTATTAAACGAGTACACGATAAAATATGATTAGTTAAACATTATTTAAGACATTAAGAATTGGACAAAAAATCTGAATATGTGTGTATATAAGGATGGTAATTATATAAAAAGGTACGTTTTAATGAGGAAAGTTTTTTATGGTGTGGATTTTCTTAAGGAAGGTCGCCTTTGTGCGTTATATTGCATGGCTGCAAGTTGGCATTGTCAATTTTGTTTGTTCTGAGCCGTTGGCGCATTTGATTTATTTCCCACGCGCTCTAACTTGGCTTTATTTATTTTATATATGTGTGTAAATAATTTTTAAAGAATAGTTTGGGAATGTGGAATAGAAGAAGTTACTCTCGCGAATATTATTGTTAAATAAAATTAAGGAAAAGAAAAGATACAGCTTTTTTTGGCTCATGGATACAATTTTTTTTTAAGGGATAACAAACATCAGTCTCAAGATATTTCTTTGGAAATTATTGTATCTAAACAGCAAATAATTATTTATTTTATTTATTTTATGCATTTATAAACAGCCAAGTCAAATCCTAAATCGTTATCCTCTAAGCATATAAATTTTGGAAACGTCTAGCACGTAGTAGGCCATTTATGACTTGTAACCTTAAGATTTTGAAGGAAAAAAAAAATCCTAAAAGGGCTTCATTTTGGTTAAACTAATGAGTTTTCCATCTTTCAAATCTTATTGCTCCTCCTCCCATATGCTTGTTGAATCTACTTCTTTAACTTCCTTTTGAGTGGTATTGTTGAAAAATGAATAAATTAAAGAAAAAGAAAGAAATTATTACTTAATAGAACGCATTAAGAACATTACACAATAAAAAGCAAAAGCGAATACGCTTACTCGAGTATGCTAATTACAGCGTAATTAAGTGGATTAAAAAGTTAAGTAATTGGCCTGCCATGGCCTCTTTCTTCTTTTGACTTATATCTGTAGGATTTTTCTTCTCCAACAATGGAGAAAATTTTAAAATCTATCCCCTCAATTTACAACAGAGAGAATGCAAATTAATTTAATCCCTCTAAGAAAGAGATAGCATAAAGTTTTGATTCAACTTCCCCTATCATTATTCATGTTTTTTCCATCACATCTCTCTAATAATATCATGTCTTCTCAATTAAAATACTAAGCATAGTCTCCATTCTAGTGCAGGATTGGAAACATCACTAATGTGAAATGATTTTGAAAAAGTGAAACACAAGCACAAAAAATATTAGCAAATAACAGTAAATTGGTCATTCCTCTGTATTTCATGAACTGTACTGTACCAAAAAGATAACCCAGCCAAAAAGGTAGAAACTGTTATAAAACAAATGCAAAGAACCAAATTACAAGGCATAAAATAGAAAGACACAAGAGCAATAAAGAGAAATAATTTTTGTTATTCATCATCTCATCTTATGTCCAAATATAAGTTCTCAAAGGCCATATATATAGGCTAAAGATCATAAAGTAGGAGAGACCAAAGGACAAGAGTTACAACAATCAAATAATATAAATAGAGTGGTAATTAGGAGGTTATGAAGGTTATAAAATACCAACACTAATGGTCATTAAGGTGGAAATAATGCAATTCATGAGGGCGTTAGGAATATGAACATCCACACCATTAAACTAATTTATTCATAACAGAAACGTCTTTCTATATCCTTTTTGGAATGCCCGTAAAGCTTATTTATGACCCAATTAGTTTTAACTTAATCATTTTTTGTAAGCGTGACAAAAAATGAACTAAGAAAAAGATGAAACTTGAGCTATGATAGTTGCAATATAGAAGGTACCAATGCACATCAAAGTTGGTGAAAATGAACCAAGAGAAAGAAGAAATTTGAGTTGAGATTGTTGCCCTACAAGGTACTAATGTACATCAAAAGTGTAACCTGTAAGATAATGCAGCTATGAAATACACATAGTGTAATATCATATTGTACAACGTTATGTTATAACTAGTAATAAGTTTTGCCATTCTTGTATCAATGCTAATGAACCTGTTATATCTTGTATTGCTATTCAATCTTACAAAAGCAATTTTTTAAGTTTCTTTATAGAATAGAGTTTCATGCTGGTTATGCATATTTCTAATTGTTAGGTACCGGAGTATAGCTACTTCCCGTCGGAAGGGACAGTCGCCTCCACTAAGTTTTTAAAAATTAAAACCTACTCTTAAGATATATAACTTTTTCAATGTGCCTATACTAAAATTTAATATTTTTCATGTATACCCTAATAAACTTTACTTTCTTTATTCTCTTTTTATGTCTCTTTCATAAATAACTTTAATCTTTTTAATGATTACAAATATAGAGTAATGATATTTCCACACTTAATTCTACCATAAAATGTATAGTTCAAATCCCACAATCTCAAGTTTAAAAAACTCTACTCTTTTACTTATTGTGTGGGAGGTTACTATTGCGTTTTTTTCTTTCATTTCCATACACTACATTTTGATGTTTAAAAAAATTGCACCTTATATTGTCAATTCTATTATATTTATGCCTTTATATCTTAAATTTATGTTAAATCCTCACATTTTTTTAGTCAAAGGTTATTTTGACTATTAAAAATCTCTTGTTTAAATTTTATACTTTTTTTATTTTTTTGTCTTATTCTTTTTATTTTATTAGGAGTGGTTACATATTTATTGAGGTGAAAATTAACTAGTAACCAACTATAGGTAAGAATTGAGTATGAATTTAAAACCTTAAAATATAAAAGTCATACAGTCCAAAAAATGAGCTATAATGTTTTTTATAGCCTTAAAATGCACATTTTGAAACATTAGATCAAATTAAAATCACATAAAAAAGGTATTTAAAGTAAGTAGTTTTTTTTATATAAATATGGTGTTTAAGACAAAACTCTACGAATAGGGTATTTTTTTTGTACCGTAGAATTCTCAACCATATGTATTTGATAGTTCTTTAAGGGTATGTTTGGTTTATGCATTCTTTGAACTCAATAGACTCGAATTTGGATTCGAATATCAAGAATCTTTCATATACATGTTTGTTTCCCCTAAAATCTGAATCATTTGAGTATCAAAAATCTAAGTTTTCAGAATTCTCAATCCCCCTTAAACTTTTGATACTTGGATATCTTTACTACAGTAAAACTAAAATTCTCTCTCCTATATTTGAGGAAAAAAAATCATAACTTCTTCATTTGATATCCAATTGAGATGATTCTTTTTTCACTGTCTTCCTAATAAAAAGATGAATAAATCAAGATCGATATTGCATATTTTTTAAGATCATTAACATTAAGATTTTATTAGATTTATTAATAAATCAAAAACTATCTTCACTACCTTTCCAAACACAAATTTTAATTTTAGTCCTTACTCAAATTAAAACTTAAATGCACATTCAAATGTCAATTCGAATAATAATTCAAATGACTAACTCAAATCTTAATTCAAATCACACTAACTCAAATTAAATCACTAATTTGAATCCATTTACCAAACGGACCCTAAAACTATTATATTAGAATTTCTTTTACATATTTTTCAACCAAAAAAAAAGAATAGTTTACATCAGGTATAAAGTTTCATACAGAGCTCACTGCAGAACCTAACCAGTAGTGTGTTTTTCAGGTCCTACTATTAGAGGTGTCAATTAAGACAAGCCTAGCCTAGCACGTTTAACGGACCAGGGTTGGGCCTGACCCCATGCCCGTTGGCCCTGCCTGACTTTGCACACCAAGCCGTAGCTCTTAAGGTGTTAAAATTAATTCACTCATTTGCCTTTCTTAAGATTTGAGGCAAAGAGAAATAAGTCTACCAACCACTAAGCAGCAATTTTTGCGCGATTTATTATTTCTGATTATATTTAATATGTTTATATACACTACAATTTAAAAATGTAAATGTGACACCCGTTATTCTCCTAACGGGTATTAAGGTAATTAAATTAATTTTTAGTGTATAAAAAAAAATTGCTTCATTTAAATTTATTTTACAATATTTATTTTTATCTATTTTTAAATTTTCTAAAATTCTCCTATATTTATTTAGTATGTTTACTAAAAAGCCTTAGAACTTCTAATAAATCTCAAAAATGTCATATTGGCATTATGTGTGTTAAAGTCTCTAGATAAGACATAAGGATATCTTTTCCAACTACTCTTGACCCTCATTTTCTTTATTTCCTCCATGACATGCTTTAACATGTCTCCTCCATAATTGTTTCTATCACTTCTCTTCAAAGACATCATCTTTTCTTCCTTTCTCTTCCACGGTTCCCACACTCTTCTTCTCATTTCTTTGCTGAAGCAAAATACTTAGAGAACTTCTTCAAGGCAGCCATAAAAATCAGCCACCATGACCTCCATTTAAGCAAGAATTTCAGTCATACTGAAGTAAAAGAACCTGTTTTGAAGCCATTTCAAGCTTCCAACTAACCATAATCCGAGGTTAGAATCTTATGAACAAATTTAGTCTTTCATTTATAAATTTTCTTTTATACTAAAAGATTATTCAAATTTACGTTCTTAAACCTAAGTATATGTTTGTTGCTATTTTGGAGCATATGTATAAAGTCTAAGTGTATATGCCCTAGACAGAAAATTTATATTGTAAACTTTGTAATACCTCTATAGGCAGTGGCTATTTCTTGAAATTCTGGGATTAAATTAAAATGAATTTTGTGAATTGGTTTTCATATTTGAAAAGTAGCATCCCAAGCTTTCTAACGAGCTATCATAAACCTAAATCGGAGTTGTATTTTATTTTCTAAGAAATTATTCAATTTTCGGATTGAAAACTAGTAAACCTGCTAGTTTGTTATGGTATACCAGCTGCTAACCTGAACCAAGAACCTATCTTTGCTCACCACCTAATTCTTTAATGTCTTGCAACCTTTCCAATATTATCCTAAGTGATTGATGAATCTTATTAGGGACTAAAATATATATATTACTTGTTCACATTTTATATTGTGTTAAGACAAAAATTGTTTACTGTGGTATTCAAAAGAGATTTACATAAAAGCTTTAATGGCATACTAGTAAGATAGGTTTACACATGATTTATTTATGAACGTAGTTGTATGTTGTGCTTTAGTTTTAATTATCCTTATGCACGCCTTAGGATCAAGGGAGTATGGAGCTAACGTTAATTGATTCCAGAATTAAAAGATTGTTGATAAGCTTGAAAGGTAGGGATTCTATTACTCATCTTTTGTGAGGTTTTTATGGAATTAAAATTGATTGTTTTACCGCAAGATATATATATATCTATGTTGAACTGATATTATATGAGTATCACATATGAAACTATGATATGGACTCGTCTTGTATTGTACGGCGAGGAACATAATGAATTGCCACATGTTATAAGTTGAGAAGTATGGTTAGAAAAACTGACTATTAATAATGATTGAATATAGAGAAATGGTGAGACGTGAAGAGGGCGGCAGTTACGTCCTTGGGCATGAATACCCTAAAAGGTAAAATAGGGGGAAGGTGATGACGCTTCCTTGGGTTGAAAGTCCCAAAACACACTGTACAGGAATCGACTTGGTGAGGACTCGGGGCTTGATGTCCCCTCACCGGAACACCCTTGAAATTTTTAGAGGGTGATCAAGCACGCCATTTTGGGTTTCGATGAGTTGAGTGATACTCTATTGAACGTGGGTACCTAGGAATAATGATGAACTATAATATTTGTATATATGTATATGTATGAAACTCGGTAATGATTAACTATGGTATCCACAGAATATGATTATAATAAATCTCATAATCTGGATAATGATAATTATTAACTAACCATGCAGGTTTTAATGTGGTAATGATAAAAAACCTAAAGGTGAGTAATGGTTTCTCTACTGAGCATAGTGTCGCTCATTCCCTTAGATTTTTATCTTTTCAGGACTCACTAAGTGTGAGGTGGCTACGAGAAAAATAGTTGAAGAAGTGATGTAGCTATATTACATTGGGACTGCTTCAATTGTTGAGAATGTTCTTCATGATAATGTAAGCATCAATTGTTACTTTTTGTGACTGTATTACAATGCGTTGAGGGTTAAAATGATGATGACGACAGTTTATAATATTAAATTTAAGGTGCTATATTAAACTGTGGATTATTTGTCGATTATATTTTTATTTTTGATATTGAGAGTTTTTATTTAAGCCCCGGGCAACTTTATTTTTAAGGTTTTACTTTTATTTTTTATTTTTCTTTTATCTCATTAAAAACTGTTAACCCCCATATAGGGGCGTTACAGAATTTTTGGTATTAGAGCCTAGGTTCGGTTAACCTAGGGAGTGTAGCACCACTTTAAAAAAAATGCTTTTGAGATGGTTTTGAAGCTGAATTTTCATTGTCATCATCGAAATGAACCTTCACATTGATTTATACAGTCTAGAAGGATGTAACATAGAAAGACCCTAGAATGAAAATACTAACGGTTATATGAGTACAATAATTATATAGAAGGAAAGTATTAATAGTTATGAGGGAATGATAATTATATGGAATGTGTTTATAAGTAGAATGCTTATGAGATATTCGTATAATATTAGGATCTATAAGCATATCTTATTCGTATAAAACAATGAAAAATTTGTGTAGATACGAGGATTTAAGAGCCTTTTGTCTCGTGAAAAACAATAAGAAATATAAGGCTTGATTTATTAATTTTAAAGTTTGGCATAGATATGCCAAATTTTTGTAATTGATTCAAACCTAAGTAATGATTATGTGTGGATTCGGTGGAGTACATAAGTGTCAATATCTTTTCTTAAAAGTTCTATTTATTTGAGGAATATGAGATAAGTTTGGAACCTATGGTATTGAATCTTGAGAGAGATAAACGTTAGACTTTTGGTCTGTTGAGACTGTGTAAAGGCAAGAATGCATGAATCTCAAAGTTGGAATATTTGGTTACGTACATTGTATTTAAGTGTATCAGTGAATCTTTATGAATAGATGTAATATAAAAAAAATGACCAATAGGTGTTTCCTTAAGTAAATCATAATACTTAAGGCACTTATAATAATTTTGGATAATTACGATAAAATGTTTAAGTTTTAGATGTTTAGACGTGAATCTTTTGGTTACCTAAGGTTTTGTTATATGAGGAAATTAGATATTGTATAAGTAGAATTGTGCGAATTGTAGATGTTCTTAAGTAGTAACATCAAGTGTCTTTGTTCATTGATATGGTCTATGTTGAAAGACGTAAATCGTATTGATTTCAAGGTTAGTCGCATTCTAAACCCTTGGTAGTAATGATGATGAATCCATTGATAGATGTTGAGTATTATGAATAACATATGGGTATATGCATTGTTCAATAAGGTTTTGATTAAAACAAAATTAATTGAGTTGCTAGAAGATTATGTTGTTATGAAATGATTTTAAATACCATTTAGGAAGATCCTTGATTGTCGTTAAATTAGATTTGTTGTTCATAGTTATCTTTATCTATAGTAGGCTTTGAATTGGGTTTAAGATTTATACAAATTGGTTTACAATTTTGTGTTTGTTATTTAACTCGTTTTAAATGTGTTAAGGCCCGAAACAACCTGACCCTTTTCAACTTAGAACATTGGGCCCTAGTCCAAATCCTAAATCAGTTTGACTCACACTGTCTCTCCCACGTGGTTTCTATACGTGTCATATACAGTGGTTTAATTATTGTTTACAAATACGTTTACTGTGCATAGGAGCTTATTTCTTCAAGCTCACTTTTTCTCTCTTAATTTGTTATTTTCTCTCTAAATCGCAAATCTTCTTCTTTTTCACTAGAAATTCTTCTTTCCCTCTAAAAGAAGAAGGAATTCTAGGATTCTGCAACTTACTATCTTAATTTTTTCTTTCTATTTACTTTCCTTTCATCTCATCATGGACCCAAAGTACCAACACCTGAGAAAGTATTTCCCATCACTCTCCCAAAAGATTCTCAGAAAGAAATACAAGGCTAGAATAACTCGGTTGTGGATTCTTATGCGCTTTGGCATCCCTTGTGATGTGAGAATGTTGATAGAGGGGAAGATCCGTCCGAGTGACTTCAGTCAAGATGTCGGTTTACCGGAAATAGGTACCAGTCGTAGTGCAATAAAAAGAAGAGCTCGTGCCATCGTGGTCGCTTGTAACAAATGTGGAAGACAAAATTGTAACGGTAAATGTACTTCACCTGGTTATATGTCTACGAATAGAGAGGATAAAATAAGGTTTTGTAGGGATGGACTTTCAAAGGAGAACTTGGATAGCATCCATCCTCCTCTTCACGGTCACTCTAGTGGATATGTTCAAGGAGTTATTTTTAAACTCTGGCCTAAATTTTATGCAGAAAGACAACGCCTCAGGAATATGGTATTTTTAGATCCTGTTTGCCAAGCCATAAGAAAACTGGATGGGGAATAAGTCATCGCTCTATAAAGGTTATTTAGTCTTTGCTTATTTGAAGCAGTTTTAGCTGATGTTCAACAGTTTGTGTTTTTCTTTTACTCAGAATATTTGCTTTTGTGTTTGAAATAATTATGATTATTAGATTGATACAGTAAGTGTTAATATCTCATTTAATTTATGATTTTCTTAAATATATATATATAATAAAATATATTATCTTATCAGATACGTCACATACGGTACAGTAACATGTTTGAATTTTGAAAAACTTATCCAGATATTTCAAGATTTGTGTCTCAAATTTCAAAAGTTCTACAGTATTTGTCATTTATATTGAATTTCTAGACTCGGTGTATATTTTTCAAAAGGTCTACAATTGTGTCAAGAGGGTCTTCTGTCAAACTGTTCTCAATTGTCAAAAGTTATACAATTAGAGTCTAATCTTTTTCAAAAAGTGAATCAGATTTTCTGTAAACTATCAATCTCCTTATCTTACTTTCTTATCTGCACAAGATTTTGTTTAAATCTTTGGATTACCTTTTCATTACCTACTCGTCTGTCTCTTTAACCCTTTTTGTGTATTTCTCATCTTTAAAATCTCATGTAGAGCCCGAAGTCTAAGTGGAGCAGACACTAAGCAACCACTTATATAAACCAAATATGTCTACCTCCCAGTCCACGAAGAAAATAAAGAATGTCTGTGTCTTTTGTGGTTCCAGCCTTGGAAAAGATAAAGCTTATTTAGAAGCTGCAAATCACTTAGGGCAAGTCCTAGCACGCAGGAAGATTAACATAATATATGGGGGTGGTAGTATAAAAATGATGGAAAATATGGCGCTAGCAGCTAGGTCTGGTGACGCTATAGTTTTAGGAATTTGGCCTCATATTCCAGCTTAAGGAAACCTTTATAAGGAAGCCATAGGTAAGGGAAAAGGAATCAGGAGCATCCCTAGAAATTTTAAAGACATAATCTATAATTCTGATGCTTTTATAGCATTACCTGGTGGTCTAGGTACTCTTGAGAAAATATTCGTAGTCGCTTGTGGGCAATTGTTGGGCTTTTATTCCAAACCTTTGGGACTGCTGAATGTAAATGGTTTTTATGACGGTCTTTTGAAATTTCTAGATTACGCTGTGGAAGAAAACATCACTACAGAATCGGAGAGACAAATCTTTGTTACTGCTTCAACAGCTGAGGAATTGATAGATAAAATGCAAATTATACATCCAGAATCCGACACTGCAACATCCAAGCTTGAATGGGAAAGGGAAAGCCAGGAGCGGCCAATTGATTTGAATCTCTATCTGTAATCTTTTGATTTTATCTGTGGCATGTAGGCATGTGTGTCCGTATTTCGTGTGTTACGAATAACCGTTTACCTTGTATTCTATGTTTCTTGTGGTACGTCGTTGTTCAATCTTTTAGATTCATTGAGCCTAATGCCGGGATGGTTGGATACGGAGTACTTGATGTTCTCGAAACGCATCCTACTTAAGGTCCGATCTTTTGTTTATCAATGTTTTTGTATTCTCTAAGCATGCATGATATGGATAGCTGGTATACGGAGTGCCTTGTACTCTCGAAACGTATCCATATCATGTTTGTAATGTGTAATATTCTGTTAATATTATGTGGAAGTACCAAAGTCAGTTATGGGGATATTCCATATGAAATATGAGTATATTATTTGGGTTGAATGTTTGTGTCATGAGGATAGCTGTTTAATGAAAAATATGTCGGGTTTGTCTGCAACTCTGAGATTCCGTTTAATATCTCTATGAATAAGTTTAATGTATGGTTTTGAATAGAAGTGTTTGTGATATATGTTTTATGATTATGTTTTAGTTTATTAGTTGAGGTATGAAATCAAATATATTTGACTTTTCCTTACTCAAAAAAAAAAAAGAAAAAGAACCTAAAGATGAAGTATATAAAATTTCTCTGGCAATCTCCTTAAATGTGATTGTAAATCACAGTCCATCGACAATGAAGGACTGGAATCATGGTATGATCAATATATATGTCTGATCAGATTCCTAGACCATTATACAGTGTTATAAGTTGAAATTTGTCAGAAATACTCTCATTGAGGGATTTAGAATTTAGAGTAAGATTTATTATGCAAGTAACCAAGTGGAGATATGATGACTTAAATTTGGAGGACAAACAACATTAATAGTTTAGACTCAGAATTGGAATCATAATAGAATCAAAATTTTTACTAGTATTGCTAGAATTGAAATTTCGAGGACGAAATCTCTTTAGGGAGAGTAGAGCTGTGACACCTGTTATTCTCCTAACGGGTATTAAGGTAATTAAATTAATTTTTAGTGTATAAAAAAAAATTGCTTCATTTAAATTTATTTTACAATATTTATTTTTATCTATTTTTAAATTTTCTAAAATTCTCCTATATTTATTTAGTATGTTTACTAAAAAGCCTTAGAACTTCTAATAAATCTTAAAAATGTCATATTGGCATTATGTGTGTTAAAGTCTCTAGATGAGACATAAGGATATCTTTTCCAACTACTCTTGACCCTCATTTTCTTTATTTCCTCCGTGACATGCTTCAACATGTCTCCTCCATAATTGTTTCTATCACTTCTCTTCAAAGACATCATCTTTTCTTCCTTTCTCTTCCACGGTTCCCACACTCTTCTTCTCATTTCTTTGCTGAAGCAAAATACTTAGAGAACTTCTTCAAGGCAGCCATAAAAATCAGCCACCATCACCTCCATTTGAGCAAGAATTTCAGTCATACTGAAGTAAAGGAACCTGTTTTGAAGCCATTTCAAGCTTCCAACTAACCATAATCCGATGTTAGAATCTTATGAACAATTTAGTCTTTCATTTATAAATTTTCTTTTATACTAAAAGATTATTCAAATTTGCGTTCTTAAACCTAAGTATATATTTGTTGCTATTTTGGAGCATATGTATAAAGTCTAAGTGTATATGCCCTAGACAGAAAATTTATATTGTAAACTTTGCAATACCTGTATGGGCAGTGGCTATTTCTTGAAATTATGGGATTAAATTAAAATGAATTTTGTGAATTGGTTTTCATATTTGAAAAGTAGCATCCTAAGCTTTCTAACGAGCTATCATAAACCTAAATCGGAGTTGTATTTTATTTTCTAAGAAATTATTCAATTTTCGAATTGGAAACTAGTAAACCTGCCAGTTTGTTATGGTATACCAACTGCTAACCTGAACCAAGAACCCATCTTTGCTCACCACCGAATTCTTTAATGTCTTGCAACCTTTCCAATATTATCCTAAGTGATTGATGAATCTTATTAGGGACTAAAACATATAGATTACTTGTTCACATTTTATATTGTGTTAAGACAAAAATTGTTTACTGTGGTATTCAAAAGAGATTCACATAAAAGCTTTAATGGCATACTAGTAAGATAGGTTTACACATGATTTATTTATGAATGTAGTTGTATGTTGTGCTTTAGTTTTAATTGTCCTTATGCACGCCTTAGGATCAAGGGAGTATGGAGCTAACGTTAATTGATTCCAGAATTAAAAGATTGTTGATAAGCTTGAAAGGTAGGGATTCTATTACTCATCTTTTGTGAGGTTTTTATGGAATTAAAATTGATTGTTTTACCGCAAGATATATATATATCTATGTTGAACTGATATTATATGAGTATCACATATGAAACTATGACATGGACTCGTCTTGTATTGTACGACGAGGAACATAATGAATTGACACATGTTATAAGTTGAGAAGTATGGTTAGAAAAACTGACTATTAATAATGATTGAATATAAAGAAATGGTGAGACGTGAAGAGGGCGGCGGTTACATCCTTGGGCATGAATGCCCTAAAAGGTAAAATAGGGGGAAGGTGATGACGCTTCCTTGGGTTGAAAGTCCCAAAACACACTGTACAGGAATCGACTTGGTGAGGACTCGAGGCTTGATGTCCCCTCACCGGAACACCCTTGGAATTTTTAGAGGGTGATCAAGCACGCCATTTTGGGTTTCGATGAGTTGAGTGATACTCTATTGAACGTGGGTACCTAGGAATAATGATGAACTATAATATTTGTATATATGTATATGTATGAAACTCGGTAATGATTAACTATGGTATCCACAGAATATGATTATAATAAATCTCATAATCTAGATAATGATATTATTAACTAACCATGCAGGTTTTAATGTGGTAATGATAAAAACCTGAAGGTGAGTAATGGTTTTCTTTACTGAGCATAGTGTAGCTCATTCTCTTATATTTTTATCTTTTCAGTACTTACTAAGTGTGAGGTGGCTACGAGAAAAATAGTTGAGGAAGTGATGTAGCTATATTACATTGGGACTGCTTCAATTGTTGAGAATGTTCTTCATGATAATGTAAGCATCAATTGTTATTTTCTGTAACTGTATTACAATGCGTTGAGGGTTAAAATGATGATGACGACAGTTTATAATATTAAATTTAATGTGCTACATTAAACTGTGGATTATTTGTCGATTATATTTTTATTTTTGATATTGAGAGTTTTTATTTAAGCCTCGGGCAACTTTATTTTTAAGGTTTTACTTTTATTTTTTATTTTTATTTTATCTCATTAAAAACTGTTAACCCTCATATAGGGGCGTTACAGTAAACTTGCAAAAATCTCATGTTTTAAAATGTAAACTTCGCAAGAATCTCATGTTGAAAAGAAACAAGATTGTCTCTCTTCCAAGAGTCTATAGAACATTTAAAAGTCCTGCTTTACGCTCAATAGTCCCATATTGTTCTTCGATATGTGGGTGTTAGATTCAGCCCAACACAGCCCTTTTGACACTCTAGCTGTCAAATGATAGCTTTTGTTGAGTTTCACGTTTTGAAATACACCATAACTTTTACAAAAACATGCTCTCTGATCCCTACAAAAAGTTACATGAATTCACAGCTCAGTTTCTCGTTATGATCCCTTTACTAAAGCATATCCTCATCATTTGGAGTTTTCTTCATATTACGACATGCACAAATTCCTCAACTAAAACCAGAATAGCATATCTTGATGCTTTAGGTTTCCATGTACTCTTTCTTTTTCTTTTTTCCTTCTTTTTCTTTATCATTTAGAAAAGAAAAAAATGCAAAGAGCTCGAATTATTGGACCTGGCTGTTGGCCCGCACAAGAATGACCTTCCTTTTTGGTAACTTCAAACCTACATTTTTCCTACCCAGAAGAAAAGAATAAAACAAAAACATGTTAATCACAAATGTTGTTAGCACATAATAGATAACAATACTTGAGAAGAAAAGCCATATTCCTTGAATAATAATAGGAAAAAAAAAATACATCTACCATTATATATAATCACACTTGCATGTTGTGAATATTGCACATGGCATGGAAACAACAAGATTTGATGGTATAGAAGGCCACTCAGAGACTTGTATAGCTCTTGGTTTGGAGGAATATGAGACAACTAATTATTCATCAGCACCTCCGAAAGTTCTAGAAATTATAGCTTATCTTCTGGAGAAAATGATTGGGAAGAACGAGAGATTATTGCGAGCGAAATCAAGAACAGAAGTAGACATTGTTACAATCTTCCATGGCTCAAAAGCACCCGCCTTGTGCGTGAAACGATATATAAAGCGCATGTTCAGGTACTCGAATTGCAGCGCATCTTGCTATGTTGTTGCATACATATACATGGAGAGATTCCTCCAGAAACGTACTGGTTTTTACTTGACTTCTCTCAACGTTCACCGGCTTTTGATCACCAGCGTCATGGTTGCTGCGAAATTCCTCGATGATGTGTAAGATAATTTCCCCCATGCATAAAAGATCATTTATAGCTATGGCTTTTTAAGGTTTTTAATCTTCCTTTTGGCATGAGAATGTGTTTCAGGTCTGATAAAAATTCGTATTATGCCAAAGTGGGAGGGGTGAGCACTGAGGAAATGAATGAGTTGGAGATGAACTTCTTGTTTAGTCTCAAGTTTAGGCTTCAGGTAACTGCCGAAGATTTTGAGCATTACTGTCAATATCTCGAAAAGATATACACGAAGGGAGGACACCAGATTGAACCGCGAAGCAGCAAAGGCTGACAGGGCAGTCTCGAAAGATGTACAAAGGCAGGACACCGGATTGAACCGCGAAGCAGCAAAGGCTGATGGAGCAGCCACGCTCCAAGGCAGGAGACTAGCAGGTTCGAGTTATGTAGTTGTTTAAGTCGAGAGAAGGTAGGGTTTGATCAGGCAGTTGCTAGTTGAGGGAACCGAAGTGAACTTTTTATCTAACTTGAGTCCCTCTCTCGTTTCTGTACCCAATGAATAATTGCATAGTGAAAAACAAAAAAGAAGAAAGATTGCCCAGCGTTTGAAAAAGACGACTTCCACCACGAGGCGGAACATTAGCCGATATTTTAGAGCAAAAACTGGATACTTGTTGCCAGTGGGTTTGAAGGGCTGCAGTTTATGGCATACTCGGATCGACTTTATTCCAAAATTTTCCATCATTCCACATTCACAAACAGAAGCAAAATTCCATATTTGTATCAGTGCAATGCTATCGTTTCAACCACAGTACAATAAAGCACGAGTTAACCAACAATTTATATTTAGCCCACTGAATAAAACCCTTACAAATAACTGAATAGGAAATTGGAATTTCTCTGTGCATAAACCACCTCAAGCGACCCGACAGAGGAGGGTTCTGAAGATCATAGTTTCTCGCAACTTTCTTATATGACAGGAGGAGGAATATGCCCAGTTGATCAGAACGATACAACAAGTAGACCATTATCCTTTAACCGGAGGTGTTCTTTCTTGCTGCATAAACACGATAGGCTGCCAATCCAACTATCGCCACTGCAGCTCCCACTGCAAAGCATTTAAAATAAGTTCAGCACGACGTGCAAGTATAAACAAAATTGGGTGAGGAAGGCATAAAACAAAATCTTTCTAGTCCTGTTGAAATATAACAAAAAATATTTAAAATATTTCACAAATAGCATTCAATAAAATCAATAAAATAATTAATATGTAAATTTGTCGCATAACATGAATATCATCATAAAATTTACCATGTAATTTTTTCCATTCTTAAAAAATTGCAATATTTCAACTCCACTCTCATGAATTTTCCATATAGTGTAATTTTCTCGACAAGAAATTACGCAAAAGAAGCCCAAGTAACAGCAACGGTCAACAGGAGCTATATTCACTAGAAGCATGCTCCAACAAATTGTAGGCTACAGAAACCTTTCTGCGGTATATATATGTATATATATATATATATATATATAGAGAGAGAGAGAGAGAGAGAGAGAGAGAAATGCTGGGCAACACCAAGTAACGCTGAATATTGGAAGGCCATCGGCAAACAACACTAATCCTTGTCGTTTTAAGAAGCTCTTAAAGGTCTGAAGAACCAGTGTATCAGGATTGATAACTAAATTCATCAAATTCATACCTGAAACAAACATAAGAGAGCGGTTAATTAGCCGGTGGTATTGCTTGCGCGTTCTACCAGCTTCTGTTTCGGGAATACTCAAATGAGGGTGCTCAGCAGCACTCACGATCTTGCGGAATACATTATTAAAATCACCCAGCTTTGTGCTGATAGGTATAGGTGCTTCCACTCCCATATCTTGACTAATCTAGAAAACCGAAATCAGATTAGAATAAATGTCACTAGATTTCAGGGAAGCAAAAAAATAAGACATCAAATATAACCGGCAAAAATTACAAGACCGTTGAAAACTATTACTCCCTATTAGAAAATACACAAGATGTGTGATCAAAATAATATACCCTTGTAGAATGTTGTATAGCCAATGGAAATAAATCCAAATCATCTTTAGCTGCAACAATGAGGCAAGGCACCTCAAATCCAGTATCCTCACCATGACTAGCAACTTCAACCAACAACTCAGTCGCCCTCTTCCATGATGATTCATCAGAACTAGCAAAGAAAAAGAGCGGAAAAAATTTTAGACAGTCATGGGTAGTCGCAACAATAAAATATTAATGTTTCCCATACAAAAGCAAGAAAGTGTGATTGTACATGCCAACACATGCTCCCAACAAGTCTAAGCTCATCAAAAAAAATCAAATCCACCCAAAAATTTTCCATTTTCTAGATATCTGCTTGCGCCAATACACATATAAGATGCAAGACATATTGGTGTAGACCGTAGTGCATTGTTGATAAGGATATAACCTTGTACTTTTAAAGTCTATTTATCACAAGCTATAAAACAAATAAAGAATGAGTTAGGCTAGAGAACCCAATAAGACATCTAAAGAAAGAAAGAAAACATTAAAGACCGAGATCTTTTGCATACAAAGATTCAATCTTGAAACCAGAAAATGTCATAAAACCAATAAGATCACAAACAAGCAATAAGTTCCACGATTAACCAAATTGATTAATTGGTGTAACAACCACTGAGGCCTTCTTGCTTACCTGTCATGAACAAACACTGCTACGTCGCAAGCAGCCAAGGACTCTTTGTTTGACAGAAATTTTTTAACTCCATCTTCAGGAATTTCTTTCAAGACAAGGGTTTTTTTGGTTCCCTGCAAACAAATTAACATAAATACAATTCTAGACCACATAATTGATGCTTTAAAATCCTGGCTGAACTTTCCAATTTAAGCAAATTGAGATACAACAAAGGAACAGAATGAAAGAAACTTGGGACCCCAGCAAAGAATTAGGCAATACTCAATAGGATCCTTAGATATATTTGCCAAGCATGACTAGAAACAACTAAGGATCAAGAACACTTCATGATATACAATTTAAAAGACGTGAGGCAATAAGATGGTTAATCTAACAGCATTTACCCCAGGTTGATCAACAATGTTCACTGCATAACGCTCTTCTGTTGTTGAATTGTAAGCATCAGAGAAAGGCCTGCTTTGACAAAAATCAAAAAACAATGTCTATTACTTGCTTCACAAAGTTGGATTAGCTGGAAATCACAATCAAAATCGTAATTCAGAAGACGGCCTACCTTCCAAGAAAAGAGTCGAGCAGTGCAGACTTTCCAGCCTTGTTAGAGCCAAAAACAAAGCATTGGTAAACATTTCTTTCTGATTGCTGCATCTTTCGATCTACACGCCTCTTCCTAGTCACACGGATAGTAGATGAAATATCACCAGAATAACCAATGTATATCAGATTCTCCATGCTAAAAGCTGGATCCAGGAGTGTCACTGAGCGCCCACTGCAAATCCAGACATTTAAGACACTGGTTAAGAGTGAAAGAAGACAAGTATGATGTTTGAATGTATAGTGCATGTCTTGCATAAGTTTTCCAACTCTGAACGTGAAGATAGAGAAAATAAAGACAAAGTCATCACCCCTCAAAGGTTTTTTTTATTAAAATAAATAAATAAATATTAACAATAACAGCAACTTCTAAGCAGTCAATACAGCAGTGGCATCCTCCTCCTCCTCCTCCACAGGGGGTTGGGGGGCGAGGGAGGGACAACAAAAACGAAGAGAGAGAGAGAGAGACAGAGAGAGACCTCTGATAAGAATCCATCAAGGGTCATCCCTCCAATTGCATTTTTCTCTGCTGCATCCTTATATGGAGCCTCAATAAAGGGACTGTCATTTAAAAGAGAAAAATGTCAAACTTTCAAAGATAGTGCCACAAGTCCACTAAAGTTACTTATTTTAAGATATAGAATAGAATAGAAACCTGAAGTAGAGACAAATCAAGTAAGAGGTTCCAATAACACTTGAATAACTCTAAAGATTTCAATTTCTTAACTACCTTTCCGGGGCAGTAGAAAATAGCTCATCTAGTTCACGAGGTCTGAGTGCTACATCCTATGAAAGGAAACAGTATGATAGATTACTGCATAGAACTAGTTGCACCACATAACCAAGCAATGATAGGATGAATTTAGAATGCATACCCCATCATTGTCAAACAAGTCAAAAATTCCTTTAAGGAATTCAACGGCTTCATTTGTCAGCTCCACACTCTACAAATATAATGGTTTCTTGTAAGCAATCTTAACAAATTCGATGCTTTAACAAATATGCTAAAATATATACATAGATATATATATATACACAAACTCATGTGTTTATATATTTATATATATAATTACAGGGGAAATGAAATATGGGTTGTAAAGATACCAACAAGTAGGCATAAAAAGAACAAAACTATAATGATTCCATGAAGGTAGTTCAATAAGGCCTGAATAGTCTTCAAATCTCAACCGTAGATCACACAAGTAAGATTGTCAAAGCCCATGAAAATAAAGGTAGTTAATGCCTCATATGCCATATTGGCTGGTCCAACAAGTAGACATTGCAAGTGAGACACAAGAGTTCTTGTTGGCATGATCTCCAACGTACTCACAAGACAAACAAAGTTAAAAACCAATAAATTAGCCACTGATTCTTAACAATGTAATAGTTAAGATTTTTTTTTTTTCTCTGACGGAATATTTAAGATATAATTCACTTCCAATTCACCTCGACATGAAATTGAAATATCAACAGACAATAGAAGCATATTAATAACATCAGCAAATGTGGCTGACGAATTGACATTTTCCTCAATAAGAGATATAACCTGATCAGGAGTCCGTTTTGACGGAGATGGAATCAGTTCATCTGCAAGCTTTATATCATTATTGTACCCAAATTTTCTGAGGACAGTCCAAGTCGTTTCGAGACGCCCCTTTTCTATAAATAGTGCATGAAGGAAAAGGAATCCTGTCAAAGTAAGCCCGCGCTCATTGACTCCTTCGGGCAACTTTTCTTGCACAACCCTCTTGACACCCACAATTTCAGAAGGCTGTAATGGGGCATTAAAACATCTAACCTGTTCATACCAAAAATAAATAAATAAATAAATTTTCCATTCATCTCATAAACAAATTTCATGAACTTGAGATAAGAAAAAAAAAATCTGGTTTTTAAGACTTGTGATGTTATTTGGAATTGTCACCACAAGGAATCTAAACTATAAAACTTGAAATAAAAAAGTAACCTGGAAATCATTTAACTCTGCATCACTGAGAGCACCATCTCTGTCGTGGTCACAAAGAATAAATATCCGCTTCAAAGCTCGCACACATCGGGGCTTCAGTGTTTGTGATTCTTGATCAAACAGTGGGCCTGTTGGATGGAGCACAGCTTTTTGCGCATAGTAAAAAACCTCAGGAATCTGCAAAATGAAATGTAAGACATAGATAGTGTAAAAGCCACAATAACAAGAAATAGCTTAAGCTCTTTATGTAGTCAAACTCTATGCAAGTTATATAATTAATAATATTAAATCAGATACTAATGCTGATGCAGAAATTTTCAAATCTAATCCCAAGATGCAATTAAAAAGGAATAAAGGAGTGACCCCAGAATTCCAAGTTAAAAACTTACAAGAATAAAGAAGCATAAGATTTGAAAATGTGGCAAATCTAGATAGCATGAAATATTAGTGTGCTTTAACTAAAAAAGGGTCTTGGGCAAAAAAAATTCTCTATACAGACCTGGATATGTCTCAATGCTGAACACTCAATGCAAGTTTCAATCTCCCGAAACTGTTGCATAATTGGTGACATCACTTGCTCGAGGCTAACCTGCTGGTTTTCATCTCTTAAATCTAGTTTACAGCCTACAACTATAACTGGGACTCTCACCTGCACCATAAAGTTAACCATAACTCTGTATGAGTAATATTCGGCTCCATAACCTTATATTGAAGAAGTAAAAATGACAACCCCATGGATTCTCATGTCATGTGCATCAGAGGTCAAGGTTTCTTTCATCAGATTTTCGTGATGCTTTTTCCTCGTTCTAGAAAAATTTTTGGAACTTCTCCATCATGAAATTGTGGTCCTAGAACAGCACGTGTATGCATAACAGAGATGACAAAGAAAGAAACCTCAAGTTGACGAAGTGTAGGAAGCCAGAAGGTACTCAATCGATCAAGTGTTTGTGGTTGATCGCATGCATAAGTAAGAACAACCGCATCAGCCCGCCTCAATTCTTCAGCAACTCTACCGTTATCCTCGGGACTGGTTGATGGAAAAGTAGAATAAAAAACGATTCAATACAAGAATGAAGACCTTATAAAGAAGTACAAAATTATAACTGAAAGAAAAAGTCACCCTCATACAGTTGATCCATAAAAGAACCAAAAAAAAAACAAAAAAAACAATCTAGAGACTCGCATATTTTTATTGAGGTCAATCTGGCATGAAATTAGTTTCCCTGCAGACTTCCAAACAATAGAATATATACAACTAAAATTTGAAAAATAAACTAAAAATATATATATTTTACAAGGTGCGTGTGTGTGTATCTCTGTCTCTCTGTGTGTGTTTAAATGTATGTGCTTTCTCTGTAAAAAGGAGTCCTATTTGAACCAAACAAAAGGGGAAAAAAAAAGGTTCAATCTAAGATTCTCTTTCTAGGAAACATATGAAACTTAGAATCGCGAATTTCAAGTCCCGCATTCTCTTTGCAAACAAAAGTCTTGCTTAGTTTAAGCAATTAATTCATACCGAGAGGAAGTGTCGATAATTGTTATCGGAACACGGTCAGGGTAGAAATCCTCCGGCAGTCTCGTCGGCGGCAACAGCGGCGGAACATTCACCGGTAAGTTCTCGGTGGCGGCGGTGACGATCAGGCTGGATTTTCCGGTGCCGCGGTCTCCGGCCACGACGATTCTCACCCCCGTCCGACCGCCCAGGTTCACGGTTCCGGTTTGAGCTCTCGCCATCAGAACTGCAACACCAAAACCCTAAGAACTCATTGCCCCGCCCCCCCCCCCCCAAAAAAAAAAAAAGCTTAGAACAAGTGCAATGGCGTAATTGCAACAACGCGAATGTTCTAAAGAGCAAAATTTTGTTCTGGCACCGAATCAGAAATCCAGATTTCGTGTCGAAAAAGTTCCAAGAAAATGGCGAAACAAGGGGGGGGAAATGCCTTAATTTTGAGAGGCAATAAGTTTGAGATGATTAAGAAAAGAGCTTATCGAAGCAGCTGAAAAGCAAAATTTGTGGAAAATTCATGGCGTAGATTGGTAAGAAACCTGGATTCAAAATCGCAAGCCTCGCGAGCTCTATGCAAAAAAACCAGAAGAAGAAGAAGATGAAGAAGAAGAGAAGGAACACCAAAAACCCTGGATTACGGCTTGCGGTGGTGCCGGTGGTGACGTTTTGGTAAAGAAAACTCAAGACGAAGCTTCTGAGAGATTTTCTTTTAGTACTAACACAGAGCAGTAACCTCTTTTTTTTTTCTTATTAGTATTATTATATAATTAGTGTATTATTTATTTTAAGTTTAATAATTTAACAAGATAGTTCTTCAATTATAACACAGTTTCCTCCTAACATAATTTTTGAGAAAATTACTTATTTAACTTTTTTTTTAATTGCATTTTGAATGTTGTAATTCTCACACTAAAATTTGTGAAAAGTTTTAAATTTTAATATGTATAATTTACAATTATTTTTAGAGTCTATTTGATAAATGAAACTCCGTGGCATTTTTTTCAATTAACCACTTTTATATGAAATTATAAGACATACTACTTTTAAATAGTATTAAAACATGATTGGTTACAATACCTTGGATAGGCCGGTAAGATAAACATGTGTTATCTATGATATTTTAGCTTTTTCGGCTTAAAGAAGTAGTATGTTTTAAATGAAGAAAAAATAAGTAGCATAACACTACTATACCACCAAATTCATTGTATATTTTATAACACATAGATGAAAATTTTACAAAATCATGATATTAATTACATAAAGTCTAAATTTTCAAAGGTTTTAAAAATAACGAGATTTAAAACTGAGAGTTTGACAAAATTTACAGTATAATATATATTTATTTTATATATTATGCTATTTGGCTTGAAATTAATGGGTTTTAATGTCAATGTAAATTATTAAATAACTAATTACTAATGTAACAAAAAAGTGGATGTGGTTATCTTTTTAATTTTGGAATTATAAATTTAACTTAAAAAATACTAAAAATT
Source organism: Artocarpus heterophyllus (assembly GCA_025403435.1). Taxonomy (NCBI): domain Eukaryota; kingdom Viridiplantae; phylum Streptophyta; class Magnoliopsida; order Rosales; family Moraceae; genus Artocarpus; species Artocarpus heterophyllus. The sequence continues at coordinate 18,108,636 of CM046338.1, forward strand.
TCTAAAATTAAGAAAGATTTATCAAAATTAAAAGAAAAATAAGAAGAGAGTGTTGCAATTCTCATAATTCTAGAACAAAAAAAAAGAAGAAACAAAAAACTCTATTTTTGGGTAAGTAACTTTTCCTAGGAGCGTACGGGGTTTCAGTGCTTTAATTCCCATGCTATTCCACGTGTTCCAGTTTGTGGTTTCTTTCTGTCCAAGCTGAGTTGTAAATTTTAACTCTTTTTATGCTCGCGTATAAGGTGTTTGGCGAGTGATAAAAATCATTAGTAAAAATGTTTTTATAGTAATATATGAAAATTTTATATTATAGTAATTTTTTTATTATAGTATGTAAAAATTTTACATTGTTTATAAATAAATTTGTGATTTATATTACCCTTAATCAAACACACTCGTAAGCGTTCCCAAAAAAAAAAAGAAAGAACTTTATGGAATAAGTGACTGAAATGGTTTTTTCCTTTTTCCTTTTTCCTTTTTCCTTTTTCTTTTTTCTTTTTTTTTTTTTTTGTGTTTGCCCTTTTCCCCAAATGAAATTGAATTGGTCCCCTTTTTCTTTGCTTAAAAAAATGGTTAGAGAAGAAATGTTGATTTTCCGTTTCAGTGGGTGGTGGTCTCGGTATTCATATTTAAGCATTCAACTTTTTTAAGGATATTTTAAGTATTCAATTAAGATAAAGATAGGGGATAAATTCCCTCTTCAAATTCTTCTTGTCAATAAAGCTAACTCATGATGGACTTGAAAATGGCTTCTTATAAGTTGGAGGGTATCAGGGGAAATTGAGCTACTAATAAATTTGCTATTGAATTTTAACCCTCGTTTGAGAACTATTTAAAGAGTGCGTTTATCGAGCCATAAAAGAATGTAATTAGAAAGATAATAAAATTAGAAAGAAAATAAAATAATAGGAACTAAAATCATTATTTTCTTTCGTGTGTTTATTTATCTATTTAGTTAGCTAAATAAATTACTGTTTACTTTTCCTTTTTTTATATGGAAAGTAAACATAACCAGGGAGTATGTTATTAATCACAATTTAAAGTCTATACAACTTATGGGGTATTTTGTATAGAGCAGTTCGGACCATTATTTTAGTTATAAATAGTATAAAGCGTATACATATTACAGTAAAAAAAAAAGTTGCTATAGTGTAAAGTTCTCACATATTACAGTAAAAACAATTCTAACCAATAGTTCCTACTATCATACCAAACACCCTATTAGTAATATTTCCAAATGAAAATGTCTGAGATCACATTACAATTTAAAAAAAAAAAAGGAGCAAAGATTTATATTCAATTATAAAGATTTTCTTTTTGATAAATATAAGAATATTTGTTAACTCTTCCAAGAATCATTGTAGCTAGACGTGTGTACTATGAGCTAGTTATGCTACAAGCTCCACTATGGTCATGTCATTACCGCTCATGAATTAAAAATGACTTCCTCAATTATGAAGAAAAATATTAAGAAAGTGTATGTTTTATATGTAGTTGCTTTTATTATTAGTTTTAATTTATTTGTATTGATTATTAAATTGAAAAATCTTTTAATATTAAGAAATTTGATTTTTTTAGTATTTCCTATTACTGAGTTATTTTTTTTAATGGTACATGAATGAAGCCGCCCAATAGCCACATCAATACAAAAGAACAATAAAAATCCTTTTTTCTAGAGTTTTTGAAGTGCGAGATTTGAATTTTACATTAAAGATGGAGTTATAAGAAAAAGTATTATATAGTTTTCTTTTTTTATTTGAATCAATTTTTAATTTAGGAAATAACTTAGTTTTTTTAGGAGTTTCATTAGTCTTTGTAACTTACTTAATTTTACGCTAATAATATGCATTTATAGAGAGCCCAATATATAGTGCTCTTTATTAGTGAATTAACTCATTTGTTCATAGTCTGTGGATGTATAAATATTATCCAACCATGTCAAATTTCTTTATTGCCTTCTTCTATCTTTTTTTTTTTTTTTTGAGAGTTTAAAGTAGAAGATGTGAACACTACACCTCGACATGGAGTAACTTATTAAACTACAGTAAGACTATGCCTATAACCATGCTATGAAAAAAACTGTTTCAATCCCATAATTTATTTGTTAATAACTTATTTGTACTTGTGTCGAATAATTTTTATGTATAACCCAGTTTTTTTAGAAAGAAATATATAAGATGCATGACATGTATTAAAATTATAATACTTGAAAAATTCTTAAGTTCGTTACACGTATAATGTTTAAATATTATATTAAACAAAACACATGTCACAAAGATTATTGTTTAAATATGGTTTTTATGATAAATTCTATAAGAGTAAATGTAGAATTTTTAAGATTAAAACTCACGCCATAAGTCCTAAGAAAAAAATGAATTTTAATATGAAAATACAATAAAAGGAAAATATTATATGAAAAATTATACAATAACAGAATAATACAGCGTAAGAATTATACTGATAGAGTTAAGCAGTATAGAAATTATACTGCATAAAGTCAAGTAGTATAGAAATTAGACTATACAAAATTAAGCAGAATAAAAATTAGACTATATAAAGTTAAACAGTATAAGAATTATACTATTTAGAAAATGTGGATTGGTATGGAAGGTTAGGGACCTAATAAACTATATAGAAAAGAATACTGGTAGTGTAACAAATATACTGACAATATAAAAAAAATACTGTCAACATAAATTTAGACTGTTAAAAAGGATGAAGTTGGACCCAAAAAGTGACAACTAAAAGGTGGAAAAAAATTCCATCTCTCCCCCTATGATGGCCAGTTGTGATAAGGGGTGGAACCATGTTTTTAAATTTCAATTTTCCCCAAATTAAGCAATTTTGTAAGCTAGGACTTAAAAGATAAAGATGACTAAATGTTGTTATCTTTTGCGCCAAAGGTGGGAAAAATGACCACCTTACCCCATGTTGGAACCTGTTTTTGGCCATTAAAATTGGATGTAATTTTTTAATTGCAAAATAGTCCTTAAGTGGCATCTTTAAATGTTAAAGGACTTAATTGGATATTAAACATTCTATTTCCATCAAATTTTTATGACAACTTGGAAAACAAAACCCATTTCTCCCAAGCACCAAAACTGGCCACTCTTTCCTCCGAACTCTCTCAAAATGTTGATGATTAAAAACTCTAAATTATCAAGGATGCAAGTTTAAGTGTTCGTGAGGAATGTTTTGTAACTTTGGAGATAAAAATCACAACTTATATTATGGAATTTAGTATTTTCCTATGGGATTTAAGGGGGTTTTTTGATAGAGTTTATTATGGTTTGTAACAAGGAGAATTAGCTAAGATTTCAAGCATCAAAGACAAGGCACAAGAGCTTGAGAAATATCTTAGTAAATCCTAAACCCTAGTCTCGAAAATTCTGATGTTTTCATAGAATTTGCGTATGGTTATGTATATAAGGTGTTTGATTTAATGTTTATGGATTATGACATATACTAAGGACATTATGGCATGATTATTTGGTATGTTATAATGATGATGATGATGATGATGATGGAGAAATAGAAACTAGGGTTTTATGCTCAAAATGAAAAAGTATGATAAACTTTATCAATTACAAAGCTTAAGCATTTTAAGTGTTTCATAAAATGATTTAGAATCATGACATGAAAAGAATATATTATGACATGATTATTATGAATATTAAGTACTTGATATTGTGTTTCAAAAGGTTTAAATAAGATTAAACCTTGGAGAAATAATTTAAAGAAAATTACAATGTAAAAAGTATGAAAAGGACATTTTTGAAAAATTTAAATGTTTGAGGCATTTAGAGGCCGAATTGATTCCTGAGTTCAACATATAATTTATTAGAAACGTCTAGTTGGACAACTTTTTGAAGAAATCTCACTCGAATTTCGATCAAAACAAGTTGAAACACATTAATTTCAATTTTGCCTTTTAAAAAATGCCATTAAGTTGCCTAAAAAGACTCAGTAATGACCATTCCTTCTAGCTAAATCTCATAAATGATCAGTTGGAGTTCTTGAGCTTGACTAATAACAGACTTTGAGTCCACCATCTTATAGTTTAGGAACTGGCCCACTAAGAACTTTATAGCACCAGCATTCTCTGACTTGTACTTACGGTTTAAGGATACCCACAGTTCCTTACCCATTTTCTTTAAGGAATACACACCAAATAACGTGTCCGACAAGCCATTCAGAACATAATTTTGACAAAGAAAGTCAAGGTGCTTCCAAGACTCAAGAGCATTAAGAGCTTGAGCATCATCTTCATCCTTCTAATAGTAAAAAGATCCTCTTTTAAGAATATCATAAGATTCAACATTGTCATATAAAACAACATTTTCTACTGCCAAGTCTTAAAATTCAGTCCACTAAATTTTTTTGGTTTTTCATTATGGTTCGCCAAAACTGACACCTATAAAGGCTTAGTCGAGGTCGGGGCTTGAACATGGGGAGATGCCACAGGTGTCGTAGAGTTACTTCGAGCAAGAACAACATGTCACAACCTGTTTTTTTTTTTTTTCAGGTTGTGGTTTAACATTTTCCTTACTTACGTATCTTAAAAAAAATCTCGCAAATATTTTTTTTAGATTCAATAAATATATTACACATAAATACTGAAACTTCTTTTGTAAACAAACAACTTAAAAAAAAAAATCACCTACTTAGCATATCCAAAAGAGGTTTTGTTTCACTTAACCATACTATATCATTTATACATCAAGATCCAAAATAACTTCAAAATACATAGCAACAGAAACATATCTGTGGCAGTATCCACATCTTAGTTTGCACATTGCTCATATTCCCCTGCTAGCTTAACAGCATGTTTATTCTGACCTTCTAATGGAAATTCCTACAGCATGAAATAACTAGGTGAGCTTATACTCAGTAAGTCTAAACATAGCCTACATAAATCTTATACTAATATGCATGATCTATTTTATGCTTTCTTATGAACATTCCTTATTCTTGTTATATCTTCTCTTTCATTATGGCCCAAGTGTTCGTACCATATGTGCACATATGTCTTCGTAACACTGAGACCATAACATAACTTTAACTTTAACTTTAAACTCCCCTTTACTTCGGAAGCTGGCACGACACTTTCTTTATTTCTAGTGTTTCATTTACCAATCCAGTTATTTTGGTTATCATAATATGCATGACAATATACGTTGATGCTAAGTGCAAAACATTTACACTTTTCAATTATGTAGCACACACAGACATGTTCACATAAATACATTATACCCTTAAACCTACTCTTTCATATTGTATGTGGGTTTAGAACTTACTTGTGTTTGCTGCTATTAAAACCGTCTTCAGGTTTCTCTTGTTACTTGTCTAAGGACTTGTTTGACCAATTATATCATTATTAACCAAATCATCACTATTTAGCTATACGTCAATAAGGTATAAGGTATACTTTTTGATTACTATTTCAGAATACTATTCTGATTATTTAAAGTTCGACCATCCTCTTGTTTTCCTCTATCTTATGTGTTTCGGGATCCGTACTGCTTATTTCATGAAAAATGACCTTTTTGCCCTCGATGGGCCGCTTTGAATTCCTAGGCCCGACTTGACTAATTTAACATGAAATGTCTCTTATTAGCATGAAAACAAGTATTAAGGGCATCAGGTTACTAGTTTGCAATAAAAACCCAAGTTAAACAAAACTTTGCAATTTTACCCTTCATTTGAAAATTTTTTGACGATTTTGTCCCGGGACCAAATATAATCTTTTTAAACCATTAATCCCCATTTTTCAAGAGGATAAAATTTTCTCAAAGTACCATACCCTAATTCCTTTTGTAAAATGATATTTTTTCCCCCTAAATTTTTTTTTCCAACTTTAACAAATTTTGAAAAATTTATATCTCATAACGGAAGGCGATTTTCAACGAACCATCTATGATTTCTTATAGTTTCATTGAGATCTACAACTTTCATGTTTTGACTTTTTTGAAATCCCATCGAAAAGGGGAGTTTTTGGCCTTTTTTTAATTCTACCAAGAATAGGGATTTTTTTTGCAATTTGGTCCCCAAGGCAATTTTGTAAAAATCAATTTTAAAACAGCATTCTAGCCACTGCTTATCCAGTTTCATTACCTTCTCAAACAATTTTCATGCCTAATCACTATTCTTTTTCAAAACTAACATCAAACTTGCAAAATTACCGTATTTTACACCAAATGACCCCTTTTTACATTTAAACCCTAATTTCAATAACACAACCACATCATAAACCATATACACAAATAATCAAACCATAAACTTGCTAGAATATCCATATGCCTTTTGAAATAATCAAAAGCCAAACAAAACCAAATAAACTTTAGATTTAAAAAGTTAAACTTACCAAAAAAAAAAGAATTTATGATCTTAGCCTTCCAAGGGCTTCTTTGAAACTTTTTTCCTAGGCATATTCATCAAAGAAAATATTTGGTCACAATACCCTTCCAAACCAAGAAGAAATTTGAGAAAATGTATAGATTTTTACCTTAAAAATATGTAATACCTTGATTTTTGAAGCTTGAAACTTGGTTGGAGAAGGTTTTGGTGAGAATTTTGATTGGAGAAAATTTTTGAGAGGGAGGGCTTGGAGTTGCCGAATGTGGGAAGGGTGAGTGAAGAAATTTTTTTTTTTCTTTTATGCCTTAATTAAGGCTTATCTCTTTAAAGGATTTTATTTTAAAAATAGTTGAGTCATTATTTTAAACCATGATGAGGGGTGATGGGTGGCTTTAGGTGATTGGGCCACCTTTCATGGTGTGGTGGCCCAATAAGAACTCATGAGGTGTCCACTTAGTGGGCCCTTAAAATCTCACACAGTGTAATTTTTCACCACATAATATTTTTCTTATATTGTTGGGGTGAAACCATTGGAAAACATATTCTTATACTGTATAAAACATCATGCCTATTCTTTAGTCCACTTTTGGAGTCAATCATAGTATTTCTTATATCTGTGTTTTTACCTTAGGAGTGTACGTACACTGTATTGAACCCCTTTTATGTTGTTTTAAGGTTTTGGCACACTTTTCTACTTTATTTTGATCTCAATCATCCATTAATTTATACCACAATATTATAATTAATTGTGATATAAAATTCATTTCATGGATATTATTTACAAATTTTTGAGCTTTTGAGTTCATAAGATCTGTATTTAGTAATATCCAACATCGTATCAAGCTTATCGTAAAATTTCCTACTAATATTGTTTATTATACATTATCATACATTTACAAAAATATGATTTTAAGGGTAAATGTATTAATTAAATCTAATTAAATATTGAATTTTATTAATGCATTTCCCTTGGTCGTTACACAACAAACATGTTATCAGTCATTTCTAAAAATACCAAAGTTTAATTCTTAGAATTTATGTCGTCCACCAAATATGAATTCACTTTTTTTAACTGAAGTCAAAATTTGAGATAAACAACAAATTTAACAAAAAATGACTAATATTAATATGAAGCCTTTAATATATGAAGAAAACGTAATAATGAATCCAAAAGGTTTATATAGAAACGTTAAAGTTTAACAAATAGTTTATAAAACGTTTAATGAGAAAAATCGTTATAAACAACCCATGCAATGAAATGTACCGAATAATTATGTGTGTGTACATATATATAAACAGAGGTTAATATATAATCCGTACGAAAAAGCTTAACAAAAACAAACCAAATAATTATGTATATAGTGCCAAATAATAGAACAATATAAGCCAAAGCACGTAAAGATTTAGATACAGAAAACAAAATCAAAAGCATGCAAAGTGAACCGAATCAAACAACACAACGAAAAAAAATAAGAAATGTATTTGTTCATTCCAATAACTTGTTCTTCTTCAACAAAGAGGGAATCTATTTTAAGATTGTTAATAGTATTGCATATAATATGAAAAATAAACAAACAAGTTATTATTAACAATATATTACAAAAAAAGACACAAGTACAATGAAAAAACTTTCAACCGAATAAAACATAATCTAGGCAACGAGGCATTCAAAACACACGCTTTCTTTAAAACAGATATGCTTTCTTCTCAGGTGCTTGAGATCACGTCGATCGTCTGTCTTCTAAGATACAACGGTGATCAAGCAAAACTTCGGTAAACTTTAACTGTGGCTTCCTTCTATCACTACAAACCTAAAGCTCCTATAAAAACTTAAGCAGCTAGGAATAATAGAGAGAATAGAGTTAATTTCTGAATTGTTGTATGTCCAAATGATGTGAGAGTGACCTTCTTTTATAGACTTATGAGAGGGGCGTTACAAAGCATGAAGTTAAGAGAATTAATCCAAAATTAATTCCAAAACAATGAGAATAACTCAAAGCTTTGAAATTCATGTTACATAACCGCTACATGTGAGAGAGCCTCTTAGATACATGTTCTTACCCAAAAGCTATAATGCAAATTCACTTAAATGCCACCAAGGCAACATGCCTCAGCAATACGGGACTCCAATTGTTTAGTATACTTTCTAATAAACCAATTGCAATAGGCATACTTTGAATATCAATTTCTCATTCACCCGATAACCATTTTAAGCATGTGAATATATCATTTCGATCTCCTCGCTATGAAGAATGCAACTCTACCAAGACCTGTCACATATATGAAGTGGTTCCTACTTTAATATGGGCCTCAAAATAGTTCATGACAATGGTTTATCAAACCATTTTGCAACAGAGCTATCTATATCATAAAGGAATTTGTAATGAGCTTTCACTTAGTAAGTTCAAACTAATCTCACAAAACATAAAAATCTTTTTTCATAAAACCTATTTCTTAAAAAACTTTCTTGTAAAAACATCTTTTATTAAATATTTATCGTAAAACTTCTTTCTTGAAACATTTTTCATAAATATTTCTCATCAAATATTTTTCATAGAACATTTATCATAAAAACATTTCTTTGAAGGGAATGCAAGCAAGGTCATAATGTATGATTCTATTTATACTCATTTATGAACTTCCAATTATGAACTTGTTATTATCATTCATAACTTACTTGAGCTTCTTATCATTATTCTTATCTTACTTGAACTTGTGAGCTTAAGTATTCATACTAACATTATCAATTATGAGATCATAAAGATAATGCTTTCAGTTGTGAAAGACTTAAGACTTGTCAAATAACGAGGTCATAACTTTAATATAACTTGTAAATCTCATCTCTAGTAGGACTGGTACGACACTTACTTATCTTAACTTGAGAGTTTAGACTTCCGATCTTGTAATCTTAGTGAACATTTTGTATAATATAACTTAATGTCTAAAATATTAAACATATAACAATTGTGAATATATTGTAAATCATAACTTGAACTTCAAAATATTATACATAACAAATACAAACCTACTTCAAACATATAAAAAACCATTTTCTTCATGACATAGGTGAGGTTTGAAACTTACCTGAACAACACTTTAACATTTCTAGTTCATCCTTTTTTTTCTATTAGTCGGCTTTGTGTTTTGTTCAAATGACATCGAACTATCAGCTAACTTTTTTTTATTGCTGACCTACTTGATTGATAATAAACTTAAATGTCAAATGTTCATTCCTAATCCTTTCGTCTTGTTACCATTGGTTTACTTCTCCATTGCTTAATTTGAACATTCCTTAGTTAAATTTCTTGTCTTTATTTGATAGTTTCATTACTTTATGTAATACAGAACTTTTTTTGTATAAGGGCATTTCACTAATTCAGAGGGCTCGGCATCCGTTTTAGCGGTTTTATAACAAAAATGACAATTTTACTCTTAACAAATTTTTCATAAGTTACATAACTTCACTAAACTTCTCATTTTACCTTGCCCTCCAGTTACTTATGGTTACTGAAAAATTCTCTTTAAGGGGTGTTTTTCTAAATCAAACGTTTCAAGTTTTGTTTGAGCAATTTTTTTAACAAAAGAACCATTTTGCCCTTGACAGGTCTTTGAAAACATTTGTAATTCATTTCAAACAAAACTTACATGTCCTTGTTACTTGTAACATTGCAAAAAACAAAGAAACAATATTTTCATGAAAAATCCATTTAACCAAAACTTTACTGTTTTGAATCTTAATACGAAAGACTTGACGATTTCATCCTTGGTGTGTTTCTCATTCTTTTCTTGATAAAAACTTTGAATTTTTTCAAGCTTAAAATTTGTGATTGCTCCCTACCTAGAAAAGTAGCATTCCATAGTGGAAAAATGCAGTTCCACATGGCTTTATGGTTTTGGACCGAAATAAAAAAAAAATCTTGACATTTTCGCCTCTGGACCAAAAATCACCATTTTATATCAAAATGTCTAGTTTTTTATAATCATTAAAACTTATAAAAGCTCCCTAGTCAAACTTAACCTATTTCAAAACGTTTTTCCTAAATTACCATTTTGAAATTTCGTGATTAAATCTCGTAAAATCGTAACTTAAAATTTGTGCAAAATTTTAAAAAATTGTACACAATTTTAATTAGTTTCAACAAGATCTACAACTTTCCTGTTTAACTTTTTCTAAAATCATTCATCTTCATATAGTTTTTGGACGAGTAGAATTAAAATCCATATTTTTTGACGTGATCTGATCGGAATTTGAGCAAGATTTCTCCACAAAAGTTTTCTGACTTGACATTTCCAATAAATTTTGTATTGAACTCAGAGAACAATTCAACCTCTATAGACCTCAAACACTTAAACTTTTCAAAAAGACCCTTTTTAAACTTTTTGCAATTTAAAATTTTTTAATTTATTTTTCTATGGTTTAGTCACATTTAAACCTTTCCAAATACATTATCAAGAACTTAATACTCTAAATAATCATGTCATAACATTTATTTTTCATGCCATGGTCCAAAACATTTTATCAGGCACTTTAACTGCTTAAACTTGTGTTTGAGGCAAAGTTTGTCATACTTTCCCTTTTTTCTTTTTTTCTTTTTTTTTTTTTAACTTAAAACCTTAGTTTCTCAACAATTCAATCACCTCATTAACCCCATAATATATAAACTAATATACCATAATATTTTCTTACATGCCATAGTCCATTATTTATAACAAACATATGGTATGCATGAACTAAATCAAAGCTAGGGTTTAGAATTTACCCAAGTGATTCCGAGGGTTTTGCTTCTCCTCTTGAGTATTTAAACTTTGCTATTCCGTATTATAAACCATATCAAAACCCCATTAAAATTCATCCAAAGCTCAAGAAAAATACTAAAAAGTCATAGTAAAGAGTTACGATATTACTTCTAAATTTGATTATTCCTTGATCTCAACACTTAACTTGCTTCATTGTTAGATTTGAGGTTGTATTTTGTGAAAAAATTTTGAGAGAGTGGGAGAAGGAGGGCTAGTTTTGCTTTGAGAGGAAAGTGGATATATATATATTGCATGTTTCATGCGAAAAATGATGGAGATAAGGCTTAATCATGTCACTTAGGTCCTTGATTGAAAATAACTTAATGTAGGTATCCAATCTAAATTAAAGAAGCTTTGTTTGACCACTTGTTAGAATAGATTCCTTCAGAGGGAGATGTGGCAAGTTGTCCACCCTTTGGGTGGTACATTGTCCACTTAAGCCCTTAATTGCAAAAATATTATGTCTATGGCCTAAATTATAAATATAACAATCGCTCTCCACCACTGACGACATCGGGCCACCAAGGGAAGAGATGTAACATTTTTTACTCCTTTGGTTTGTCATCAAATAGCTCCACTTTATTTTTACATAGTCCAAAATTAAGTTGAGACTATATTTTCATACTATTGGTATATTTCTTCTACTATTATAAGCTTACACAGCATTCATGTCTATATCTCGACACTGTGTAATTCTCACTCTGTTTAACTTTAATAGTATAATTCTTATATTTTATTATTATAATACTGCAAAATTTTCTTATAATTTTCATATTTTTATATAATATTTTTTTTTTACTGTATTTCCATCTTAAAGATTATAGAAAAGCACATATAACTCCTTAGTTAAAGACAAGAAATAAAAAAGAGAGTTTTGCATAAACTGAATTATACTATGAAAGCTCTATGTAAAACCAGAAAATATGGGTAAATCATTATGATGATGAATACATCATTATCGTGAAACAATGGTATGAAGCATAATCCGCTCATTACAAAGATTTATCAAGAATAAACGCATTTTACCAAAAACCTAGCATGCATGTCTAGTGTGAAAGGTACGGAATAATGCAACATTATACCAAGAGACTTGCTCACAAATATCGTAAAGATTACATTGTCATAATGAGAACATCATTATCGTAAAGAGTTCGTGTAATAGTTTTTTGAAGGGGAGTTTTTCATATTACTTTTTTCTTTATAATAATGAAGTTTTTTTTATCTTATTAATGAAGCATAATTTTTAAAAGCAGTAGTTTCCCATTTTCTTTTAAATCCCTATTATTGTATTTGAAATTTTTTTTCAGTTACTGTTTTAGTGTTAATAATGAGGCTTTTTTAAAAAAAATAATCAAGATTTTTGGAAGTAATTACACGTTTCAACTTTCATTGATTACGTTTTGTTTGGCTTTTTATGTTCATTGACTTTTTTTTGACATCATTAATTATGTTTTCAAGGTACATTACCTGTTTAAGGTTTTTTCCTTTGTTTTAATACTATAATCAATCCTTTTTTTCATTAATAATGAAACATAAAAGACCCACATCAAAATGTAAAAATCGATTTTTCTATTCTTGAATCTATTCAGTATAAATTCTACTTCATTACGAAACATCGATTTTTTTTCATAATTTAGTTAAAAATAGGAAATTATAGGGGATGATTTTTTTTGTTATAATTCAAAGATATAATAGGGCCGTTTGATATTGTTTTCAAAATAGATGAAAATATTTTTGTTTTGAAAAATGAGAATTTTATAGGAATTATATTGAGAGTGTTTTTAAAATTTTTACCTCAAAAAACATGAGAAAATATTTCAAAAAATTTTAACAATAAAAACAAACTGGTTGAATAGTTTTTGCATATAATATAATAGACAGTTTTGTAATTGTAATTAAATTTGTTTGTAGACAGTTTTAGGTTTAACACCTTCAGTGAAAAATTAGGCATGCATAGAGAACCATTCTCAGATTCACCAGGCATAAGGATGCACCCACTGCACAAGCCCAGATAAAGTTGTATTTTTATCAGCCCGGCCCATGTTTTCTCCCTCGTGTAAGTTAAATCTCAATCCCAACGGGGACTTCATGCCCTTTGGAAATGCGGGAGAAAAGACAAAAACTCCAAAAAGCCCAAAAATTGACCAGAAAAGAAAAAGAAAAAGAAATAAAATAAAAATAAATAGAACAAAAACAAAATCCACGCGGTGAGCAGAGAAGAAGAAGAGAGCGAGAGATCTTTGGGAGAGCAGAGGGAGAAAGGAGACGAACAAGATGATGACCGGAAAATATACCACCATTGACAATCAAAACGTCTCGGGATCTGTTCCTGTAAGTTCAAATCTTTCATTTTCATCATTTTTACCATTTTCTAATCCTCATTTTTCATGTCAGATTCGGATTTGCCGTGTTATAACTTTCTTCGTTTTTTTTTTTGCAGGCTGTGCCAGATCCAGGTCACGTCGTCGTCAAATTCCAAGGTAACAATTTGCTTTCAGATTTGGAGCTTCCTTTGATTTTGTTGCTGGAGGAAAAAAAAAAAATCGGCGATTACTTTGGATCTCATTGGATTACACCAAAAAAATGAGCTAACGTAGTAGTTATATTGCTATTTTGGTAGCTGAATTTCTTGAATTTCAAGTTGATTGGCTTTGGTTAGCTTGTCTGTGTAATGTATGAACTAAGAAGGAAATTTCGGTTTTTTCAAATATTGTGAATTTTTGCAACATTACAATTTAGATTAATGAAGTTGGATTTTTCTCCACTTTTTCTTGGATCATTTAATTTTATTAAGTTTCATGTATCAATGTATATCCTGCTTGGTTGCTCCTTTTTTTTTCCTTGTCCCTTTTGGTGTTAGCTTAGATGATAGGTGTTAATCATTTTTATATTCCAATGCTGATACAAGGTGGAAGTTGTTGTTGTTGTTGTTTAATTTTCTGGTTGCTTCATTGGCAAAAATTGTGATGATGGGTTTCTGTTGCAGATTCAAACCTTCAGACATTTCCTCCACCGGAAGCACAAGGGAAGATCTCTGCTACTGCCCGTCCTCCTCGTGACGCTGACGGTATATGCCATTTTTATTTAGTTGATTAAATTGTCTTCCATGCATAAGAATATATGTGAACCGTTTATGTGAATTGTGATCCTTTTCAATTGCATCATGTATTCATAGTCCAATCCGTACATGGGACCTTTGGATCCTGGGTTTAAAGGTGTCTAAGTTGCATTTCCAAAATGTAGGGGCTACAAGTTAGAAGAGCAGAAATATGATATATCGTTGCCATGATGGGAAACGGGGGTTCATGCATTTCTGTTGTTTCTGAAAATTCTTAGTTTTTAGACTATAATTATAGTTTTGGACAGGTTGATTTAGAACTAGGAAGGAAAGTTTAGAGCATATCTTTTCATTTAATTGAAATGCTTGAAAGACAGGTGCTGAGTGATATAATTGAATCATAGTACAAATATTTGGAGGCCACAAATTAGGGCTATGATTAATTCAATAATTAAGATTCTGCAGTTTTAGTTGTACTGACTTAACGGATTTTATGGGTTCATTCGAGTTGGATGAGCAATTTGAAAAGAGGAAAGTTGGTAGTACTACTAATAACTCGTAAGATATTTATGTATTTTAAAACAGGAACAATACATGGGGTTGGAGTTGTGATTTAGTACAGGTTGGTTGTTCTGAAGACAGTCTAGAGAGAACTGTCATGATGAGAATTCAATTTATTTTGTTGAATCGTAGAGAAGTTGACAACCTGTATTCCAAAGAGGTCATGTAATACAATGTTTTGCTGTGACGTCTGATGCTATTAACTTTCTTAAGGATTTCCAATTTTTATTGTTCATTGTAATAATAGTAATGATGGTTTTTTTCTTTCTTTATTTTTTTTATACAGATACATTTTCAAAACCTGCTTCGAGTCCTGACGAAACCCAGCAGAGTGGTTGGTTTCGGACATTTTCTGTTGCTGCTTACAAGCCATACTTTGACGTTGATACTTCTGATGTTGTATCTAGAATTAAAGACACACTCTTTCCCTTTAGTGGAGCTTTTAACGAAAAGACAGATGGCAACCCAGATTTGTAAGTTGTTTCCAAATGTTTTCGTCATGCTTCTCCTTTTCATGCTGAAGGCTGCCAGTCACAGTTTTATAAAATATAAATTATTTGTGCGCAGGTATGGTCCTTTCTGGATATGCACTACTCTTATATTCGTAGCTGCTTCGATTGGTACTTTTGTTACGTATGTAGCACACAAGCTGAAGGATAAAGAATGGGACTATGACATCAATCTTGTACCTTGGTCTGCTGGTTTGTTCTATGGCTATGTCACTGTTGTTCCTCTCACGTTGTATGTGATCCTTAAATACTTCTCAGCGCCATCGGGTCTTGTTCAACTATTTTGTCTCTATGGCTATTCCCTTTTCGTCTTCATTCCAGCATTGGTAAGTCCTTTGTAATCAAATTTAAGTCTGTTAACAGTAAAACTGGATTATATGCTTGGTTTTTCTATAAAATATATCTAATTAAGGCGTAAAGAACAACGCCCTCTTTTCTTGAGCTATTGCCTTCCACATTAGAATTAACGGTCAGTTTGTGAAGGTTGTCGCTTTTAAAAATGTTTTTCAGGCTTTGAGTCAATCACTTTTGTAAATGCAAGTTTTTACCTTCTTCAAAGTGTATCAGATTTTGTGTCAATTACTTGGTAATTTGTATTGCTTTAAAACATGTTGGTTCTTGAAGCTTTACGCAAAGGTAATTCTAGGGTGTCGAGAATCAATTGCAAATGGGTCCTATGTTTGGAGATTATTTTATTGCGATATCCTAATTGAATTTGAGTCTCGCTAAAATGAGGATGTGTGTGACCTCATCAAGCAGTTAGGCACCCACTAGCTATGTATGTGTATTGACTGCTTTTGAGGTTAGTGTTCAATTTTGTTAAATCGAGCACTCAAGATGGTTGGTTAGCCTTAAATATAGGAGTTAACCATTTGAGAAGATGTACCGTTCATGAAACTATGGAGAAAGCTTTCCCTACTAAAATGACCTGTATCATTATACAGCTATACTGTCCAATTGTGATGATACTGGTCATTAATGTGTCTTAATTGGTCAAAGTAATTTGTACTAATATAGGGCGAGTCAGAGAATACATTGTTAGATGCCAAATGAGAATCCATTGCACAGTTATAATTTCTACCCCGTTAATTCTATTTTGTGTGGTTGCAGTGTCTCTCTGTCGTACCCTTGGAAATCTTCAGATGGGTCGTAGCAGGTGTAGCTGGGTTTATGTCGGCAACCTTTGTGGCAAATAACCTTCGAGCTCACATTGAATCAGCAGGTCAAAAGTGGTTCTTGATGGTTGCGGGGATCTTCCTCTTGCAGTTGGCCCTTGCCGTTGTATTGAAACTTTATTTGTTTACTGTCACAGTATAAGACAAACTATCCCAAAGTGCCTGAATAGCTTGTAGATTAGCTCAAAAAAGTTTTTTTTTTTTTGGTCCATTTACTTGTATTGTTTCATCTCATAGAAGAAATATCATTCGTCACCTAAAAAACTCCTGTATTCGTTCATTTGTCGCAATATAAATCCACATGACTGGAGCTTTGATCTTGTTTTCTTCCCTATTTGAACCGACTTCTACCACTATGTACTGAAATTTGTCTATTATTTTGGATTTGCTAACTTCTCTTTCGAATTCAACCATCTGAAGAAGGAGCAGAACTATTGGGCACTGTGGCGCTCGGCTCAGTTCTCCCTCATGAGGTGGGTCCCACCCGCCTCACAATTGTGAGAGAATGAGCTCGGCTCCACAATGCCAATCAGCATTTTCTTGAAGCATGAACATCAGGGGAATTTTACTGTAATTGATCCTATAGATACAAGTAAGAAAGCGTTTACAAGATACGCATTTGCAGCTTCTTATTTAATGTTTTGTTTTATTATTTATAAGGTTTATGATTACTGTTTGCTAGAATATTGGTACATCGTCTATACCTTTCCCTTTGAAAGAGCGTTCCAATGGAACATTGCAATCTGATGTTTTGATTATGTTTGGACAATTCTAGCTGCTGAAAAGACTTATTTCTAGTACTGAAATTTCGTTTTTCTTGCCAAAGAAGTACATGCTAGGCCTATGTGGGGTTTAGAAATTTCAAAGATGCAACATGAACATTTGTCACTTTCATTGCATTCAATGGAAGTTATAGACATATGCGTTGTGATTAGAAATTGTTAATGGCTGTTCTAGCCATTCATTAGGTTTTATCTTTGAGCATTGAGTCAAGACATGTGGGCTTACTATCTCTTTTGTGGAACCCTAAAGTCAATAGCACATTTTGAGTTGGTTTTAACATGTTTTCCATGGCCATGCTTACACTAATATAATTGTCAACTTAATCATCATATCTGACTTGGAGGAAAAGGGTGGCCATTTTTTTCCACTTAATCTGGCATTAAGCATTGGTTGGTCAGATTGTTGACCTTGTTTGGTTGGATGGAAGATGTTGAACCTAGAAAAGGGGGGTTTGAGAATAATGAGAATTTTAGGAAACTATTTTAACCATCAAATCTATGCTCTCTTTTTATTCATTTATTTTGATTTGATTTTGATCAAGTCTAATATTCAAAAGTATAGAATAATACCATTTAAAGCATGGTTGCAGGCGTAGTCCATCACAACATGAAGAGTTTGAATCCATCCACTTCTAAATGATAATAATAAAAGAACCGTTTAAAAACTCTTAAAAATAAAGAAATGACCCTTCAAAAAAAAAAAATAAAGGAAAGAAAACTATATATGCAAAGTGGTCCACTAGCTACTGGTGCTATCACACTGGTCTCTTCTTGGATGTGTAATTTATCAATAAAGCAAAAGACAAACCAAGGCGTGGCATTTTCTGTCTGCTAATTACACTACATCAGGGTCCATCTGAATAAATGCAAAGACCCCAAAACAGACCATCACCGACGTGCCATATTGTCACAGTGTGTAAAACTAACTGGGATTCAAGAGGAGGTGAAAATAGATTATTAAAAACCAAGGGAAAAAATGAAAAAGAAGAAGTGAAAAGGATTATAAGAAAGACAAGGGTCCAATCATGCATTAAAAAAGAGAATAATATAATAATATGCATCAAAAAATTCTTGAAGTGGATTTCCCAAAACAACCATCAGATGTTTAGATTATTTTTTTGAGCAAGCCTATATATCCTGGCAGAACCCTGTTGGGCAAATTAGACTTTTTCTTATTTTTTAGAATAACAATATGGGAAAAGAAATACTAACAAGAGGGAAGGCCTACTTCTCCAGTTGTTGAGACAGCAAGTACAAAAGAACTTGGCCAATATTAATGCACAAAATATTAGGAAGCAAATCTAAACTAGACTTGCAGCAGATATTGTTTGGTACCTCCCTACATTTCAGACACTGATTTTGACTTTTTTTGCAAGGGAAGCTTATTAGCAGTCCCATATTCTTGCATTAGTAATTCACCACAATAATATCTCCCAAAACAAATAATTTTTTCCACATAATCTTTTAGATACATTTTCCTCATAATTTTTAAGCCAGCGAAATACATGAGCTATATACATATCTCACACATAATTATTTTTTAGAAAAATTCTCTTGCAAAAAGATGTTGAAAATAATTATCCATTTTCCAATGGAATGTTCATATCAACTAACATGATCATACGTCACAATGCTATATTGAAAATTATACTAAGGGCAATCACATGTGACATAATTATTCGTTTCAAATCATTGATCAGTGTGGGCCTCACATAAGTCCCACGATAGAAAATGATTAGACACTACTCTCTCAAACACAACTCGCACTGTAAGGGCTTTTGTTTCCTTGGTTGGAACTTTGTCCCTTAAACTATGACGGAAGACATTCAATTATACACAATAATTTGTTTTGTTATCCTTACACTTGGCTGAAACTCCCACACGAAAGTTCATGCACGACTGTATATTTCCTTCTCATCTGTTTCACAAAATCTTTCAGTTATCTCCTTGTACTTTCACAGTTTGTTATTGGTTTACCATTTTGGGCCCCAATCCGTGGGCCAGACTCTTAGTTTCTTAGCAACCTCTAGTACATTGAAACTAATAATTGAGTCACATGACCTAAACAATTTAAGAGAGAGAGAGAGAGAGAGAGAGAGAGAGAGAGAGAGGAGAGAGAGTAGAATTTAAGGGGGGAAAAAAAAGAAGGACAGAGAGCTATCGAAATTAGAGTGAAAAATAAAGGCCAAGGAATGCAAGAACTGACATGACCAAGTCCACGAGAAGAAACAAAGTGTAGTGAAATATAAAACTCTAAACCTAAACCCAACAAGACAAGTGCTTATAAAGATGCCAAAATTTTAAACAAAAGTGTGCTGCTACTTTGAAAGGCAAACACCTTAGCTTGTGAAACACAAAAACTTGTTTAAACAAATTTTAAAAGGGACAAATTGAAGAAAAAAAACAACTGTACTAGCCCCTAGAAAACTGCATTAACGTGGACATTTGCAGTTTGGACGTTTGAAAAGGGATCATAATGAAGAAATTGAGAACAACCCGAACGAAGAGTCAAAGATAAGATCCTGAATTTGAGGTCCTTTCTAGGACAATATATATAATTATACATTGCATTAGTTTTTTGTTTTAATATTTGTCAAATTTACACAGGTTGTCTTGGAGACCAAGATGCATGGTTGGTGTGAATGACTTTCTCACATCTCTTCATCCATGTGCTGCCTAAATATCACTGAGCACCCTTGTTTAGTCAAATAAACGTATTGTACATGTACTTGTACTTGATCAATGTAGTTCGGAAAATTTTATCATCATCTTAAAGGAAAAACAATATCAGCATGTATTTTCATTTCAATTCAAGGGGGAAAAAAGATGGAAAAACTGTAGTTAATATTTTTGTATATAGGATCAAATTTTTATCTATATATATATATTTTTTATGGTAGAAGTACTTGTTGTTAATGTATATTTTTTAATATTAGTTCTGGTTAAAAGCACATAAAATTAATAAAAGTAAAAATTAAATCTAATGCAGATGTGACAGTTTCAAATAGACTAGTAGTACCATACAAAATTCTCCAACTAATAGATATAAGTGTTTCTCATATTAATTAATTGGCAACCGAGATTTGAAGCTAAGTCCAAAATATTTTTTTTTTCTTTTGAAAAAAAGGAAGAAAGAAAGATAATAGAGTAGGATTGCATTATATTAAGCACACGTTTATCAAATCGTAAAAGAATGTAATAGGAAAGGTAATGAGATTGGTAAGCAAAATAAAATAATAGAAGCGACAATCATTAGTGGAGGCAAGTGATCTTGAGTGAAGGTCTGTTCCCTATTTAATTTTCAAAACAATTAGACTTATCTTTGGTTTATAAGAAAAATTATAACTGTGTCCTTACTAAACACTTAAAAAATATTGTGCCATGCATTTTACAAGAAAAATATAATTGTATATTAAAAAATATATATATTTTTGTATCCGTTTGATAAAATACTATCTTTATTTTTTCGTATTGTCTTCACAAATAAACATATATATATTGCTCCGTCATTGTTGTACTAGAATTTACTTATCTATTTCATAGTGATAATAATCTTATTTTCTTTTTAGTATTTTTCAACTTATGAACATAATTAAGTAATAATTAAATTTAAACATTTAAGTAAATTTTATACTCACACTTTTATAAGGAATCAATACGAGTGTGAAAATTGATATATATTTTTTTTATTTTTTATATCATACAGGCCGTACAAAACTCTTATTATTTTTTTGCAATTAAACACTTTTTATTGAATTACTTCTATTCTTTCGTTTTTTTGGTAAATAAACGCGTGTGGGACATTCAACCACCCCCACAAAGCTCAAACCCAATGGTTGAAAAAGTCTCACCACTTCCCTCGTTGTCTCTTACGCCACAGGAAATTGACCAGACCTGGCACACAAATTTGTACACACGTGCACAACCAAGAAATTAACATCCACATATATATATATATATATATATATATATATTTGAGCCCTCCTTTCCATAATTTCTCTAAAACCTAGCTATTAAAACTTTCTCAACAAGCTCACTCTCTGTCCATATATCTTAACACTTCTCTCATATTCTCTCTTCAAAAAGCTGAGTCTTCAGGTTTTTATTGTTTCTCCATTTATACTTTGGCTGTAGCACCGAAGAGAAGCCAAACCCAGAAAAGGAATTTAGTAGAAGCATCAAAGGAACAAAGAAAGCCGTGATGAGCATACCAAGGAATATTCAAGTAATGAGCCTCTTTATGATGATTTTCTTTTGTATTTTAGCTATGAAAATTCATGTAGCTTTGGGAGCTAGAATATTGTTTAATGATGAGAAGATTGGTCAAGATCTGGAGAAGGTTCCAGTTTGGAATGAAAGCAGCTCTAATAATAACATTAGTGGATCAGATGAAGGCTTTTTTGCAACAATCAACAGACAAGTGCCCTCTTGTCCAGACCCATTACATAACAGGTAAATTCAATAGAAGCTACACAGATTAGATTAAATTAGTCAGAAGGAGAAGTATATATGTAAACTGCCGATCTACGTATATCAATTGCATAGGGGTTTTGAGAAGAGAAGGAAGAAATGAGTTTAAACTCAAAAATTGAGTTTGAAAGCATGTAAAAGCTTTACTTGATATTATATTTTTGTGTTATATGTAACATTCGAGAGCTTTACACTATACACGTTTTAAACTTATAATTTTAAATTTATTTGTCAAACATGAGATTTTTCTTCGCCTTCTGTTTTGGTTATTTTTTAGGAGATAATCTTGTTTGAGAACTGAAAATAGTTCTGGTTGGCTGTCAAAAATTCCGAGCAGTGTATGTTGTTCTTTTCCTTGTGTTTCTTTTCCCAAAAGCAAAAGAAATGTATGTTCCAATCGCTTGGCAAGGAAAGAAGTGATTTGTGGTTTGACTTATGCCATGCAAAAGAACAAACAGTCGCACCTATCATCTCCAGTTAGAATGCTTTTATTTTTTATTTTTTATTTTTTATTTTATCAATATAGATTTCAAATTTTCAATCATATGAATACCCATTTGCATTCATTAAAACTGCCATGAGCTAATGAGCTCCTGAGATTTTCAATTGTTTTTAAAAACAGAAATATTTATTTGAGTAAATTATTTGGCTAGTCCTTAATTGTTTTTAGCTCAATTAATCATAAATTCTTAAAAAAAAAAATGTACAAAAAAATTTTTAGGTTGTTTGGAAGAGTGGTGAGAACCAGTGGTGGAAACCACTTTTACTATAACATGTGAGAGTTTTATACTGTAGCATATTTTTTTATTTGTTACTTAGCATGTGATAGCTTTACACTGTTTATAATTAAGATTGTTGTGAAAACTGAGTGGTTCTGTCAAACAACCCCATACTTAATTTACATACTTTAATTTTCTTTCATTTTTTAAGTCAC
Organism: Artocarpus heterophyllus; assembly: GCA_025403435.1. Taxonomy (NCBI): domain Eukaryota; kingdom Viridiplantae; phylum Streptophyta; class Magnoliopsida; order Rosales; family Moraceae; genus Artocarpus; species Artocarpus heterophyllus. The sequence continues at coordinate 18,131,282 of CM046338.1, forward strand.
GTGACTATTACATGACCCAATACTAAGGGTGTTCTAGTAAAAGAACAATCTTTGTTATATTTTGGATAAAAAATTCAGCTAAACCAAACTAAAAAAATACCATTTAAAACAAAAATTAAACTAATTTAAATTAAAACCTATAAAACATTAAAAAAGGTTAATTGCTTAAAAAAAAGAAAACAAAACAAAAACGTTGAAACAAAATAAAAAATCAAAAAATATGATTTTCCTTTTTCACCATTTCATTTATCCTCTCCCCTTTCTTCCTCAGCTCCAGCCACCACCCACCTCCCGCATCTCTCCTTTCTTCTCTCTTTCCCCCCTGTCTCTCTCTCTGTTTGTAACTCTATCTCTCTTACAACAAATCGCTCACCACACCAGCATCCCTATTCCGGTCACCGCTTATCATAGTAGATTGCTCCACCATACAGGATCCCTGATCCATCTATTGACCCAACCACCCCCCCAACAAAATCCCTCTCACTCTTACCTCTCGACGATGGGCCAACTGCTGTTGCGAACCAACCCCCTTTGCCATGGGTTTGAGTCAAGGCCGCCGCGAGTTTGAGCGCCCAGCTATGAACGAACCTTATCCGCCGCGAGCCCAATCTCCCCATCGCCGTCGTGAGTTGCCAGTTGGAATGTTCGGTTTAGTTGGTTCGAAAAAAAACAAAATAAAATTCCAAAAACTGAATCAAAATCTACAAATTTCAATAACCAACCAACCAGCAATCCAACCTGTGCTTACAATGAAGACGAAGTAAGAGGTGATGATGAACTGCTGGGACTGCGACGAAGACGGAGGAAGCGCTATGCCGTACTACTGTGACGACGGTGAAGGGGGCAACTGCAATGGTAAAATGGGTAAATGGGTAAATGGGTAAATGGGTAAATGGGTCTGATTTTAATCTTTTTGTAACTGAGTATTGATCATTTTATTTTGGTCTGGTTTGATTTTGATCATTTTGTAACTAGGTTTGATGGGGCTTAAACTTCGTTGCCCAAAGTTGGCAGAATTTGACGAAAGGGCAAAAAAAAAAAAAAAAAAATCTTAATTGAGGAAATAATTTTTTTTATAAAAAATATATTTTTTTAAGTAGGTGAATTGTTTCAATTTTTTTTGAAAAAAAATGAAAATAATTGTAATAAGAAGAGAAACTTCAACAAAGTGAAAAAAAAAGCTGAAGTAGTTTTTATGTCCAAAAAGTATTTTTTTTTACGTCAAAAAATTACAAAAAAAAATATTATTTGTCTAAAATCAATTTTTTTTAAAGTTATTTTTTAAAATCTCTCGTTAAAGTTGAGGAAATTAGGAAAGATGAGTATTTTTTGATTTGTCTTTGTTTTTCTTTTTTTTTTTTCTAATTTTTGTTAAATGAAAGTTAATTTAATTAGGAGTGTTTTGGTCTTTTGATAGAAAAAGGCAAGAAATTCAGTGTTCGTTAGTTAAGTAAGTTCTTTTGCATCTTTTTGCGAGTTCAAGGTCAATTTAACTTAAAAAAAAAAAAAGAAAGAAAAGAAAAGAAGAAGAAGAAGACTAGCAAGCTATCTTTTAAAAAGTTTAAAGACTTGCTAAGTTAGTTACTCTAATTTACTTTTGTATCTTTTTTGTTAGATTTATTTAAAAACTATACCTTTGATTTTTGATCATATCATAAATATTCCTTCATATTAGATTTAATATAAAAATATGTGCTTTATTTTAGTCAAGACTTGATTTTGACGTTTAAAATGATTAAATTATCCTTAAATAAAAGAGAAAAAACTATAATTGTTACAAATAAGAATAAATAAATACAAAGACACAAAAACACAAAAAAAAAACCTATTTTGAAGGTATTATAGACATTTTTTGCCAACAAAATCCTTACTTTAAATTTATTAACTTGGTTTAAATTTGTTTTATTTTTCTATTTGAAGTTATTTTAACAAATTTTTAAATCAAAATTGAAGGTTGTCATACAAAATATATAAATTTATGTATTAAACCTAACATAAATGTACACCTTTAACGAAACAAAAAATTAAAAATATTAGTGTTTGAATAAAGGTAAACGAACCAAAAAGGGAAAAAAAAAAAAAAAAAAAAAAAGAGGTCCACAAAAAAAAGGAAAAAAAAAAAAACATTTCTTTAGCATATCCGTACCCAACAGAGTCCCGTGAAGGTGAGCAATTCAACGAAGTTATTTGAATCCGAACATGTTGCTTAGTTTTAATGTAAATATGTCTTGGAGGCAACGTACTTGTCGACTCTTTTTTTTTTTCCTTCTAAATTTTCTTAATTCCTTCAAATATTCGATACCATATGCACGAGGAAGCAAAAATATTCCGCTCCCTACGTACATGAATCTAGTAGTAGACATAATACAGCTTAAACCAATCAGTTGAGAGTTTTATCATTTATGCGTTCATTTTAGTAGAAATTAATAATAAATATTATTTACAAGGAAAAAAATTACAGAGATGTTAACAATATGGAAGTATAAACAACAAATTCTTAGAAAATTGTTTTACTTGGATGATATTAATTGCCGACAATCAAGCTTCAAACAAAGAAGATAGCTTTTGCAAGGCTAAGATGGAATGAATAAGACGGGCAAAGATTCCATCGTATCTTTCTTTTGACTTGGTCCTGTTCAACATGAAAAATACAACAAGGTTCCACTTTGTTGAAGTTAAATTCCAAAAAGCAACGCACTTAAAAGGGCAAAATTTGGACTGGTTAAAAAAAAAAAAAAAAAAAAAAAGGCTTCTCATTTTAATCGCATGCTCAATTTTCTGAGCCCAAGCTCCCACACCCATATGAAGAACGGCTTCTTTTCAAACAGTTTCATAACTGAAGTGAATTGTGGGCCAGCTTGTTTGAATTGACGGGGAATTTGCGACCTGCAGGTGCCCCAAAAAAAAAGGAAAAAAAAGAAAACACCAATGATCAGAAACCATCAAGCTGGAGATTTACCGCAGGGAGGGAAAAAAAAAAGGCTGAGTACTTTTATTCAGAAAATAATCTTGAAACCCCACCTTATCTATTAATAAATATGTTAATGTATGATTCACTAACTTGCCATGAATCATAGTCTCCAAACAAGTACAATTCATGCCTAAATCGGTGGCTGACGAGATGGATATTTTAACAAGTTGCAAAACAACAAAATTGATTAACAAGTTTCAAAAATTATACATCACAACATCAAAACGAGGATCACAAAATCAAGGTTTAGAGTTTGAGAACAAATGCACTAAAAATAATTTTTGGTTTGAAATTTGTTTCCACCGCATGTAGTGCAGCAAGTGCTTTCCCTTTTCATATATGGCTTCGGATGATTCATAACCAAATCCCACTGGTCGTCTGTTTTCATATTAACTTCTAGTAAAAATGTTAGGCCTTCGATTTCTTCCCTTTGGTTTCACTGGCTGGTTTGTTTTTGAACGGTAGGAACGTCTTCCCGCCCATATATCCTTGCAAAACTTCTGGTATCTCGACACCATCTTCCTTCTGGTAATTCTCCAGAATGCAGCACAAAGTCCTCTCTGTAGCGGTCAGGGTAGAGTTCAACAAGTGAACGTATTGCTTTGTCTGCTCATTGGCCTGTTATAGCAAGAATATTTCAATGACATGAGATTAGAGAAAATCTGTCATTCCTCTTGATCAGAAACCAACAATTTTTTAAACAAGAGACTATAAAGGAAAAATATGTACAAAGCTAAGAGGGTGAGAAACACTCAGAAAGCAGGACAAAATTCAGGAGAAGGACCATATAAACGGGGTCCAACTCCTAACAAGATCAGAAACCAACAATTTACGACAGGATACTCTTAGAAAAACTTAATATGAGTTGAGGGTCCACCTTTTTTTGCCCGTATCGGATTTCTAGTCTTCTCGACTGGTAGTCCGTACAGTTTGAGCAGGATACCAGCTCTCTGTAGGTCTGAGATGCAGGAAACCATCCCTCCATGTCGTACTTCTTCGCAGCCGCATCATTTAGAGCACCAGAAACTATGGAAACGACTTGGTAGGGGATTTTCAACTGCCATTGAAAAAAGAAAATAAAGTTATTTGTTTTTCTGATGTATTAAATACACAATCAGATAACAGTAAGCCTTCCATAGGTAACTAAAACTAGCACAAGTCACAACTTTGTTCAATATAAATAGAAATAGATTGAGAGTCAACTGCTTAACTCAGACATTAAGTGCAAATGTGTGGACTTCCATAGTTAACAAATAATAGCACAACTTCGTCAATATAAATAGAAACAGATGGAGAGTCAACTGCTTAACTCAAAACATTAAGTGCAAATGTGTGGATATACATACATATGCTTTTTCTCCCCTTCTTTCCCCTTTGTTTTAGCAACATTTTGTTCCCACGTTACTAAGAAAAAGGAATGAACATGGAATTTTGGTAGTCTCCTACCATTTAGGAACTAACCTATAAGTTAAAACAAATACTAGGTTAACCAGATTTTCAGGATACAATTTTTTTCCCACTTTAACTGATGAAAACATGCAAAGATAAGAAGCAAATTCATTGGAAGAAATAAAGGATACCGTCTTGTAAAAGTCCTCAGAATTCTTGATCATTTCCTCATGCATCTCCCATGAATCAGTACCATTTGGGCTTGTGAGACAAAATTGCTCCACTTTCTCGAATTGGTGAACTCGGAATATACCCAGAGTGTCTCGACCGTGTGAACCAGCTTCTTTACGGAAGCAAGACGAATATCCAGCATATCTAGGAAGAGATTCTTTTATTTATGAGTAATGAGTACGATCCATTATTTTTTAATCTTAACATCCAACATCATGTTCAAACCTTATGGGTAGCTGGGACGGATGGATCCAATCATCTAAATGATAAGCACAAAGGGGCTGTTCGGCTGTAGCAATCAGATATTTGTCATCACCTTCACCAGTTACCTATCCAAAAACCACTACACTTAAGTAATGCTTGAATCTCGAAATGTATGGACATGGAAAGAAATTTAAGTATTCACTTGTCTTCTTTTTAGGCGGGAAAAATCATCGTTGTGAAGGATTCAACTATTTCACACGTAAAAGACCTAGATAAATCTCAGGTGATTATAATTGAAAAATAAACATTGAAAAAAAAAAGAAGTTGTAATATTTTCAAGGTTTTGACACATAAACACAATTGTTTGTTTACTTGATTGTGTTATCTTACTAAACTATTATGGAATGTTTGCTTATATTTGGTATATGATATTTATTGTAGATTAAAATGTCTAAAAAAGCTTTATCTTCGATACGTGATAAAAATCAATTAACTGGTGAAAATTACAATGATTGGAAGAGGAACCTGAACATCATCCTTTCCTTTGAGAAACTAAAATTCATGCTAATGACATCGTGTCCTCCCAAACCTACCAGGGAATCTAGTAATGAGCAAATCTAAGCATATGATCGCTAGAAAGATGATAACGATCAGGCTCGCTGTTATATTATGGCTAGCATGAATAACATGCTAAAAAACTACAATCTTATAAACTGAAAATATTTGCATCAAATTTACAATATACCTTGTAAAGCTCTTCATCGAATTGAGCTAATTGAGCACACTTTGCCATGATATCTTTCTTCATGAAAAATGGAGTATGCAATGCTGTATATTCCCTTTTCTCCAAAAACTGAAGGCCGAAGTTAATCAGAGCTTGATTAAGATGCACACCATCTCCTTTTAGATAAAAACCTCTTCCCCCAGCTACATCAGAGCCTAGATATTGCAAGCAAATTGCATTCAGTATGCAAATTAATTTGAAACAGAGAAAAATAGAAATAGATGACTGCTAAAGAACAAAACTTTTACCTTTCTTCGTATCAGCAATGCCAAGAAGCTCAACAAGCTCAACGTGATTCTTTAATTTTGGTTCCACGCGTTTTTCACCCCATGATCTAATCACAGCATTGTTGGCCTATAGGAATATATTCGAACCATTTACTAGAAAAGGAAAAAGTGAAAAAAGCCAACGCAAAGTGCCAAAACTTTACCTCATCATTGCTAATCGGAACGGAATCATGAACAAGGTTTCCAATAATTTCCAATCTTGAATTTAACAGTTTGAAAGCCTCCTTCACTTCAAACTCTTTCTCTGCAATTGATTTCTTGTGATCCTCTGTGTTCTTAATCATCTCACTTGCATCCCCACCGGACTATTCTCCATAATAATACAACAAACACAGTCAATGGAAAACACAACAAGTAAAGACACCACAAAAGTGAACTCAATGCTACTTCGTTTTGTTCATAACACCCCCAAAAACAAAAAGTTTCAAAGTGTTTAAACTTTGAAGTTTCTCTCTCTCTTTTTTCGGAGACAGAATGAAAATTCCATTAATTATCCATGTAAATCACACAGCTTCAGATACTTCTCATGCTTTCCACATATGAAAATTTTCCTTTAATTTGCCGTCGCTCTATAAACAATGCTAGAATTTCAGTTTCAGAACCAAAAACATTAAAAAGGAAAAAGACACAACTCAACCAAAATTCTATCGAAAGCAAAGCGACACTCGATAATCAAATCAGCAATGCCGTCCTTGCAGCAAAAATTTCAAGAAATTTCAATCAAAGCAAAATAATAAACGAAAAATCGCAGGAATCAATAGAGAGAAAGAATGAGATACCCACAATTCTGAGCTGAGCAACTTGCTTGGTGATCTTGTTGAACTCCTTCCGCAGATTCTCGTACTCGAATTGGCCTTTTAGTTCACATTTACATTACCAAACAAATCAAGATATATACGAGCAAAAAATGCACAAAAACGATAAGTGAGAATTTGCACAGAGAGAGAGAGAGAGAGAGTACGTTGACGCCATTCTTTGTCGAGCTTGATAACCTCGTCGACGATCTCGACGTTGGCGAAACGACGGCGTTGGGATTCGCGAATGATCTCGGGATTTCCCCCTTTCTCTTCTCTGAAGAGGTTGATGTCCAGCATCTTCTTCTCTTCTCTGCAATTCGAGGAAAATGCAGAAACCCCAGAAGAAGGAAGAAGGAAGAAAGAAGAAGAAGAGGAAATACGCAGTTAGTGTAGCGCAGAAGAATTTTTCTCTTCAGACGCCAAAACCCTAGCTAGTTCTCAGAATACATGCAGTTTGGCAGTATGAAATGACCTAATCCAGGATAAGGATGTTCCTGTCCCGTTCACGTTTGGGCGAGGGACAATGCCTGCCTAGAGAGGGAGGGGGGGGTGAGCGTGTAGTTTTTTTTTTTTTTTTTTTTTAAGGTGAGGAGGAGAGTTTAACTGTTTGCCTGAGTTGCGAAAACTAGGGTCTCTCCTATAAATTTAATTATAAATAGTATAAAATTATTATATATTACAGTAATAATAATAAAATTTTTACATATTACAATAAAAGTATTTCTAACCAACGATTTTTATACACTTCCAAACACCCTAGAATAAAGCAATCATCTCAAAAAATAAAAATTAATAAATTAACAAGGAAAGAAAGAAAAAAACTCATCCCAATTGACCGCCTTATTATAGTGAAATTGAAACTGGATATAAGTTCAAAAGAAAAAAAATTGAAATTTAATACAATTTTTTAAAATTTTTAAAATAATCATAATAATACATGTTAGTTTTAATTATTTTTAATTTATTTTTCTAATTTTAGAAATTACAAAGGATCCTTTAAATTTTTAAAAAAACATGTTTCAATATTTTTTGAATAAAAAATTAGAGATAAAATAAATACCCTTAGTTAGAATTTGTTTCTAAAATATATTTTTTTTCTTAACAAAATTTTTTAAAAAATATTTTAACAAATAAAAGTCATAAAACTTAATATCTTTTTTTAAAAAATTTGATGTTTTGTTTTAAAATTCTTTAGGTTTTTAAATCTATAAAATATTTCTTTTATAAATATGTAACGGACATAGTTATGTTCTTTGGCCCTTTTTTCTATAGATAGGGAGGATATTAAGATAAGTTTTTTAAATTTAAAAAAAATTTGTAGTTTCTGAATACAAATAAATAAGTTAAAAAATACTTAAAACTATAATGTATAATTATATAATTAACTTATTATCATAAAAATATCGTATTATGTATTATATGATCATATAGTAATTATTTTAGTAATATCTTCTTAAACTATATATAAAATATTCATAAATTAGTCATATTTTAATTTTACATCTATATTTATGCTATACGTCCCATTAACTCATAAATCACTAAGGGGTTGATTATGCATATGAGAAAATAAAGGATGTATGAGAAAATAACTAAGAGTGGCACCTGCTAGCTGTATCAATTAACCTTATTTACAAAGCACTACGAAAGTTCTAAAATTAATAGTTTTTTTTTTCTAGGTCTTTAAAGGCATAAGGATCATTAGATGAAATGCTTTAAAAGGATTTCTTTTTGAAAGGCTTTAAGAGGAGAGTTAATACATCAAAAAGACTGACAATTTAAAATTCTAACTTTAAAGCTCTTACAAGTTAAAAGACATCACAAGACAAGCAAATTATAAAAAAGACAATTTTTTTTTTTTACATCGACCCACCCTTGTAGGGCCCACATAGAGTACACCCCTTATCTTGCGGAGTTGAGGCTCCTGCCTCCTGGGGCCCCTTAACAACGTTCGACGAATTACTTATAACTGAAGGAACCAAAACGAACTTCAATTTAAAAATTAAAGAAGGCAGCTTAAAAACTTACAATATCAATGATCTTTGTAGATCAAACCTTCTTTGAGTGAGCAAAACTTCTTAATCGAGTCCTTTACTTTGTCTCCTTTGTCATTCTCACGAATATAAATGATAGTTTGGAGTTTTTTTAAGCAAAAAAAATAATCTAGAGTAGGACAAAATGGCTTAAAATCCTTATAAGTTTATTTGAATTTTTACGTGTACTTTTATGTCGAGGGATTGTCTGCTCCACTAATAGGAGTGCAAGATGTGTCATTTTGATCGTAGAAATGTTTGTGCTTTATTAGATATCTCGATCAAGGAAACAATAATCGAGATCTAAGCTGGAGAACTCTGAGGTGTTTAAAGACTTCTCTCAAGAAATGAGTCGAGATGATTACTTAAATTGAAAAACCAAAGTAAAACTGCATGTGATCAAATCAGGGTGACCAATTCTAATATGACGCATGACTCACCAAATGTCTGAATCACTAAATAAACGTGGGAATGTGAATCCTAAGAAAAGAAAAAAAGAAGAAGAATAAAGAACATTCTTTGTGGGTCACTTCCAAGAAAGGAAGGAATAAGAGGCCTAAGATCTTAAAGGAAAAGATGACATTTTAAAAATCAGATGATTCATATCATTAGATCTTTGACAATTGGATATAAACAGACTATTTGAAAAGGAAAAAAGGGACTCTCTCTAAGGTTATTTTTGAAGACTTATATATGCTAGGGGTGGCAATACATATTTCATGTTGTGTTCGTGTCGTGTTTTTGTCATGTCTTCCTATTTTTAACTCAACTCGTACATAACCTCAACACGAAAAAAAATGAAAACAACAACATAGACACGACACTTTTTCTTTGCACGTCAACGTAACACGAACCAAAAATAACCCGTGACATGAGATTAACTCGTGAACTTGTAATTATTCATTCCGTTTTTGATGGACCACATCACTCGGTATATTAACATTTTTGGCAACAAAATATGACAAATATTTATTAGTATCTATTTGTTTGACTAGAGAGTGGAAAGGATGTTAATAGTTAGTCTTATGGTAGAATCTAACAATATCAATCAAATACATTAGAAAATTAAAAAAAAAAAAAGTGGGTTGTTGAATCTAACAAATTGAGTCAAAATTTACACCTGGAAATGGAGGTGCCTGGAGAAGTATTTGTTATTGTTACCCCAAAAAAATTAGTTTTATTAAAAAAAATACTTTCATATTGTCAACTGTTACTCCATGCTCATTTAATTAAATTTTGATGATTACCCTAATTTTTTTTTGGTTGATGAATTGAGATCCGTATCAAGATCAAGACTTTATTGTACCTGTAATTCAACTCCCGAAAATAAATTAGTTTGCTGGATATTCATATATCTTTATATCGACAACTCATTTTACGAAATTTGAGTCAATATTTGCATGTAAATGAACCTTTCCCTTATCTAGCACAAAAAAGGAAAATCGTTTTCTAATCACTTTTAACCCCTTTTTGGTTTTTTTTTTATTTTTTTTTTTGAGGAAACTAATCTTCAATTTGAGAAATTGCAAAAAAAAAAAATGTCAGATTTTAATAAATAATATTAGGTACTTTAAAAATGTGTAAATAACAACATATTTAGTTTTAAGTATTTTTTTAAAAGCATAGAGAGGCTAAATTGCCCTCAAAAGCACAAACATAGATCTGATTTCAAAATAATTAGCTTTTTTTTGTTTTTATTTTTTTTCCTTTATGTCTTTTTTAATGCTTTTGTGGTGAATGTTAAAGTTTTTGTGGAAAAAGTAAAACATTTACGGTATTTTCCCATCAACAGCGTTGTCGGTGCTGCCGGGGTCCGACGAAAATGTTGATGCTTTTTTGTATTTACGTAGTAATATAGTAGGGTAAATACTGTATTTCTTAGCAGCTAGCGGTTTGACGAAGTCGTCAGTTAACTTTTATAGTCAGGTGAAGCCGCCAGTAAAATTTTGTATTTGGATTATGATACGGTGTTACCAAGGTAATATTGTGTTTCTTGATCGTCAATAGTCCAGCGAAGTCCTGCCTACAATTTTGCAAAGTTGTCGGTTAATCTTTGTATTTACATGGTAATATAATATTGCCATAGTAATAGTGTATTTCCCGGCTGCTGATGGTCCAATACAGTCGCCATTGAATTTTTTGTCTTTGCACAGTAATAGAGTATTACTAGAATAATATTGTATTTCTTAACCGCTGGCCGTCCAGCAAAGTCATTGGTGAATTTTTGTATTTACATGGTAATATAATATTCCCAAAGTAATAGTGTATTTTTGGCTGCCGACACTGGAAGAGGGTGAAAGATATAAAGGAGAAAGAGGTGGGGGACATTTAGGGGTTTTTGTTCTTAGGGGGCATTTGTTTGGAGTATTATTGGAACTCTTCGGATTTAAATCTTTAAAATCTTGGATACACGTTTGTTTCTCCTAAAATCCGAACCAAGTGAGTCTTTTGAATCCAAGTTTTCAGAGTTCTGACCTCCCTAAACTCTTGATACTCGAATATATTTGCTACAGTAAATACTGAAATTCTCTCTCTTATATTTGAGGAAAAAGGCATAATTTATTCATTTGATATCTGATTAAGACGATTCTATTTTCATTGTGCTTCTAGTGAAGAAAGGAATACATTAAGATCCATATTACATATTTTTTAGGATTATCAACATTAAGATTTTATTAAATTTGTTAATAAATCAAAAACTTTTTTAACTATATCTCTTAACACAAATTATAATTTTATTCTATATTCAGATTAAAACTTAAATGCACATCCAAACGTCAATTCGAATAACAATTCAAATTACTAATTCAAATCCTAATTCAAAACGTAGAACTCAAATCAAATCGTTAATTTGAATCAATTTACCAAATGGACCCTCAATTTCTTATGATATATTATTCAATTTCTCATTATATATAATTTACTATATATTTTAAAACTATATGACGTTATTTATTAAGTTTTAACCTAAATATGTTATGTTGCTCTTTCTTCCATTTCCTTTTTATTAGTTTAGTATAATCCTAACCGTCGATTTTTTATTAATTTCATTAAATTATATTTTATTTATGATGTATTACAATTGTTATTATTATAAAAATAATTGTTATTACTATAATTACTAGAAGAAGACCGGTCGGGTCAATCCTGGCCGCCACGGATCGACCCAAAAACGATCCGATCTAAAAGTGCTTAGCTGTGGTTGTTGGTTCCCGATCCACGTCAGATCCACCATTCAGCGCTAAGGTGCACCACACGCGCACATACCCCAAACATGTGCACTATAACCAAAATAACGAGGGCAGGGAAACAGGGAGGGTGAACTCCGGAGCCCTCAGTTATGGCGGACGACGACGACGACGATTTCTTCGGGGACTTCATATTCGCTCCGAATCGTCCTAGTCAAGCCACAGCCACAGCCACAGCCACCACAATCAACACGAGTTCAAACAGCAACGGCGGTGATTCCTTCTCCGACGACGATTGGGGCGACTTCGTGACCACCCCTTCCAATGAGATCAAAAGCGGAGTTGAGTTCTCGAACAGAATGAACGGTCAATCTCCTTTGGGGAACGATAAATCTGCTGCGACTCGGGGCGAATCGGCGGCGCCAACTTGGGTGAAACCTTCGGGAGCGTTGCCGCTGTCTTTGTTTGGCGAAGCGGAGGAGGAAGAGGAATCTGGTGCGGGAGAGCCTACGGTTGGTGATGGTGCGCCGATCTTCTTTCATAAGAAAGACGGTGACGTGAAGAAAGGCTCGGCCTTGAATGACGTTGTCAGGATCAACGATTTGCTTGCGAATTTGTACAGTCAGAGCCAGCAGATCAAGCTTCAGAATGGATCGGATGTGAATTCAAATGTGAATGGAGCGAATTCGAATTCGAATGCGTCTGGTGCGAGCGTCGACGGCCTGAGATCGAGCTTAAACGGGTCAAATTGGCATCAAAATGGATTCGATTCCTTTTTTCATGACGCAAATCAGAGTTCAAGCAATTTGGATTCTAATATTGCCGGCATGACTTCCAATTCCAATGGATTGAGTTCAGATTTGGCGGAACAACGTGAGAACTTTGATGATAATGACGACGACGACGACGGTTGGGAATTCAAAGGCGCTTACTTAGATAAACAGGTAAGAATGGGAATTGTGATGTAAAGCTGGAGTTTCGTTGTTTTTTGATTGACCTTTTTAGCATACGGTATCCAATTTCATGTTTTTGGATGCTAAGAAACTGAGGATATGGACACAAACAAGAATTTTATTTTCAAAATTGTTTTCAAATTGGTTCATTTTAAGCTAAGGTCTTGGTATTGGCACATTATAATTTTCTGTTTAAAATGTAGTTCGATAGCAATAACTGGTGGAATCAGGCTAAGATCGTGGTATTAGCGCATTATAAGAAGCAGTAACGATTAGTGAAACTTAGGTCTTTTTGTTCGATTTGTCTTAAAAAATTGAGTCTCTTTACTGCGTGAATCAGGAACAAGGGGTTGCTGAATCGCCTGGACCGAATGTGGCAAAAATCACGGGTAGAGACCGGGAAATTCAGGCGGGCATTGTTTAATAATTTTATTTTCTAATTAATTCATGCATTCTTGGAAATGCAGACCTAATTTGCGTTGTTCAATCGTCTTAGGTTGTTTTTGACAAGATTCTGCATTTACATGCGCATGTTTGAGTAATTTGGTTGCCACTAGGCTCAGGAACATGCTTATGCTAGTAATTGGTCTGCTAAATCTGATAGTTCCATATTTTGAAGGTTGATGGCAGAGGAAGGTTAAACATTGAGGAATCTGGACCTAAAATTGGGGTCAGTAATGATGCAAATGGCCCCGTTGATAAGTCGATACGATCAGATGATACCCCTCACAGAGCCGGTAATTGGAACTTTGTGTTTGATTTCAATCGAAGTTCTATGACTCAGGATAATTTTTTATGGGATCCAAACTCCAAAAGCGCGAAAAATGATGTGGAAACCAGGTCAAATAGCTCTTCAGCTGTCGAGCATGGTAATTTCGTTGAAAACTTTTGGCAATTTAAGGATGCGTTTTCAGAAGCTGGTGCAGAGTCCAAGTTGGTGAGTTATTTTTATCTGGATTCTGCATTTCTTTTCGTGGATGTTGTTTGTATTATTAAGAATATTTCATTGATGGTTATATTTTGGCTGCAGGAAGCAGCAAAGGTTGCTGTTCCATCAAATTTAGGAGGTCAAGCATTAAATGGTGGTGTTCCTCATGGTTTCACCAATTCTTTTGCTGCATCTGAGGGGACTTTTCACAAACCTCAAGGATGGGATGCCATGTTCCATTTCAACTCAAGTCCCATGACTGAAGATGGTATTGTAACAAATATACACGCCAGTAGCAATAATATTGGAAAAGACGTGAGTTCTTCCCCGGATAATGGGCACGTTGAATCTGATGACAATTGTTGGGAATTTAGGAGCACATTTTCAGAAACGGGATTGAAGAACGAGGTAAATTGACAACTTTGGCCTGATTTGTTTATTTATTTAACGAATTCATCTTTCAATGTTATAGATTTTTGAAGAATGAGCCTATTCAAAATTTAACTTCTGCTGTAGGGGGGGCCAGCGATTTTTCCCAATCCTTCTGCAGATATAATTCCACCTGCATTTGATGTTGCAAATCAGGTGATACCTTTTTTTTTTTTTTTTATTTTTTATTTATATAATGCTTGCTTTTGTATACAAAAACAGGATTGTCTTTTGAGAGCTTTGCTGCCATGTTAAAGGATGATGATTATGCCCTTATTTATCTCAATCTAGCTGGTATACAAGCTCGTTTATGAAAATAAAAAATAATTGTGTAAAAAAATTTACGGAGGATGAGGGAAATAGCAGATTTTTAAAACTTTTAAAGTAAATTGCAGGTTTTAAAAATATTTATAGTATATGAGCTTTATGACGTAAACAATTTATTTATAGTGTAAATAAGAGTGCTTATTTACATTGTAAACAAGAGAATAAATATATTATTTATATCTTAAATCAATTTATTGTTTCAATAAAAATTATTTATACTGTAAATATGGGATAAATAAATTATCTACGCTATAAATTTGCCATTTAATACAAATATTTTAAAAACCTGCTATTTACTACAATTAGTTTTGGAGAAATAATATTTACTACAATTTATGTAAAAAGGTATAATTAAGTTTTGGTATATCTATTGAGCTCATTAAACAAATAATGTCAATTTGTGGCTCTAAAAATTATTGTCTTTTGAACCTCGGCAAATGTTTGATGAGTTGGTGGAGTAGATTGAATTTTCTTCATGTAGCCTCAAAATGTCCCTGTTCTGAGCCCATCTTGTGAAGATTTTTAGTGGGCACCATTTACTAGACTGTGAAGTTTGAGGGTGGTTTCTGCTTTACAACAGCAGCCTTTTTTCCCCTTTTCCCTTTTGCAGTTTTCTCACTATTCTCCTTTCTATTATTCAGGGGAATGAAACAAAGTTTGAGCGTCGCAGGGAATCCTTGCCCTTGTCTCTTTTTGGTCATGAAGAAGTGGAAACCGATGCTTCTTCAATTCAACAAGATGTTTCCATTTATAAACCTGTGTCCTATGTAAGAAATAGTAATAAGGCTACTGGTTCTAATTTATCCATCAATGATCTAATAGCGAGTTTATACTGTCAAGCTGAGCAGAGCACTTCTTTAAATGATACCCCAAAAGCAAGAGAAAGTGAGATGCCTTCTACCACGAGAGGAGCCGAATCTGATCTTGTGTACCATGATGATGATTTTGATGATGATTCCTGGGAATTTAAGGATGCCTCTTTGGATACCAAAGCTGAAAACCAATCTTTTGGAACTCATTTTGAAGATTCAACTAGTAAATATTCTACCAAGTTAGAGTTGAATGATTATGTGGATTTTTATTGCAAACTGAAGGATGCGTCGCGTGTTGTTGCATTCAACCACTTTGAAAATTTAAAGGTTGGTGAACTTCTTTTGAATCTTCATATGTTTGTAAGTTTAGTTGTGAACAATGCTAACTTCGTGAAAATATGAATCTTGTTAGAAAAATCAAAGTACTGGCAATGTTTCTGGTGAAGAATCAAAATTGAAAGCTTTTGGTGAAGAAATCAAGGTTGGTAGCTGCAACTTTTCATTTGAGTTATTCTCCCTCTTTTCATTATAATTAGTTCATGAATCATATGCATAAGAAATTATAGGAGTGGCACTCCTCATTCTATATGACATGTTATCAAGTACATGACAAAACATGTCTTATGGGAATCAAGCATGGCATAAAGCATAGCAACAATCTATGTGAATAAATAGCCGTAACATTATGGTTCCACCCTAGAGAAAAGAGAATAAAGATTACAAAAAAAAAAAAAAAATGAAACATATGTTGGCCTTCACTTTTTCATCTTTTAATGTGTATCATATGCGTGTGTAACTGAACTTTTTAATTGCTTCATTCTTGGGCTATTTTGGAACATTTATTTGCAGATGGCTTTAGAATTTAAAAGGGAGGAATGTGTTTCTACTTTTTATTGTTTAATTGTTTATGTCAATTTATGAGTTCAAGAAGTTACATTGACATTATTGTTCTTTGAGAGAGAATTAAATAATAGGACTGTGATGGGCTCAATTTTTTTTTTAGTGATTGGTCTTCTGGGGTTTTTAACCTTTATTTTTCCTCCTGTAGAAATTCCATGATCAACTGTGTCAGGAAGATTTGACGTCAGAGGTCCAGTCAGAGAATCTTTCCACAAGAAGTGCCTGCCTTAGCGAACTTCTTAAAGTTCTGGAGGAACCAAAGTTCAGAATCCTTGAATCTGAATATCAGTTATCAAACCATTTGTCGTTGGTATGCATCGTCTCACTCATCTGATGAAGGGCCACGTTTTTGTTGTTTTGTTAACCTTGCATGCTTGCTTTGTTTTAGTCATTGTGAACTGATGGAAATTGAGACTTAGGAGCCGTTTAAACGTTGTCTTATTTCTTTTAAGAGTCAAGTTCATTTAACACCAAGGTTTTAAAAGGTGAAAACAAGATCCGAGGCGTTTTGTCTAATCGAGGCGAGGCGTAAGCCTTGAATGTAAAATAAATAAATTCAGAAAGTTGAATAAAAGTCATAAACATGCCATAAAATAGACACTTCGTTCATCACAAAACCATAAAACATACAATATGGAAGTGCATAAAGCACATACAATAAAATATATATGCTAGTGCTCTTTGTATATAGTTATACTTACGTGGCTTTTATAGCACACAAAATAACTTTTTTTTTTTTGTTTTGAGAAAACGAAATAACTATATGTCTTAATGAATAAAAAATCACATAGTGCTCTTTTTTTATAACTTTTATTTTATGTAACATTACATAACACCTACTTCTATACAATATACATTTCTGCAATAGCTATAAGAGGGAAAAAAACCAGCCTATGGTAGAAAATAAAAGAAAAAAAAAGAAAAAAAACTAAGGAGTGAGGGCTGAGGAGGTCGGAATTTGGAGGTGGTTGCTGCTGGTGGGTTGTCGCTTTGGTCGCTGCTTAGAGGAGAGTGGGCTCGGAAGTTGCAGGGGTCGATGATGAAGAGAGGGTCGGTGATGAAGACGGGGGTTGATGATGAAGAAGTGTCGAAGAAGATGGTAGACTTAGGATTTAAAAATCTATTTGCATATTTTTACTAGATTAAAGCCCAATTTTGGTATTAGGTTGGCTTTCTTTAAAGGAAAAAAAAGATTAGGTTGAAAACTGGCCCAAAATAGAGGCTTATGCCTCCTAGGCCCTTCGGCGAAAATGCCTCAAGGCGAACACCTCAATGAAAAAAGGCTCAAGCCTCATCCAAGCCATTCAAGACCTAAGGCTTGAAGTGCTGATCGAGCGCCTCAAACCGAAGTGCGCCTCAAGGCATATGCCTTGAATGCCTTTTTAAATCATGTTTAACACTGAATTCTGTATGGATTCTGTGGTAATACTTTGTAAATATTTTATGGACGACTGCAACTGCTTCGATTAGATCTTACATAAGTATCAACTCACACAGAAGTAACACAGGCATTTAAAGCGGGATAGATTTATAATTGCAATTTATGTCCTTCAGTGAAACTGTTTTGAAGGAATTAGGGTTCTGTTTGGAGAGAAAAAAGAAGAAACAAGGAAAACAACTTATAGTGGAATAAAACTGGCAGTTTATATTTCCATTTGAATACGTTTGATTTCCTTGTGTTGGAAGCACCTTAGCTTGATGTCGTTTAGCATTTTGGCTTGAATAGGCAATGAAAGACTTGGGATCAGTAATTAAACTTTCGAAACATGTGACATCAACCCTAAGGATTCTCAAATTGGGATCAGCAGAGGAGCAATCAACTTATGTTTCCACATGGTCCAAAATAGTCTCCGTATGTGCTCAAGAGCTGAAACATGGTGCCCTTATTTGGAAACAAGCATTGCAAAAGAACGTTCAGGATCGATTGTTTTCTGAACCTCAAGGTAACACGGACGTAACTGATGATGCATCTTTGCTATATGTTATGATGCTCAAAACAGTATCGTTAAATTTATCCCTTTTTTTTTGTTGTTGGAAATATGCAGGCATGCGATATATCATTGCTCTCGGAGAAATTTACAGAGTAGTTCAAGTTCTTGGAGCCTCTGCCAAACTTTACAAGCCCTGGGTATTGTTAAATACAGAGGAATCCGTTGGCTTGTTTCTTCATCTAAATGAGTCTACCACTCTCTGGTCGACTTCAGGGTTGGATGAAGCTCTTCGGAGTATCTCTGCACCTATCAATTCCGAGTTTGATGGAACCTTGAAGGAACTACCAGAGTCTATCAAGTATATTCATGACCTTGATGCAATTGCACTCCAAAACCATGTTTTCTCTGGAAATCAGCCTCTGTGTCGGCTGTCAATGTTAACTGCAGGAATTGTGCCAGGTATGTGGATATATCAATATATATCAGGCCATTGTTCACGCTTCTCTAATCTCTTTCATTTAACTATTGTTTGTGTGTGTGTGTATATATATATATATATTTTATTTGAATCTTTATCCATTCATTTATCTGCACCAGGCATCAAAATGGTGGTTTGGGATGGGGAGCACTACATGCTGAAGCTCGCGAATTTGTGGGCAAATCTAATCACTTCTAGTCCTCTGGACTTACCTCACTTAACTGTCAGCTAATTGCAAAACCATAGCAAAGTCGAGAAGAATTTTGCTGGACTGCTTGTTGGCCTGAGCTGCTGTCGCATTTGGGGCTTGAAAATGAACCGAAGTTGCCCCTCTGAGGTTTCAGCGAGTGTAGAAGTTTGAACGTCCTCAAGACTAAAGTCAGGCTGCAATTCAACCTTGAAAGGTTTGACCACCCAATTAGCGTTTTGTATGATCGTGCAAGAGCGTGATTTTCTCTTCCAAGTTGAAAGAAGAAGGAAAACCAAAAAAAAAAAAAAGATAATAATAATAAAAGAAGCAATTGATTCTATCTTTAGTATTCGCTTAGCATTCTTTTCTATAGTATAGCAATTTGTTCTTTCAGGGTTGTATTTTTCTGTTGGGGCCGTGTATGTTAAACTGGGTGAATAAACAAGGCACCCCCTATTTATATACACACGTAGGAATAGAATGTTCATGCTCTTCATCTAATTCTCTTCATTTCTCATGTATTGTGAGCTTCTAATATAAACAACAATTCACTAAAACTTATTGTTTCATCAAAATAAGTGGTTGTACGGCATTTCAAGAATTTTCATTCAGGATTTGGAGTGACTTGCTCTTTCTTTAGCAATGTTTTTGAAGTTAGCATTTTATGAATGCAAAGTAGGTTTATTTTATTTTATTTTTTTTCCTGCTTGGTTTGCGTTCCTGCTGGCTTCTGTCAAGTATTTTAAGTGTAAAAGCATAAGATAAGATTGTTTTCTTCTGGAACACTAATTTTATTTTCTCTTATTTTCAGTCTGGAAGACCAAGGCGAAAGCCAAAGTTTTTGTTTGAAGGACGAAAAAATTCATGAATATATTCATCAAGGGAAAAGGATGGAGAGAATGCCAAAAAGAAAAAGGAAACAAATTACTATCTTGAACAATTGTGAACCTGCTATAATTGTGCTAAAAGGTACTGTCTTGAAAGCAAATAAACGAGAGTACTAACCTTTTGCCTGTGGTGAATGTTAAAAAGGGCCTAGCATATTTTCTTAAGTTACACAGTAGAAATTTTGAGTGATAACTTAAAAATAGCGCGACGTGTATAATTTTTTGAGTACGTTACAAGAAATTCAGTATGCTTTCGCTTCAATAATTGAATAGTCCACTCCATATTGAACATGGTTTGTTTTGCATGGCATGCATAATAGTAGTCACAAATAAGGACCGTTCAATCTAATTACTTGCACATTAGCTCAATGAGCGTTTAGTGGTTGTGCGCCTTATTTTCAATGTATTGAAACATGAGTTCAAGTGCAAGGGATCATGTATGTATATATTGTGGGAAAGCAGAATCTCGGTTGTTAGGTTTTTTTGTTAGGATTATTTCCTATGTTTTTCCGTTATTATTTCCAATTATTGTTATTGTTAAGATCAGCTAAGCTAGTTTCCTATTTTTCAAGGATTCTCTTCTCTGAATAAGTTAGGTGCAAGGAATTAGAAGTTTGGTTGCTCATCTTTGATTATAACTAGGTGAACTCTGATTTGTGATGAATAAGAGAGAAAAATGTTTATTTCTCAACTCTGGTTCATGGTATCAGAGCCTGTAATCCACCGAGAAATATAAGCAAAATCATTGTCGACGAGCACGATGTCATCCACGATAGAGTCTAACCTTAACCCGACCATGACAAACACTTAGTTACCTCTTGTTTCAAATCATTCCGAAAATCCTTCCATTCAAATAACCATACACAAACTCAATGGTAGCAATTTTAGGGAGTGGTACCAGTCCATCCTGTTGGTAATCAAAGGCAGAGGAAAGGTAGGTTACCTCACAGGAGCAACAGCAACACCAGAACCAGGTGCAACCAATTATAATGTGTGGGAGGCAGAATACTCAACTAGGTGCATTGTCATAGGTGACGATGTATTAGATCGGGACATAAAGTGTAATTGATTTGATTTAATAATTCTATCTTGGCAAATCAATTCACTTTAGATAGTCATATATGTTGTATCTTAATCCTGAGAAGAATAATAGGTTGTTGCTTTGACTTATGTCTTTTGATGTCCAAAGGGTGACATCTATATTTTATGATGGTATGTATACCAGTACGTTGAAAACATGACTCTAGATAACGTAAACTTGTTATTCATAGATACAGAATCTATAGCTCCACTTTAAGAGTCGACGATATCCTCTTATATGAGTTATCTGTAATTGAAAAATTAGACTACCCAACCATTTAGATATATATATGAAACCAAATGGTATATTGTTTTTGGATGGTAAGTTTTTCGATAGTGAGATAATGGAACGTGAGAGAAATTATCGGGAAGGTAAGACCAAATTTACTTAAAGATTGGCTGAAATTTGACAGGATCAAATAATTCATGTCTGTTTATCGATTGAATTAATTTTGTGAAAAATTATTCAAGATAAACTTGTTGAATTATCCTAAATATTTATTTTCCTAGAGATTATCTAGATATGACTGTTTTAATCAAATAACTTCTCTATTAGGTTATTTGACTTGAAATTGAGGCTCTATCTAAAGAAACTCAGGTGAAAAATAAAAGATTTGCAGGGATCATTTATCGTAAGTTTGGCAGGCCGATTTTCAAGTTCGGCCTATCGATGGAGTAAGTTCGGCAAGCTGATCTCCTAGTTTGGCCTACCGACTGAACGGTAATTTGATCATGCCTTTTTACTCGATTTTATTAGATATTGATCCATATTCGAATTTTTGAGGCCTTATTTAATAAGGACTATCCCCCTGGTCCAACCTCTATAAATAGGGAGTGGGACTTCACAGTTATTTGATCAGTTGAGAGATTAAGAGTGAGCACTCTATTATGTGAGTATCTAAAACTCCCCGAAGAGCTAGTGTTCACAAATCTTGAATGGTAGTTCTGGGTATTATTCAATTGGTTGTAAGGAGAGTCACTGGGGAAGAGCTGTACGAGGTGTGCCGACACATACTTTGATCGTAATTAGAGAATAGCAAAAAAGACCAGTTGGTTGAGGCTCTACTAAAACGTTCTTCTCTTCACAAATTACATGAGCTCTTCAGTATACAAGGTTAGTAAGATCTAGTTAATTTATGCATATAGCGTGTCAAAATTATGTTTTAAAAAATACTCTGATTCAAAAATTTTTAAATTTCAGTTGCGTACTATTTTTCTAACAAGGTCAAGGTTAAACTAAATACGTATCCTCCGCCTATTATTGCGCCCATCATTCCAAGAAGAACGTACAAGAATGGGCAAGGCCAACAGTCGAGATAGTGCACCTAAAATTATTACCACTAGCACGAGACTCGATACACTCTCTGCATGTGCAGAGACACCACGTGTAAAGGTAGACATAGAAAATAAAGATTCTTGCCCCATTAGCAATGTTCTGATCATTTTTAATAATAATGTAGCATCTTATAAAAGGGAGATATAGAGAAGAGGAGAGGGGGACCGAAAGAAAGAGCAGGAACTCCCCCTCCCTAGATCAAAAAGCACTCTCCATTCTTTTATTTCTAGAAATCTGAGCGTATTTTATACAAACTCTTGATAAGAAAAAATACAGTAGACATAGCTCATTAAAGAGTGAACCACAATAAATCCATGTCGGTTTCGTACTTTCATCCTTTTTTCATTTTTATCGCCATAATCCGTGGGAACTATGAGTGATTTGTGAGCATTATTAAGTTAATCATTTTCTACCATCAACATGATTCTTTTGGTCCAAACTCTAAAAAAAGCCAATGACGTGCAAACAGATTGCAAACGATATTAGCTTATATTCAATCCTAAATAAGGTTATTTAGTGGAACAAGAAGATTGGAGAAAGGCTTATATCAATTATCTTTTTTATGATGAATTACCTAAAAATGTTTCCTTAGCCATTTTAGTAAAAAAAAAAAAAAAAAAGAGGAAATAGATTCTTTGTATATTAAGACTCCTTTTTTTGAAAAATATGCATGGGGAAGCACTAAAGAAGTATTTAGGGCCAATATGTGAGAAGTTCACGCCAGAGATTGTGGTGGTCATATAGGAGGTCAATGTTTGTTTGAACAATTGATTATTATTGGATGTTATTGGCCTACCATGGAAAAAGATTCTATGGAATATGTCAAGAAATGTGAAGCATGTCGAAAGCATGGCAATTGATCCATGTATTGAATATTAAAATGGGAAATATTTTATCGCCATAATCCGTAGGAACCATGAGTGATTTGTGAGCATTATTAAATTAATCATTTTCTACCATGAACATGATTCTTTTGGTCCAAGCTCTGAAAAAAGCCACTGACATGCAAAGGAATTGCAAATGGTATTAGCTTATATTCAATCCTAAATGAGGTTATTTAGTGGAACAAGAAGATTGGAGAAAGGCTTATATCAATTATCTTTTTTATGATTAATTATGTAAAGATGTTTCCTTAGCCATTTTAGTTAAAAAAAGGGGAAACAGATTTTTTGTATATAAGGACTCCCTTTTTTGAAAAGTATGCATGGGAAGCACTAAAGAGGTATTTAGGGCCAAATGAAATCATACAATTTTGTGAGAAGTTCACGCCGGAGATTGTGGTAGTCATATAGGAGGTCAATGTTTGTTTGAACAATTGATTATTATTGCATTTTATTGGCCTATCATGGAAAAAGATTCTATGGAATTTGTCAAGAAATGTGAAGCTTGTCAAAAGCATGGCAATTGATGCATGTATTGGCTATTAAAATGGGAAATATTTTATCGTCATAATCCGTGGAAGCCATGAGTGATTTGTGAGCATTATTAAGTTAATCATTTTCTACCATCAACATGATTCCTTTGGTCCAAACTCTAAAAAAAGCCAATGACATGCAAAGGAATTGCAAACGGTATCAGCTTATATTCAATCCTAAATAAGATTATTTAGTGGAACAAGAAGATTGGAGAAAGGATTATATCAATTACCTAAAGATGTTTCAGACAAGTTCTTTATATATAAAGACTCCCTTTTTTTTAATAAAAAAAAAGTATGCATGGGGAAGCACTAAGGAGGTATTTAGGGCCAAATGAAATCATACAATTATGTGAGAAGTTCATGCCAAAGATTGTGGTAGTCATATAGGAGGTCGATATTTGTTTGAACAATTGATTATTATTGGATGTTGTTGGCCTACAATGGAAAAAGATTTTGTGGAATTTGTCAAGAAATGTGAAGCTTATCAAAAGCATGGCAATTGATGCATGTACCGGTATTAAAATGGGAAATATAACATCACCTTGGCTATTTCGTTCATGGTCAATTGATCTTATAGGACCCGTTAGCCCTCTTTCAAGAGTAAAAAAAAAAAAAATAGATTTGAATGGTTACTGAAAATATCACAAAATAGTTAGAAGCTATATCTCCCAAAAGGGCTACTCAAAATCAATGAGTAATTTTGTGCTGAAAAATATTACATGTTGTTTAAGCATATGACATAAAATACAATCCAACAACAAAACACCTTTGTTGGACGATCTTTTGAATCCTTACTGAAAAAGTACCAAATTTTTTTATGAAAAGTCTACTAGATATTATCCCTAGGGAAATAGAGCTATAGAAGCCTTCAACAAAACCTTGTAGCAATAATGAAAAAAAAAAAACCATAAAAAATCAATCAAATGGGATGATAGTTTATCTTCCACGTTAAGGGGTTACAGCGCTGCCCAAAAATACAACAATAGGGCCAACCCTCTTTGTTCTTCGGTCTATGGGACTGAGCCCTTATGGCCAATTGAACTTGATAGCAGCATCCGACGAAGCGAAGAACTCATGTCAAGCTGACATGAAAAAGTTGGATGATAAGAGAATGCAAATCCATTAGAAAATTCAAAACAATAAAAAAAAAAAGGTAGCTGAAGCTTACAACAAGATAGTAAAGTCTAGAAATTTCCAGAAAGGGATTTGGTACCTAAAGCAGCAGTGCATGAAAAAGTTACACGGTGCTAAACTCACATCAAATTGGGAAGGTCTCTATCAAGTAGCTGAGGTAAGATCTGGTGGCTATTGCATTAGTTTATTGCACCAATCAACTTCAAGTTTATCAAGAAATACAACGTGTAATTTAAAAGGCAGTTTTCTGATAAGCAATTATCAATGGTAGAATAAATGTTTGATCTTGATGTTCTTAAGATTTGCTTTCTTACTTATCTTCTTTGTTTAAAAAAGAGAGAGAGAGAGGAAAAGAAAGAGAGGATACTATTTTAATATACATATATGGATATGTGTCCTTGCAAAACAGTGGCAAAGAGACATCAACATACATAATATTCAAAGTTTGCAACATTCTATGAATCGTGTATATTACGAAGACTACACTTCATCTGATGGCAAACTCTAAAAAGGATATGCTTTATCCATTTTAGTCTAAGTTGCAAATAAATAGAAAAATATGTATTGATAAAAATATATGCCCTGCTTGAATTAAGTATCCATTATCAAAGAAATATATAATTATTGTTTGCTTCACCAGGCAAAATGTCCGAGGAAAAAGTTACACAGTTGACATGGTAAATAGGTTAGTGTCCCATGATCTCCTAAAAAAGGACCTTTGTCCAGGAAGATAAAAAAAAAAGAAGAAAAACGTTTGAGAGTTAAAAGGAAAACAAAAGTAACCAGTCAAAAGGGGGCACTTTGAAAAATGACTTTAAGAAAAAGTTATTTTTGACAAATGATCTTTTTTTTGGGATAATTTTTTTATGTAAAAAAACATGCTTTTTGGGCATAAAAACTGCTTCAGTTTTTTTTTCTTTTCACTCTGTTGAGGTTCTTCTCATCGTTACATTTATTTTTGTCTTTTTTTTTGAAAAAAATAGGACAATTTACCTGTCTAAAAAAACGTGTTTTTGTGTAAAAAAAAAAAAAAAAAAATCATTTCTTTAATTAGGAATTTTTTTTTGCCCTTTTTTCAAATTCTTCTAGTCAAAAGCCTATCCTGCTTTTCACCGTGCTCCTGTCAGCTTAGCAGTTCTATATAGCCACGTCGGGCTAGGACCCGAGCCCCTCTCACAGGGTGAGCTCTATCATATGGAACCCACGTGTCTCATATGGTAAGGCTCACCTCATATGAGGTGCCCGGACTAGAGCCTAAAGAAGGTGAAAAAAGTTTTTCTATCAAAGCCCTGACGAGCCCTATTATGTGAGATCCATGTATTTCATATGGTGAGGTTCACCCATGTAAAGCGTCCGGACTGGAGCCCAAATGGGCTGAAAAAAGTTTTTCTATCAAAGCCCCTCTCTTTACGTGTCTCTTCACTTTTGAAAAGCTTCGCATGTATAAAGTAAGGAACCGGCAAGCATGTTCCTTTGCTTGTTATATTTATTTTTCTATTAAAGTAAGGAGATGCTATGGATATGTGTGATTAAAATACAAATATAAAAAAATACATAGGAAGCAAAAGAAGAAAGTAACCTGCTATATTACTAATAATACTAAAAGAAGGCATCTGCTTCACCATTCATCTCCAGCTGCTTAACTGTTCATTGTTGGGTTTGCTTATTTTTTTGATGACTGGTCGATTCCCGCTTTCTCTTAGATCTTTCTCTACGTGTGCACTTGCTCACTGATGATAGTTGCGGCCAGCTGTCTACAAATCTCTGATTGATTACAGCTATGGCCTATTTTATTCTTCTATTTTTCTTCTTCGCAAACCAAAGCCTTTGGTTCTTCTTCATTTCTTCTTTCTTGCTTTTCTTCATCACCAACCTGAGCTTTCATTTTCTTGGACTTCATTTCCGGGAGAAAGAAAGAAAGTGTAACATGGACTACCATTTTTTTCCCTCCATCTTCCTTTTTCAGTTTTACAAATTTATACTACGTACTTTTTTTTTGTCCACCATCTGATTTCTTTTTCTAAAATACATCCGCTTTTATTAGTTTGGGTTTTTTCATGGCTCTATATTTTATTTTTATCTTATCTTCTTCTATTTTTTTTTTTCCTTTTGAGTATTTCTTAACTGTAGACATGTCTGTCCCAATTCTTTCTTCCCGTTCTTTTCTTGCTTTAAAATTCTCTTCTTTTTTTATTTCAACCTCGTGTATATTAGAAGAGTGAGTGGTAATTTCCTACTATTAAGTTACCAATATTAAAAAATATACATATATAAAATATAGCCAAATATATAAAAGAAACAATTCAGTTTTGGGTTTTAATTTTCTTTTGTTATATATATATATATATATATATATATATATATATATACGTGTTTTTTTAAAAAAATAATATGGTAAGACAACATTTAAATATAATTTATGTATCTGCCTGATCTTTATTTACTTTTTACTCTCATTTGTTAATTTGACATATGATAACATTATTAAATCACTTATATTGTCATTTAATTATTAAGGAGAGTCGTTTTTCTTAACGACAGCCTATCCTAACCATCCAACTCAGTGTCGTTTCAAATTACAGCCGTCTGTTTATTTATTTTGTTATCATGTTCTTGATTAATCTTTGAAGACACTCTAAACATCCATTTACTAAACAATTTCAATCACAACACAGTGATAAGAAAAAAACCCCCAAAACAACGTAAAAATAATGAATCATCCTAATGGCAACCAAATAAGTTCTCAGAGCCGATACCTACTCCAGTATACATGGAGTTTCGAAGGTATTTTGTGTATGATGAATTCGTGGCTGTTTGGCTGGTTTTTACTATAAACTCAGTTAGAAATTCAGTAATAAACATTGTAAAGCTCTCACATGTTACAGTAACAATTAAAAAAAATTGCTACTGTTACAGTGTAAAGCTCTTACATACTATAACAAAAATGGTTCTAACCAACGGTTTCCACCACTCTTCCAAACACCCTTGCATATGCACCGTGGACAAGATCATCTTCTAGTTCATCAATGCACGCAGGCAATACGACCACATCCATGGTGGTGGTCACATTGATATGACACTTTCTTACAGACTCCGGGAAGTTGACGAATTTCGGAACCGTAGTAGATGGATCGACAGGGAATTCATCGGCGCCATAGCACGGATAATCTTGTAGATCGTTGGCGATTCGGTCCCAGAGGCAAGCTGCTTTTTTCGTTCCTTCTTAAGGCTCAGAGTTTTAGTGACCTCCAATTTTTGTTGATCTCTTGGAGCAAATAATCTTCATGTTCTGCGCACACAATTTGGAACAAGTGATGCAAATTTATGGTGGATCGATGGGGTCAATTAGAAAGAGAAAGGGCGTAGAACTGTCTATGAAATTTAAGAATTATAGAATACGTAAAAATGACTAGAGTTTTTACGTTTATCCGTCTAAACATTTTTTTCCCTCTAAACATACAAAAGAGCAAATGATATGCAAACGCGCTATTTGCCTTATATTTTTTGGTTTCCTTTAATATTCTTTATAAGTTGTAGTTACGTAACTTAACAGTAAGTTCATACCGATTTTATTATAAAGTAAAGAGCTCAAACCCTTGTGTTTGAATTTTAAAATATACTTTACCAATTAAGTACTTAATTTTCAATTATAGTTAATTAAGTGCTGGCATCGTAATTCAATTTTATTTCTATGGAGATTATTTTCTATGTTGCACTAAAAAAAGTTATTTTGAAAGAAAAAGCTCCCATTTTTTCTTGGCTATGGTCATAAGTATCTTTTGACTTGTCATTTTTCATGAGATAAAAAGTATATCAATCATTATTATTCGGGATTTATTGAATTTATCCCATTTATAAATTTAATAATTTTTCAACACTAATTTTGATAAATACGAGATTTACCTTGATTTACCCGTGATAGAGTTTAATAAATGGGAAATTTACTGAATGTACTCACATGATGCTCCAAATTGAATACATTATTTATCAATAATTTCCTATCCTTACAAATCTTCTTTTAAAATTAAAAGGGTCATTTACTATAACTTAATATAAATAGGAATTTACTACTTCAAAGATGTTGAACTGACTATTTTATATAATTTTCATATTATCAACTATCAAATGAAGGGTTAAATATCTCAGTTATGTTTGATTATTGAACGATGTTAAAAATGTCAATGGTGTTTAACCTCATATACTAATAGAAATTGATCGGTCACATTATGAAACTTGTAGATATACCTTTTTTTGGCTAATTAGGTAGAGTTTATTTTCTATTAAATGGGGTGCCAATACTATTGGCGTCTTTAAGCATTTTAAGCATTTCTATTTAATTATTGTCCTTTTTAAACTTTTAATATAAGCTTTGAACCCTTGGCTAAAACGGGTTTAAGTTTTGTTCATTCTCGTATAAACGAAGAACTTCAAGATAGATTTTCAAAAAATAAAAAATCACCACCACTCATATATGTCCTTGCTCTTTAAGTAGAACAACGTGGAAAACGGGGAAATTAATATGCACAAAAGAGCTAAAACTTCTACGGATAAATACATATAACTCATATCTATAAGAACTTGCTTGGCTCAGATCAATACTTATGTCCTGTTCATTGCATATGAATTAGAGCACAATTCTTTCCTATGTCTACAAGATATATATACACAGAGAGAGAGAGAGAGAGAGAGAGAGAGAGAGAGAGAGAGAGAACAACTAAAAATTTTAGGGGAAAAAATAAAAATGAAAATAAAATAAAACAAAAAATAACTAAAAAGAGCAGTTTATCTTATTACAGCGTACTGGATGAGAAGTTAAGAGGAAGCCATGAGCAGGTTGAAAGAGAAACATGCCAACTTTGAAAAAATAATCCATATATACTTACAGTTGAAAGAGCCTTAATTACAAATGCATGATTGATACTAATTATACAAAGTGCTAGAAAGAGAGGTCAGTACTAAAAGGTAAAAGGACTATACTTTGCTGTTCAAGATTTCCATGCTGCACTCTACTAAATATTCTGCTTTTGTAAGTTCTTTGCTTTCTGCGAACGTTTTGGTCGTGGAGGTGATTCCATGTGCTGTCCATCACACCCTTTTTTGAGATTGCTATGTATTGTTGTAGTGTACTCATAAATATATAATATGATGAGAAAGGCAGCCATTTTATTTTTGTACAAGCGGGAGCCATAACATCTCACCGTATCATATTATATATAAACCAGAAACGTGATTTTCATAAGGAAAGTTATAAATTATAATGCTTGTCATTTGTCAATGCATAATTGCTATGCATATTTCATGTTGCATGAGTTAAAAGACGCAAACTTGGATAGCTCAGCGGAAATTAACAACAACAAACAAGCGAGTTTTAATTAATTTTTGGATATTTTGTGATAAGATTTTAAAAATACCTTCTTAATATGAACAATTCTAAAACTCAGATATTATGGCCTTATTTGTTTTTTGTTCTTAGAATTTTTGAAAATGTTTTCTCATGTTTTTCGAGGTTATAATTTTAAAAACACTCTCAGCACAATTCTCAAAAAATTCTCATTTTTTAAAACAAAAATATTTTCATCTATTCTGAAAAACAATACTAAACGGCTCCTATATAATTATTATTATATTTTTATTTAATGCAAGTATATACACGTAATTCTTATTTCAGTTTTAACTTAGTGATTGGTCAAGGACAATTGAATGTTATCCTCGCTAAAAAACAATAATTAAGAGTTTGCACACTCTACTGTTATCCATATAGTCTTTTTTTTCTACTAAAAAGTAGAGCAAAATTTTACTTATTTATTTTATTAAGCTAACCTTTACTTAAATTACATTTTTCAGGAACGTTCCATTAAATTTTATTTAATTGTCTTTTACGTAACATAAAATGTTAAGTAGTCAATTCTAAAACCAAATTAATTATACTTAAAAATTCCTTGAAGCTGGGGTCGGAGTCAGTGATGTTACTAGTAGAGATCGGCATAGATGTGGTGGATCTATGATCGTGGTTTAGCAGACTGGGAAAAGAAGGCTGTAGTTTTTGGATGTTCCGTAGTGACGTTAATTATTGAGAGGAGGTTTGATGGTGGAGGCAGCGGGCATCCCTTTTGCCGTGGTGTTATTTTATTATTTTTATTATTGTTTGTTTTTCTTTTTGTGTAGGCTTTGTGTTTGTCTATTTAGAATAAAATTGGCTAGGTTTTCTGTTGCGTCTATGTCGTGTGATGTTTGTACACATTGACGCTGTTGATGTAATAATAGAAGTGGTTTCTTCACTTCTAAATTTAATTTGTTTGTCACGTTTGTTTATTATTATCGAAAAATGTATAGATGTTCATATAGATCTTAGGCTAAACCGTGTTATGTGTACCCTCAACAAAAAAGGTATGATTTCACTCATTTGGTTTAAACCAATGGCTGTTGTGGTGTTTTATATCAAGCTTGATCGAGTTCTAGTTTATGTGTCAAGCATACCTTTCTTCTTTGAGTCTCATCCCTCAAAGTTTGTCTATATACCTCATTTATTTTTACCGGTAGATCCAATTAAGGATTAGGATTAAATTCTTCTTAAACAAGTGGTGACATGCCACTAAGTTTATAATCTTTTCCATATTAATGAAGTCTCCGTATCAAAAAGGACTTGAAACCAGAAGAAAAATAAAAAAAAAAGATCTTCACAAAATCATTTAATATATACATTACCAAAAGAAAAAAAAAAAAAAATCAATCTTTGCAATGAAATCACTTCATGTTGTAAATTTGCAGCAAACATTTAGAAACAACTCACAAGCACAATAGTGTGGAAAAAACACAAAATAAATTTAAAAATCAAAAAACAATATCAGTATAAGAGAGCGAAAAACAATCCCAAAAACCACACCACCAAACCCTGAACGACCCCAAACGCAGCCAAGGAGCTCGCGGCGGAGAAGCTCCCGGTGGGCTTATCGGTGGTCAAAACGAGGACGACCCAGTCGTCCTCGGAGCCGATGCCGGCGCTGGAGTACGTGGAGTCGTTGAGGAACTTGGTGTACGGCGAGTGGGTGTAGTTTCCGAGGACGACGCTGTCAACGAGCTTGGGGACGCAGACCGGCAATATGACGCCGTCGACGGTGGTGTTGACGTCGATGTCGCACTTCTTCAGGAGCTTGGGGAAGTTGACCATCCCCTGGACAGTAGGGGTCGGATCGCCGGAGAACTCGTCGACGTCGGAGCACGGCCGGTCTTCTATGTCGTCGGCGATTTCGTCGGCGAGGCACGACGCTTTCTCGTTCTTGGCCAGCTCAGCGAGGTTAAGAGATTTTCGGTAGGCGTTGATCGCTTGAAGTAGAGCATCTTCTTTTACTGTTAAAAGAGAGTAGTTATTCGACATTTCAAAAAAAAAAAAAAAAAAAGCAACGGAAATTTGAAAAAAAAATATAATTTTTAAGGGAGGAATATGATAACAAAAATAAAAAATAAAAAATTAGGCCAAGTGGCTTTTTAACAGTCTCTTTAAGATAAATTACCATTTTTTAAAAGTAGACAAATAATAGTTTATCAATAACAAATTAAATTTATCGGATAAATTCTTTAAGATTATCGGTGTTAAACTTGATAAACTTAGGTTTATCCTGATAAACAGTTTATCAAATGAGTTAAATTTATCACTGATAAATAGTCATTTGTTTAATTTTAAAAAAGTTGTGGTAATTTATTTTAAAAATACTTTTAAAAAAGTCATTTACTTTCATCAAATGTGTATCAGTACTGGAATTTTACTGGAAAATTAAAGCTTATAGAACAAAATTTGAAAAA
Organism: Artocarpus heterophyllus; assembly: GCA_025403435.1. Classification (NCBI taxonomy): domain Eukaryota; kingdom Viridiplantae; phylum Streptophyta; class Magnoliopsida; order Rosales; family Moraceae; genus Artocarpus; species Artocarpus heterophyllus. Next base: position 18,163,768 of record CM046338.1, read on the forward strand.
TGATTTTTATCTTGACAATCAATAGTCTCACAAAAAATTTGTGTTGGCACTAGAATTTTACTCTAATATTAAAGCTTATAGAACAAAAATTGAAAAATGATTTTTATCTTGACGAGCAATTATCTCACCCCGTCCCTCACATAAGGTGGGCCAGACCTTGTGGGGGCCTACTGCCTAGAGGGGACTCACATGAGCAATTAAAAAAAATTAGAACATTAAATTAAGTGGTTCTAGTTCTAAAATAAAAGTAACCATAATAATGTGGTAATGCTTCTAACAATGATATATTGTTTTAAATGTAAATATATGCCTGGTTGAAGACTAATAGAATGTTTGGTTTGATGATTAGAACTGTTTTTATTGTAGCATATGAGAGCTTTACACTATAACGATTAAGCTTTATATTGTTTATAACTTAGAAAATGATCCACACCATGACCTGTCAAACACCCTTTAAATTTTAATTGAATACTAATCAAAATGTGAACCACTATTTTCATGGCGGTACTGTATAGTAATTTTTTTGAATGTTGGATGATAATCAAATTGATTTTTAGACCCTTAAAATTTAAAATTTAAACTACTTTATGTTACAAATTGATTTGACCATCATCAACTATAAAGTTAATTGTACGGTGCAATAAAAAATTGACTGTACTAGTTAGAATCTAGAAAATAAAAGAAACATAATAAACATCAAGGCCCTTAAGTTCACTAATGGTTCTCATTTTTGCACGCCCATGTATGAGGTAAAATGAGTTAAAAGAGCTTGTGATGTGGAATTGTAGATAGAAACCGTTTAGAAACATTTACTATTGTTTTTGGTTAAAAAAAAAAGAAGAAGGAATTTTACTACCTGCTTATTGAGTGAGATGGAAATTACTTTGCTCTAGAATTGGAATTTTACCACCTTTTTCCTTTTTCCAATTGATAGGAGAAAATGTTATCTAATCCGTTCTAAACCCCAACAAAAACGTATACAAACACTTTATAAGGTGTTTGAAAGGGTAGTGGGAACCACTTTTACTGTAGCATGTGAGAGTTTTATACTATAGCATATTTTTTTATTGTTACGTAGCATGTGAGAACTTTACACTGTTTATAACTGAGATTATGGTGGGAACTGAGTTGTTCCCACCACTGCTAAACACCCCTTAATAAATAAAAGTTGGGTTGATTTTTTTTAATTATTTAGTTGAGGAAAAGTGAACACTGTTGGTACCATCCTATTTCTATCTTTTTTGTGGCTTTGAAAATCTTGAGACCCACCAATGGAGCAGAAAAAACACACTCAATGCACATAACACAGTGATCGAGCAAGGTGGGATTGTAGATTATCAAACAATGGACACATTCATTCTAAGAGGTGGACACATTCTGAGAGATGAAGAAAGAATGGATTCTTACCGTTACATCAACCAATGTATTAATGATTAAAATGTAACTTGTTATTTATCCTTATAGAAAATAAATAACCTTTTTCGAGTCTAGTCCTACTAATAGAGTGAAAAAAAAAAAAAAACCGAACTAACTAACTAATTGATAAATTGACTTAACTTCAATCACACTATGTTCCCACTAATGCTAACAAGAACACATAAAATCCTATTTGTACTGAGACATGAACAACACCGGCAAAGGAGCAATCCCATTTAAAAACAAAATTGAACTCAACCATTTGGTCTAAACTAGATAACACAATAAAGATAAGAGCAAAGCAATGTACCATTACAGTGTACCGGATTAGAAGCCAAGACGGCACAAGCAAGTACAAATAGACACATGCCAACTTTGGAGAACGCCATGGTCATGCAAGATCCTAAAAGCCTGCTCTCTTGTTTCTTGGAAGTTGGTCCAAAGAGCCTTGCCATATGATAGATTATATAGTGAACATTAACAAGAGAGGAGAAGACTACTTGTTGTTCAAGGCTTCCTCTATACAGCCAGATTAAAATATTCTGCATTAATTCTTTGCTTCCCAACTTGGTTGTCTTGCTTATAGACGTTATTCCATGTGCCATCTTTGCTCCTTACACTTTTCTTTTTTTTTTTTTTTTTTTCCTTTGCCAGATTGATGAGAAAGGAAAATTGGCATTCTGCACAACTAAAAAATCATGTTGCACATCCTGTATTTGTTCTGCTTCTTTATGCTGCATGTGTGTTCTGAACTTTCAACATATTTACCACAAGAAGCAGCTATAGAATCAAATATAGAAACGATGTTGAGAAAATGATCAAACACGCTTTGGTGAATCCAGTCTTCCAAAAGCTTAAGAAAAAAAAAAAAGAAAGAAAAAACAAATTTACACAGCTAAAAAAAAGTTTCTTAAAGACACAAAAGCACAAAAGAAAGGCACAACTTGTGCACTTCAGCTAAGAACAAACAGTGACAATCCCAAAACCAAGGAAACCATGCAATGACCAAAACCCATCTTTGAAACCAAAGAGACAGCACCAGAAATGCTTCCAGCTGGTGTACTAGTGCTCAGAACCACCACCATCCAATCATCCTCAGAGCCAAGTCCAGCCCCAGTGTACTTGGAATTGTTCAAGTACTTTGCATATGAAGTGTGTGTGTCGTTGGTCAGGAGAATAGTTGGGACAAACTGGGGACACAAACTGGGAGAATCACAGCATCTGTTGTGGTGTTGGCATCTATGTTGCACTTCTTCGAGAACTTGGGGGAGTTGGTGAGCTGAGTCTGTGTGCTGGGCACTATGTTTGCGCCAGTGGCGAAGGTGGTGCAGGGCTGGTCCTCCATTTCCTCGGCAATCTGATCAGCAAGGCAGTCTGCTTTGCCATTTTTCACCTAACCTTTGTGATTGCCCGTAGCTGTTGAGGCCTTGAAGGAGATTGTCCTCTTCATCTGTAGTTTAATACAACAATGCAAATTAACTTCCTTAGAAGTCGTTAACAATTTATATAATCCTCATATCTTAAAATTTAGGAACAATTTGGAAAGATGTTTCATCTAGATATTTTGGTATAACTAGCAAAAATAGTTGGCATGAAGATACAGATGCAAGAAAATATCATGTTTGTTTATGGTCAAAGTGTGAGTTCGAGTGGTTTGAATGCTATTACGTTTTTCATATGGGACAAAACTAAAGCAAACATGTTCAAATCAACCCTATATAGCCCTACTATCTATATTCACGCAAGAAATGAAGCAAAACCCAAAATGTGCTTTGAGAAAGTTTCATTTTCCATATTACATGCAATTTAAGCTAATATTCCATCAATTTATACCAAGTACAACAACTTTTTATGATATTTTTCCACTCATTAATTATCCTCATCCCCTAACACCCACCACAAACAAAATACTAGTTTAATAAGTTTAAAGAAAAGTATAGAGGGAGAGAAGTAAGTACCATTACTGAGCACCGCATTGGGAAGCAAGAGAAAGGCATGAACAAGCACAAAGAAGAGCAAACTAAACTTCAAGGATGCCATATTTAAAATGCAAGAAGACAGAGAACTTGTTATTGTGAAAAGTAGATTGAATAAGTTGAGAAGATATACCAAACAAAGAAAGCAAAGAGGATATGGGTCTTTGATTGACGAACTGTTCTCGTTATAATGCGTTGCCACCGAAACCGGGGAAGGCGTTTCCAGGTGTTTCTGTGCTGATTTAGACAACAGGAAAAGTGACTGAAAATAACTGACAAGTATCAGTTTGCTTAGCCATGCACGTGGATGACATGCAAAACATGCACCATCGCATGTTTAATATAGGGTCTTCATGATTTGGACGTCAAATATTATAACTGTGCCTTATGTGGCTCGTATATTGTTGATGTTTTAAAACTGCAATAAAGTACAGAGACTATATTCGAAGGAAGGAATAATGAAAGGCAGTAAGGAATCCTTGAGATAATGTCGAAGAAGAGTAATTTTTTATTGAATTCAATGCTTACATTTAAAGACTTAAAAATAACTAACCATTAAGATTTTGTCTTATAATTATGCTAAGATTAAGCATAAAATCAGAACATTAACAACTTCCTGGATAATAGGAAACAAACTTTGAAATATTCAAAAAAAAAAAACCACTAACGTGGCAGCAGTCCTAAACACAACAGCTAACACTCCTCCTTGCTTTAGTGACTGCAAAACCTAAGCTTACCAGATGATCATCAATTCTGTTGTACCAGGCTCTTGGAGCTTGCTTCAATCCATAGAGAGCCTTCTTGAGGAGATAAACTTTGTCTTCTTCTCCTTTCTTCACAAAGCCTTTGGGTTGTTCAACATAAATTTCTTCTTGCAAGAAACCATTTAGAAATGCTAATTTAACATCCAACTGGTACACTTTCCAGCCCTTTTGTGCTGCAACAACAAGTAGCATCCTGATGGTGTCTAGCCTAGCCACTGGTGCAAATGTGTCTGAGTAGTCCACTCCAAAAATCTGAGCGTAGCCTTTAACCACAAGCCTCGCCTTGTGCTTGTTGATGGAGCCATCAGCATTTAGCTTGGTTTTGAACACCCATTTGACCCCAATGACTTTTCTATCATGAGGTCTTTTAACAAGCTGCCATGTCTTGTTTTTCTCAATCATGTGTACCTCCTCTTCCATTGCAATCATCTAGTTTTGATCAAGTTTTGCTTCATCAAAACTTGCAGGCTCACAAACTGCAATATTGCATCTCTGATAAACGTCAGAAAGCAATCTAGTGCCTCTGACTGGAATGTTATCCACAATCTCATTTTGCCAATCTTCATCTCTCTGTCCCTCGACATTTCTGACAGGAAGATTTACTTTAAGTTGATTTGTAGCTTGATTTGAGTCCTTTAAGGTCTCCCAGTTCCATTCTTCATTTTCCACAAAGTGCACATCTCTGCTAATGACAATGTTCCCCGTTTGTGGTTGAAATATTTTGTAAGCTTTGGATATTATGCTATAGCCTACAAAGATGCCTTGTACTGCCTTCTTGTCTAGTTTATCACGCTTAACTTGAGGAACATAGGTGAAGCACAAACAACCAAATACTTTAAGGAAGTTTAGAGATGGTTTATATCCAAACCAAGCTTCAAATGGTGTCTTATTCTTCACTGCCTTTGTGGGAAGCCTAGTTTGAAGAAAAACTACTGTATTTACTGCCTCAGCCCATAATTGCTTTGGTAAGTTTTTCTCATGTAGCATGCATCTTGTCATTTCTAGTATATATCTATTTCTTCTTTCACTAACTCCATTTTGTTGTGGAGTGTAGGGAGCAGTAAGTTGGTGTTCTATGCCTGCTTCCATGCAAAATAAATTGAATTTTTCTGAGGTGTATTCTTTTCCATTATCTGACCTTAGGACTTGAATGTTGCAGCCACTTTGGTTTTCCACCATTTTCTTGAACTTCCAAAACACTCCAGCCACTTCTGACTTGAATTTTAAGAAGAAAATCCAGCATAATCTTGTAAAATCATCAATGAAGGCTATATAGTAAAGGCTACCTTTGAGAGAGGGTGTTCTTTGTGGTCCTGCTAGATCAGTGTGGATTAATTGAAGCTTCTGTGTTGCTCTCCAAGCTGTTTTTGGAAATGGTTGTCTGTGTTGCTTTCCAAATTGACACGCTTGGCAGTGAGGAAGATGATCTTCTAAAACAGGTAAATCCCTTACTAATTGCTTTGTTTGAAGCAGTAGTAGACCTTGATGATGATAATGTCCAAGCCTCTTATGCCATATCTCCGTGACACTTTCCTTAGTAGGAAAAGCAGCTTGCTCCTCCTCTTATTGATTTAGTGTGAAGCTCTTTCCTCTCATCATGACCTTAAACATTTCTTGACCAGATGCATCCTTTATTAGGCAATATTTGTCTTCAAAATGTACTTTGAAGCCTTTCTCTATCAACTGACCAACACTTAACGGATTTTGGTTAATTTCTGGAACATAGAGAACATCAGAGATAAGTTTTGTACCTAAGCAACTTGCAATTGCAATAGTGCCTTTTCCTTTGACTGCAATGTGTTGTTCATTGCCGATCCTAACTCTTGAAGTCTCAGTGCTTCTTAATTCCTTGAACAGCTCCTTATCATATGTCATATGGTTAGTGCAACCACTATCAATTAACCAGCACTCACTTGAATCACTACTTGAGAAACAAGTAGCAACAAAGAGCTGATCCTCCTCCTCTTGATCAGCAACTTGAGCATCTGCTTCTTGCTGTTGAATTTTACTCTTGCAAATCATAGCTTCATGACTGAGTTGATTACACCTGTTGCATTTTGCATCAGGTCTCCTCCAACATTTAAAAGGAGGATGACCCTTTTTACCACAATGTTGACATGGAGGATGAATTCTCTTTGGACTTCCAGTCTTGTTCTTATTGTTGTTTGCTGTAGCATTGCTAATTGCTATAGCATCACCACTTGTAGCAAAATTCCTCTTGCTCTTCTTCTTCCTCATTTTCCCTCCTTCTTGATGCTTGACTGGCAGTGCTCCTTCTACAGCTCCTTCTTGTTTCATGACCCTTCTTTGCTCTTGTGCCTGTAAAGCATTTAAGAGTTCTGCCAAGGTAATCTTGGACAGGTCCTTGGTGTTCTCCAAGGTCGTAATGGTTGCCTTAAACTTTTCAGGCATCGTTACTAGGATTTTTTCAACAATCCTCGAGTCGGGTAGATCAAAACCGAGCAGTCTTACCTTATTGACAATGCTTAGAAGTTTGTCAGAATACTCTTTAATGGTTTTCGATTCCTTCATTTTCTACAATTCAAAATCTCTTATCAAATTCAGCACTTGCATTCCTTTAATCCTCTCATTTCCTTCATACTCTGATTTAAGGTAATCCCAGATTGCTTTCGTTGATTTGAGTGACATGGTTCAGATGAAGATAGTCTATGAAACGGCAGCAGACAAACAAACCTTTGCTTTTGACTTCTTTGTTTTTCTATCCTTCTGATTCTTGATCTGGGCCATTGTGGGATTGTTTGGCAGAGGAGGAACCTCGTAATCCTCTTCTACAGCTTCCCAAAGATCCAGTGCATCTAGGTAGGTTTCCATTCTCACAGCCCAAATCTGATAATTTTCTCTATTGAATACTAGAGGAGCAATTGATGAAAAGCTGGCTTCTGTGTCCATGGTATTCATCTGAATTCAATCTCAGTCTCCCACAGGTTCCTTAAGAAAAAAACGCTCTGGTATCAATTGTTGATGTTTTAAAACTGCAATAAAGTACAGAGACAATATTTGAAGGAAAAAATAATGAAAGGCAGTAAGGAATCCTTGAGATAATGTCGAAGAAGAGTAATTTTTTATTAAATTCACTGCTTACATTTAAAGACTTAAAAATAACTAACCACTAAGATTTTGTCCTATAATTATGCTAAGATTAAACATAAAATCAGAACATTAACAACTTCTTGGATACTAAGAAACAAACTTTGAAATATGCAAAAAAAAAAATCCACTAACGTGGCAGCAGTCCTAAACACAACAACTAACATATATCCTAGACACGCTCCTAATCATGCCAATTGTTTCTAACGCTTGGGATTATTAAAACCTTTTCTGTCACCATATTGGTTCAATTTTTTTTTGGTAATATTATTTCAAATTTGATATCTCATCTCATCTCAACACACACACGTGTCACTGCTTGAGAGTGGCACGAATTAATGGCATCCCCATATCTTGCCACGTACCAAAACAATGACCAATTCCAAATCTATAATATAAGCACTCCAAACATCCTCAAAACTTGGTTACTTGTATTCACCACATGTTTTGTAGGGTGTTGTGTTCCTCGAGAGCTTTGACAACCAGAATTCTGTTAAATAACAATCCTTGGTCTTCTTCTCCTACAAAAACCCACCTCCAAAAACACCATAATTGTGAGTTTCAGGGAAGTTTTTCTTTTGAACCAAATCAAGAAATATCCCAGAAGGGTGTTTGAGATCAGAATGGCTTCACAAGGCGACCAATTTCCTCCACAGAGGCAAGAGAGACAGCCAGGGAAAGAGCATGTCATGGACCCCAATCCTCAGTTCTCAGCTCCAGAATATAAGTCCTCTAACAAACTTCAAGTACCATATAATTTTTACAACCTTATAAGATCAATTGCATTAATGCTTTTATATACGTTTTTCGCTATATCATGTGATCATATAAGCATGCAAAAATTCTGTTTTATGCACGTATCCTCATACTTCAAAATATTTGCCTTTTGTTTGCACTTCTAATTATCTGACAAACCAAATTAGTGTGGCCCACTTTGGAAGCTGATCAATGTCAAAGTCAAAACTTTCATTTGGAAGTATTCTAATGGTGTCACTTTCAAATATAAGTTCCATATTAGTGTAGCCATATAAAGTATGGCCCACAAGAAGAAAACCCGCAAGTGTGATCTTCAAAAACTTGCTAGTAATTTCCTTTGTTTCTTATATCGTTTTATTTACTCTCTCGACTTATAGATCTGGAATTAAATATATATATATATATATATTTTCAAGGCGTTTAATGGTTACATTTAATTGGGTGTCGCTTAGCAAGAATAATGTGTAAGACTACAATACACGCACCACTAATATAAATTATATATATATATATATATATAGTTATATATAGTATCAACATTATCCCTAGTATTGTCAATTTACAGCTTAATACCATTTTTATCCTTTCAAGGGCTTATCAAGTGGGGTGGTTCGTTATAATTTTTTAAACAATTCGGGTTTATTTTATTTTTACCTTTCCCACCATCAAGATGTGAATATGTGCAGGGGAAAATAGCGCTAGTGACCGGTGGAGACTCCGGGATCGGGCGATCTGTGTGCCATTGCTTCGCACTAGAGGCCGCAACAGTGGCCTTCACGTTCGTGAAGGGTGAGGAGGACAAGGACGCCCTGGACACACTGAGAATTCTTAAAGAATCCAAGACCCCAGATGCCAAGGACCCCCTGGCAGTGGCAGCTGATCTGGGGTATGACAAAAATTGCAAGCAAGTTGTTGATGAAGTGGTGAAGGCTTATGGCAGGATTGATATCTTGGTTAACAATGCTGCTGAGCAGTACAAGGCTACCTCTGTAGAAGAGATTGATGAGGAAAGGCTTGAGAGGGTTTTCAGGACTAATATTTACTCCTACTTCTTCACTGTGAGGTAAATCTTTTCTCTCTCTCTCTCTCTCTCTCTCTCTCTCTCTATGATAATTGGTGGTTTCTACTTTTGAATGTCATTTACATGCATGCTACTCACATGTAGTAATATCTGTGGTATATAAGAATACATGTTATATGTCATGATTTGTGTGATTTTACAAGGCATTTTACATGGCATATTGAAACCTACAAATTTTGTTACTTTCATCTACAATTTGGTACCATGGCTAGATCATGTAAGCAAAAGTTTAATTTGATTTTTTCCTGCGAATTTGTAATACATAGTCTATCTTTTTCATTGTAATAAATCGCATTTATTGATAATGAGAAAAAATTAAATGGTGTATTTATCTAATTAGTAGATATGAACTAGGCAAAAAATCGAAATTTTTTTCTACTCCCCTAGAAATCCACTATTTCCTAAAATCTCTGAATTTCATTTTCTGACCAAAAAAAAGAAATCACATTTTGTGTGTGTCATAATTGAAAAACGATATGAATGTTACATATTGCAGGCATGCTTTGAAGCACATGAAGGAAGGGAGCTCTATAATCAACACAACATCAGTCAATGCGTACAAGGGGAATGCCAAGTTGCTGGACTACACTGCCACTAAAGGCGCTATAGTGGCCTACACCAGAGGCCTTGCACTTCAACTGGTCGACCAAGGCATACGCGTAAATGGCGTCGCTCCAGGGCCGATATGGACGCCATTGATCCCAGCCTCTTTCAGTGAAGAAGAAACAGCAAAATTTGGGTCCCAAGTGCCTATGAAGAGAGCTGGTCAACCTATTGAGGTTGCACCTTCATTTGTGTTCCTTGCCTGCAATCAGTACTCTTCCTACATAACTGGCCAAGTCCTTCACCCTAATGGTGAGTTGCTATTGGCCTTTGTTCTGTTCTTAGATTTGAGCTTAAATGTTTAAACAAAAATTTAAATTTTTATAAAAAAATATTGTAAAAAAAGGTTTGAAATTTTAATTTTTTAACCAAAAGAAAAGGTTTGGATTGTGATTCGAACTCAGGACCAAACGAGGGTTATATTACTGTGTTAGATATACACAGGATCTTTTTAAGTTTACTGCATTTATTTTGTTGCTTTTTGATTTTTCTTGCTTTTGATTTTGCAGGTGGGACTATAGTGAATGCTTAAAGCTGTGAGATGGCAAAGAGAGTTTTTTTTTTAGTTCTGTTTTGGTAGTTGTGGTAAACATTGTGTATGAAACTTGTCAAGTCTTTTTGGATAAGAATGATATAATAAAGCATTAGGGTGTTAGCTATATATAGGCTATAACCCTATATGTTGTTCACTTTTTCTTGAGATAAAAAACCCAAAAGTGAAATGAGTGTATCATCCATGTTTTGGCGCAAGAACATTTTAAATTTTGTGATGAATATTATCAATCTTTTGTCTTATTTCCTTCAAAGAACTTTTTTTTGGCAATACTAATGAGGATGCAAAATGTCTGCATTGTTACCCACCTTCACTTTTTGTTTCAAACTACCTAGTTGGTAAGAAAGAATAAAAAAAATGCAAAACTTTTTTTACCCACCTTCACTCTTTGTTTCAAATAGGATCGGTAATACGGATTGCGACACGACGACACGACACGAATTTGACGCGTTTTTTTGCAGGTTAGTGTCGAAAAATTTGACCACGGGTCATTTTAGTGTCGACCCAAAACTGACCCGTCAAAAAATGGTCGTGTTCGGGTCAACCCGTCTGACATTAAAATGACTCATTTCTGACTTGTATTTAATTAATTAACTTTTAAAAAATTAATATTATTTTATATATAATATAAGCCCTTAAAAGATCAAACCTTACATCTCTTAAAACGATACGACACGAATCTAACACATTTTTTTGCGGGTTAGTGTTGAAAAATTTGACCACAGGTCATTTTAGTGTCGACCTAAAACTGACCCGTCAAAAAAAGGTCGTGTTCGGGTCAACCCGTCTGACATTAAAATGACTCATTTCTGACTTGTATTTAATTAATTAACTTTTAAAAAATTAATATTATTTCATATATAATATAAGCTCTTAAAAGATCAAACCTTACCTTTTTTATCGCTCATCTTCTTATTGAAGTGGTATGAAACTCTTCTAATTTTGTGTTTTTTTTTTTAATATTATATATATTAATCTAGGCGGGTTAGAGGTGGGTTGCGGATCACAATTGGGTTACGAGTCAACAACGGGTCGCGGGTCATTATTTTTTGATAATATGCATAAGGAACGGGTTGACACGAGTCGTGTTCCTGTCAATCCGTATCAAAACAGGCCGGGTTAGGGTTGAGAATTCTCAACCCGTTCATGTTACTGGTCGGGTTAGTATCAACCTAATTTTTGTAAAAATTAACTCAAACCCGACACTAACCCGACCCGTTAACCCATTTTGCCACCCTAGTTTCAAACTACCTAGTTGGTAAAAAAAAAAAAAAAAAAGCAAAAATTATGAATCATTGCGCTCTTGAGCCATGCAAGTGTTTACTGTCCAAGGCTCTCATTGTAATTGTATCCCAGTGTTGGTCATATAGCTGGTAAGAAACACAAAAAGATAAGCATAACAGGACCACAGCAGAATTTAGAGCAAGAAAACCAAGGGGTTAAAAGGCCAAAGAATCTCAACTTAAAAACCGCAGAGACCATCTAAAGCATAATTCCAGCGATCATATAATCGAGAATAGAGCAAAGAATGTCTTTTTAATAAAAAAATGAAAAGCAAAGAACAAGTTGAAAGCAATGACAGGTTGTTAGGATTTAAATGCCTTTTGTTGTTCATAGTTTGGTAGTTTCTAGTCTTTTTTTTTTTTTGGTTGGCCATCAGTGTGTGAAACACCGGTGAAAAACAGAGGAAACATGGAATTTTCTTTAAAGTCACAGAATGATTAGGTGATTCTAGCATTAGTTTCTCTTATGTGGTGAAGGATTTTATTGAACACTTGTGGTCAGGATCTTTGTCATTAGTATTAGTGGAATCTGAAAATAGCACTAGTTTGAGTCTATGAAGACACCGTTAAAATTTAATCCTTTTTTTAAGAGAGGAAAAAAATAATATAATAAAAAAAAAACAATAATTTCTCAAGCCACTATTTAAACTGATCCTTAAACCAAGGCTGCAGAAAATTCATGCTCCCATTAGAAAGTGAAATACTGAATCTTAATGAAAGAAAGCCATGTCAAAGTCACAAAAGCCTTCATAAGCCTGCTATATGATGTTAAGGGAAAGAAAAATAAATTTTGGTTGTTCATATACACTATTGGGTGATATTATTTTTAAAAAATTCAACAGAAAATTAGAACATTTTTTGTTTTTGTATTTTGTTTGATGGATGAGGCCAACAAACAGACAAATCTTTTAACTGGAACTGGGATTGTTCTTGCTGCACTGGCTCAATTCAAAGATCCAAATCAGCTTCTGAGGATGATCAAGAAGGGTCTTTCCTCATGCTCATCCTAACAATATTGTCTTCTGCACAGATGTGTCCACTGCATGAAAGTGACTGGCCACTTTGACACACCCTGATGCGACGTGTCGTACAACGTGTCCACTCAGAAGCCCCTATATGTAACTCCCCATATTAAACCATGTTTTTCACAAAGTCATGTTGTATGCTTTCTAGGTTGGTATTGTTGTCAAGAGCCTTGACAAGTAAACCTTTCACTTTGGTCCCCTACCAAATCCTTCCACAGAATAACTCCAACAGTACTGCCTATCAAGAAACTCCACCCAACACCAAAAAGAGTCCTGTGAGATTAATATTTCAGAGAATGGCTACAGAAAGGCAGCAATTCCCTCCCCAAAGGCAAGAAACTCAACCAGGGAAAGAGCATGTCATGGAACCTGCTCCTCAGTTCAGAAGTTCACATTATAAGCCCTCTGATAAGCTCAGAGTATGCAATAATTTCAACTTCCTCAAAAGACCTCTGTAAGCAATTGTCTTGATAGTGGATGGGATTATTTAGTGGGTTCCATTGCTTTTTACATTACTTTTGTAATTGATCTCTCGAAGGATTTTGCAAAACAGCATTTTTGACATCTTGACAAGTACAGAGGATACAACAAGGGAATTCTGTCCAAGTGTGCTTTCAATACTATAGTCTGGTAACAATATGTGCAGTTTCTTACTAGAACTTTTATCACAATCCTAACGTGCAGTGAGAGCCAGGAGGGGATTTTTTTTCATTCAAGATTATACTAATACTTATGAGGTTAATAAAATTGAATATTTTATTTTTTAAAATTTAAACGGTTTCTTTAATAAAATATAAAGAATTTTTAATTTAAGAATGTTAAGTCTAATTTATACGCATACCTATAATATTAAAATTAGAACCATTTTATTAAAAGGGAAAAATAAAAAAGCTAGCATGAAAAATAATCAAAACTTCACGTACGTCTAAAAACTCCTGCAGGGAAAGATGGCTTTGGTGACTGGTGGGGACTCCGGGATTGGCAGAGCCGTGTGCCACTGCTTTGCACTAGAGGGAGCAACCGTGGCCTTCACATACGTGAAGGGTCACGAAGACAAGGATGCTGAGGACACACTCAGAGTTCTCAGAGAATCAAAGGCCCCAGATGGCGAGGACCCCATAGGTACAGCAGCTGACCTTGGCTTTAACAAAAACGGCAAGAAAGTTGTGGATGAGGTGGCGGAGATCTTCGGCCCGATCGATATTCTGGTGAACAACGCCGCCGAGCAGCACAAGACCACCACTCCCACTCTGGATGAGATCACTGAGGAGAGGCTTGAGAGGGTTTACAGGACCAATATTTTCGCTCACTTCTTCATGGTCAAGTTAGTTTCTTAGATATAAAATTTAGTCACAAAAATTTAAAATAATAGCAAAGATTTAACATCATTATAGTAATTTCTGTTGTTTGCACGGACGATTTTTAGGCATGCTTCGAAGTACATGAGGGAAGGGAGCTCCATAATCAACACAACATCAATAGTGGCATACAAAGGAAGTCCAGAGCTGTCAGATTACACAGCCACAAAAGGTACCATAGTGTCCTTCACCAGAGGACTTGCACTTCACCTGGTGCAGAGAGGAATCCGTCTTAACGCTGTGGCTCCTGGGCCAATTTGGACTCCACTGATTCCGGCCTCTTTCAACGAGAATGAAACGGCGAAGTTTGGCTTGGAAGTTCCCATGAAACGAGCCGGACAGCCCATTGAGGTTGCACCTTCAGATGTTTCTCTTGCCTGCAATCACTGCCCTTCTTACATAACAGGCCAAGTACTCCACCCCAATTGTGGGGTTTTTTTCTTTTTTTTTTGCTATAATTTGTTACATTTGGTGTTCTAGGCCTTTTTTGCTTATTTGTTTCTTGGTTGAGTTGTCTTGGCAGGTGGGGCCATAGTCAATGGTTAGACTCTTGAAGACGTCCTTGAGAGTTTCTTATGCTGTTTTGTGCCTTGTCGAATGTGGGGATGTGTCTTTTAGTATTAAAATAAAGTTTAGTCGTCTGTAAAGCGTCCAAACCGGAATGCACATGCGTGAATATGGTTCAGTTGCTGTTCAGAATGGATATATATATATATATATATATATATATAGAAGCATAAGAGGGAGAAAAAGGGTGTGCATAAAGTGTGTAAAGTTTAGCTAAAGACGCTATAAATACTTGATAATGCCAAAGAGTGCTTTCTCTTTGAGAGTACTTTTGGACATCTGAAATCTGTCCCTTCCACACCATACCACAATATTTTACATATGTATATATATATAGTCCTCTTTTAATTATGAATCTCAAATTTTGAAACGGAGGATGTTGGTAATATGTGCCATAAGATGAGATGTAAGACACTACTAGACTAACGCCCCTTATAATCAAGTATTATTGCGAGGCTGCAGTGTGTTATGAATGTGAAATTACTTGTAAAACAGATGGCCAACGAGGTAAATGCTGTTTAAATTAACTCAAAATTCAGAATTAAAAATTACAACAGATTGGTGTACAGACAGAGCAGGAACCAAAGACGGCAGCAATTTTGTGCATCTTGATTATTGGTTGATGGTGGAACTTGAACTTACGGCGTTGCAAAAATCAGGATGAACCACCCAAGTAAATCTCAACGCCGTTTCCTCCAATTCCAGCAGTGAAGCACTGGAACCCGGATGACTCCAGCTCAGATGTTGCCTTATCAACAACCGTCCCTGATAGTACTGTTTCATGCGTTAAGGGAAAAAGAACCATCTTGAAATTAAAAAAATAATAATAAGAGCAAAGTAAAAGAGGAATGCTTCAATATTTTTCAACATTTTTCATTGAATATGAACAAAAGATGACTAAAATGATACCTTTTATCAAAGTTAATAATCAATAGTGAAATTAGTTTTTTGCAAATGTTTTTGGAAAAGAACTTGTGGGGAGCCTTAGCAAGTTCAGAGCTCTAGTTTTGATTTTAAAACTCAAGATAAAAATGCTTCTTTTTTTTTTTTTCCACTGAAGATCCAAGTTATTTTTTCTTTATCATAGTTTAGGAACCAACTAAAGGATTTTTCTTACTAACAACTTTGAAAATGTAATGTAAGCAGGATAAACAGAAGAAAAGAGGATACAATTAGGCAACAATGTCAAAACACATCCTCCACCACCAGCTCCTGTCAACTTGGAAGCCAACTTGTACTTCAATGTCGTTCCAAGAACAGTCTCTATTGAAGCATGACTGACCCCCATGCATTGGAGCAAACCTTGATTCATTTCCATCAACTCCGCTATCTTCTCTTCCTTCTGAGTCACAGACACGTCGTCACCGATGGACGACTGGATAATCGAGGATAGCTCCTCGCTAATGGAATCAACAGCATTGAACACATAATTCATGGCATTTGGGTGGCTTAAGGTTCTCTCTGACACGCCAGCTACTAGAGCCTTAGTATTCCTTCCAACTTTTGTGTTTGTGATGAGCATTTTGAGGGGCAAATTGGACTTGATGCGTGTCAAACTACCCAACCTGAACTTGATCATGTTACCTGTATTGCACAAGGTATCATATCATTAACATCCATATGAATTCTTCTGCATTTGATAGCAAGCAACGGTAGGCTTTTTTTATTTTTCTTCCAAATTCCTTGTCATTTTACATTAAAGCCGTCTATCTTCCCAGCTATATGTACTTTTATCCGGCTTAAAGTTCCATGATACACTACCTGCTGCAAGAATTTAGACCCTCTACAAATAAACTGAAGTTTACAAAGTCAAGGGGTCTCTATAAACCAAAGGAAGGCAGTGAAACAAAAAGCCTAGAACCTAATCTCATTGATCATTCTAGGATATGCCCAGATCACTAGTTTGTTTTGCTACATTTGTCATTTACAAAACCCAAACTCACGTATAAGATTCTCTGATGAGATTTTATGCCTCCCCTTCTACAGAAATGCATCGAATCTGATAACGTTCATGTTCAGGAAAAGTTTTGCCAAAACGAAAGAATCTTCCTGTCTTCATAATCTGTTCACAGGATTTCCTTAACATTATTCCTTCATTTACTCGACTTTATCATGCAATGCGGTAGACATAAACAAGTGGAACTTCAACTCATTTCCATAAAGGTTCAGACATTGTGCTTTGCGATACATTCTTATAACGACTAGACTTGCCTATCACGGTATAAGTTATATAGCTTGTTAACAAGCTCCTATCACGAATCTTTCAACGTGATCCAGGCCAGATCTCTATTATCTGTTCGTTTCAGGTGCTAAATGCCTTGTATTTCCTAGTTGCTAAGATGATAAAAGCAAGGAAAGCAAAGACAAAGATGATAGGACACGGATTTCTCTCACACACAGATGAACAAGAAATATGGTCTTTAATGGAAAAATAAATAAATAAATCTGTACAAGAACTAAACTCAGAAAATAAGCAACACACTGGACTTAATTATTAGCCCTCTTATTTATACTACCAACCCCTTCTAAGAAACTCTAACTGATTGCTAAAAGAATTCTAGCGGCTAGTAATATCCACCTTTTAATTAACTACAATCCCGCAAACCAACCAACATATCAGAAGTCTATCACAAAAGAGAAAAGATTACATACCGTAAGTGCTTACAGTATTGTCAATTCCTGATGGCCTTCCATGGATTATCTTTTCACCTTCAAAAGCCCATTTGTTTAGTAGTTCAAGTTCATCTTCCGCAAACATTAGCCATCCTTGGTGGTTCAAATCTATCTTTACCAGGTCCGTAAAGGCAAGCAAAGCAGCAGAGAGTGCAACACAAAATGCAGCAGAGGACCCCAAACCTGAACCTAGAGGAAGCTCAGAAGTAACAACTACTGTGGCAGGCTTATATCTGATACATCATCAAAAAGTAATATAGAATCAAATAAAATTTCAAACTAAAATAAACATTTTCTACCACATGAAGAAATAAATGGAAGCATACCCTTGGATGGATGTGTATAGCCAAAGAAAAGCTGAGACTCCAGAAGCAAGAGTAATCCTTGCCTCTGGAATGTTTTTTTCCTCAACTAAAGCTGCAAGTGTTTTTGCAGCCTCGATTGAGCATGAGGTTGCTGTTGATGAATCAGGACAACCCAAGCCAGACAGTTCTTCTTTTATTCTACCAACTGGCCATGAAAACTCTAATGCCATATCCTTAAGCTGGAGTTTCAAGGTGTCATCATCGTCTACAAAATTAAAGCACAGGAGGTCATTAAGAAATCATCATTCTGTGATCCACCCACAATGAAACGAATGAGAAATTTATCAAAGAAAGCGGATAGCTTCAAAAAATATAACCAAATGACACCTTTAGTTTCTCCTTTTATTTTACTCCAAAATTCCATTAAAAAAAGAAGTCAACCCATAAGAAAGTGTTACAGTCCCAAACTACTAGAAGAACACCAAAAAGACATGAATTCTGCATCTAAATGGCTAATATGGCTAAGACATTTCTATTGGGCCCTCATATTACTCCTTCAAGAAAATGTAGGATAGATTTTCACACAGCACATATTGTTTTGTTTCAGCAATCAGCAATGATGCCCAACACCAATCTGTCTACAATTTGATTTGATGAGGATAAAGAAAGTTTCTTTCAATTTCAAGCCAAAAAAAAAAGGAAAAAAAAATGCCGTTCTCAATCAAAAAAACAAAACAAAAATCCGCAATTCACATGTTTTCCCTTCATGAGAATTCACACCCGGGAAATCATATAGGATTGACCTTCAAAATGCCTAAAAACCTGCAAGATCATGCCTTTCTGATACTCATTCCGATCGCCGAAACACTCGGATCACAAAATCAAAGAAATATACATAACCAGAGAAGCTCAAAAAAAAAACACCGAATCCTCCATTGCTGACACTTGAATGCAAATCGCGACCAAAATTCAGCTTCTGAAATATCTACCCAAATCCAAAAGTGAAGGAGCAGATTTAGAGAGAGAAATGAAAGGGAGCATACCAGCAGGAGTAGGAAAGCGAAGAGTGACGTAGGTGTAGAGGTCGATGGAGGCGGCGAAGGCGGTGGATCCATGAACGACGGCGTGTTCTCCGGAGAGAATGATTTTCCCCGGAGCTCTGGCCTTCACTTCCATTGCTTTTAACAATCACTTCTTCTTCTTCAATGCTCTCGAAAATCAAAACTTGCCCAGAACAGCCAAAACACTTTCCCCAATAAGAACGTTATTTATTATTATTTAATTTATTAATATTAAAGGAAGACCCCTTTCAACTCCGAGTGGAAAACAACTACAACAACGACAATACGAAAAGATCCAAATTCGAATCGTTTCGGTCCGTTCGTTTGGGGTATTGTTTTGACCCAACAAATTTAAATTTAAATTTAAGTATTAAAAAATTTTAAATAAGAGTTTGTTTTTAAAAAATTTAAATTTTTTGAGTTTCAAAAATCTTAGGTTTTAGAGTTTTTATTTCCTTTAAATTTTTAATACTTAGATTATTTCTTTTATATTTAAGAAAAAAATCATAACTTCTTCATTTGAGATCAAATTAAGATAATTTTATTTTTATTGTGTTTTTAATGAAAAGATAAATAAATTAAGATCCATATTACATATTTTTTAGGATTATTATCATTAAGATTTTATTAGATTTTTTACTAAATTAAAAACTATTTTTACTACCTTTCTAAACATAAACCAATTGTATTCCTTACTCATTATCAGATAATCACTTATTCACAAACCTCCTATGCGGCTAATAGTTTTCATTTCCCATCTCATGGAAAACCTTTTTCATAATTGTACGTACTTGTAAAGAACTCAAACGCGACAACGTTATGATAATACGATATGATGACAATGTTGCGGTTGTTATTGATCAAGAAAGAAATCCAAAATTCTAATTTTATTCTACACTCAAACTAAAACATAAATGCACATCTAAACACGAATTCGAATAACAACTCAAATTCTAACTCAAATTTTAACCTAAATCACATTAACTTAAATCAAATCATTAATTTAAATGTATTTACCAAATAAAGCCTTCGTATTTGTGTTTTTTTTTTTTATTTTACTTCTCACGCTTCTTTTATTATAATAAATATATAATAAATAAGTGAAGTGGGAAACAGACAGAGGAAAGGTTATATACGATTTTGATTGGGCAAGCCAAAGTAGCAACTTGATTCTAAGGTCAAACTGGCTCACGAAAACAGTCACGTGGTGGAATAGTAGAAATCCTCTTGCCGCGTTTGTCACGTGCGGCCGCTTGCCTCTGTCGCGCGGCAAATGACCAGGATGGTTGGTTGGTGGTAGAAAAGGGTCCCAGGAGGGACGTTGGTTGTTTTAACAACCAACCAAAAGATGCTTCAACTAAAGGGTACTTATGGCCATGGAAACGCTCAAATTTCCTTCGTTTTTAATGAGTTTTTTTTTTTTTTTTTAAGTCTAGAGATATCTTTGAAGTTGTTTATAGGGAGAAAATAACCTACTAATAAGATATTTATCTTTCAATTGTTAAATTTGTAAGAAAAAATGGTTTTAACCAAATTGTGGTTAAAACTGTGCTTAGTGAAGAAAGACTAAGGGGGTGTTTGGAAGGTGGTGGGAACCGATGGTGGGAACCACTTTTACTGTAGCATGTGAAAGCTTTACACTGTAGCATTTTTTTAAATTGTTACTGTAACATGTGAGAGTTTTACACTGTTTATAACTGAGTTTGTGGTGGGAACCGTGGTTCCCACCACAATGCCAAACAGGGGGTTAATCTTTCAAGATAAATTGTACAAAATAATAAACTTTTAATAGTAGTAAAAGTTAATAGCATAATTAATTTACTTGTTAATAAATAGCATTTTATTTTTTAATATTTGATAATGTAGTTTTCCAATTTTACCTTAAATTTAATCAGCCTAAATTAGAAAGCTATAATCTTAACCCTAACCTAATCCCAAATTGGAAAATCTTATCTCTTCCTCCTTCCTTCTTCTGCTCTGGCAACGATGGCGCAACAATAACTTCGTGGCTTCTGGCGAAACAGCGAGTACCATCTCTCTCCAATGAGGTTAGCGGCCATCCTCATCCTCTCCGTCCTTTTCTTCTCCTTCCCACTGTTGATTGCATTTCTCCCCAACTATGATTGTAGACTTCGTCGCACTTTGTTTGTTGCCATTGAAGACGAAGCAACTCGGGAGATCGAGATATTCTAAGCTTTGTGCTGTCGTTGAGAATGGCACCAACCTCTGTAGCCGTCAAAGGCCTTTTCGCAGCGATATGCTTCGTGAATGAGGAAGACCTTGTTCTTTTTGCAAGGAATTAATTCGCAAACAAGGGTTCTTGTCACGGCCTCGCGACCATTTAAGGGCATCGCCTTCTTCGTTGGCATTGCAATTTTTCTTCTACAACGGTGGTTCGATGACACATGAGAGTGATGGCAAATCTAGGGTGTGGAGGAGGGAAGGACTAAGAGACATTTCGAGAATTTTGAAATTTTAGATTAAAAGAAATTGCTATTAATTTTCTTTTTAGAAATTATGTTGTTAATTTTTATTTTCTCCCTTAAATGTGTAATTTCCCTCCTTCTCTCATCTTTTAAAATGTAAAATTTTGATAGAATTTTTTTATCAAAATTCCAAAAAAAAAAATCATGTGACAATTTCATAAAAATAAAGTTATTCATGCATTTTAATGCACATAGTTTTACTATGTTTTTATATTTTTATTTGTTTTTATTTTAATTAAATTGAATTTTATTATTATTATTAACATTATTATTTTTCCATCTATTTATTTTATTTTTCTTCTTTGTATAGGTATATACGTGGTAGGGTTAAAATAATAATTTGGAGCAAAATGGAAAGAAAAAAAAAAGAGTGGAAATTCAAATTCAACACCGGTTTAAAACAAAGCCAATCTTGAGAAAAGAAAAATCAGAGACCCGCGCCCATGGCTGTCAGATCAACCTCCAGAGCCCTTCGGATTGGAGTGTGTACAGCAAACCCGACAGGCGTGCGTCGTTTGTCAGCTCCAATTTCACCCATTTTTGCGCGACGCGTGTCCTACTGCAGTGACTCACAGCCCGTTGGAGATCAAGTGCCGCGTGCCCGATCCTTGCTCCACGCACCCTCGCGTCTCAGCTTCTTGTCCTTGCCGCGTGTCCAGTGGAACCCAAGAGCCAATACGAAGTTGCCACGTGGTATCTCAAACCCTGTGGGACGCCCGTCTTCCTCCATTATTTTGTGTGCAATCGGTTTAATTAAGCAGACAGGGCACGAGGAGAAGGGTTAGTTTTCTTTGAGAGCTGATTTGTAAGAGAGAAAAATGAGGAGAAAAAAGAAAAGAAAAAAAAATATTTAGTTCAAGCTATATTTTAGTTTTAATTTTTATTTTTAGCTTTTAGATTTAGTTTATTTTATTTTTCTTTTGAAAATATCATTGAAGGCATTTTAGAGCTACAAAAAGAAGAAGAAAAGGATTGGGGAAGAAGAAGCAACTTGACGTTTTTAATGATTTCATTCCCGATTTTATTTTTTTTATTTTTGTGTATTTTAAAAATGCTTGATTATTGGTGTTGTTTAATTTTATTTTTTATTATAGTTTGATTTTTGTTGTTCTAGGGATTTCGTTTTAGCCTATTTATGTTTCTTCGATTTTTCATTTACTCAAATTAATTGTGTTTGTCTAACTTGTATTGGATAATTATTCTATATGCTATTAATGCGTCTAGTTGAGTAATCATCAATTAGTCGATTAGGAAGTTGTGAATTGCTACAGGAAGGGGGATTTACATGCTAGGTCAATCATAAAGCAATGTAGTCTTGAGAGGATAGGAATATACCCACCATGATTACATAGCCATTAGTGAAATCCTAAAACTTAATGAATTCTAGTTAATTAGTAGACATAGAAATATAGTTTACCAATTAATATAGGATATTTCCAACTGACTACCGTGAAGGGCTTTTTTTTCATTTTATTTTATTTTCTTAGTTTCATTTAGTTTATTTAAATTTTTTAATTTAGTTTTAGTTTTTATTCTTATTTCCAATCAATTATTTGAATAATCCTGAGTTACTAAAATTTCAGTAATTAATGAAAATTAAACACAATTTTCATGGGAACGATATCCATGAACTTGGTACACTTTATTACTTGTACGATTACGTGTACTTGCACATTTCAACCAAACATCAAGAAATATTGATATTATTATTACATGAAAAATATATTTTGATGATGCTCTAGTGTATTTTGTAACTATGACCACATTTGGAAAAATATCGGAAACCTCCAAAAATTTTGAGTCTTACATTTTATTTTAATTTTTAAATTTTATCAATATTTTATAAGACCAATAAGTGATTTTTGCCTTCTGTTTTAGATCCAATTTTAGCATCTCTTCTAATCAGGATTTTAGTTGTTGAAGGTCAAAATTAACCAATCTTGTGATAACAAGTGTCTGTAAAAAAGTAAATCGTAATAGATAAAAATAAATAAATGTGTGAACTAAAAAAAAACAACAACAACAAAGAAACATTATAAATTTATAGTGGTCGACTGAAAGTAGCCTATATCCATTAAGTTTGATGCACTGACTTCTTTTAAAATGAACTACACACTAGAATCCTCACTCACTCTCAGATCATTTGACATAATAACAGCTTAAGATACAATTTTTCTTACCCTTATCTCATCCTCGCTCCCCTATATTTAAAGAGCTTTAAGTATTGAAAACTATCTTTCAAGAGATAATTGCCTCCCCTAGTCTTCCACCTTCAAGAATGCAAGTCTTTTCACATGGAGGTAACTATGTTCCCATGACTCTCATTCTTGAAGGTGCAACCTTTTCTCTCAAACCATAGTTTCTTTTCCCTTCATATCCAATAAAAGGTGAGATGAAAGTTATTTGAGTGACCACTTTGAATGGTTTGAATGTCATGGTACAGCTAGTTAAAGAAGGAAATGTTGGGGTTTAGTGCCCTATAAGCTACGACGTTGTATGTATTGTTAATAAATAAATAAAATGACATTTATAATTATTTTAGTTGCTTATTTGTATTATGAATACTTTTATAAACATCAAGAAAATTTCATGATTATTTATATGACTATAAATTTAGCATATAAATGTTATATGTTTAGGGATAAAATTTATAGATAACAATCTAAATAATCTGTAATAAGTAATTAAAGTTTGGGATCTTTAATTAAATATCACAAGTATGATTCAATCTCATTTAGAATGACATAGTCTTATCTGGGCTATTAATATAGAAACATTGGATTGGAAGTACTTTATATAATGAGATTATATAGGACTGGACTAGATAAATTAGGAATATCTAATAATCATTCGTTACAAATAGAGCATTCAAATTTATCACTATGATATTCATATATTTGACAGTTTTAATCCTTAATATTTATTAGACTCTTATTTATGACATTATGTTTTTTGACTTGCATGGTAAGATTTGTATAAATACAGATCATAACTTAGCATCATGAAAACATAATGTAATAAATGATTAGAAATAATATTATTCAGATATGAAATCCATTCTTTCCTTATGGAAGTTGGAAGAATAGTTCTCTTACGTGATGATTTGAGATTTGAACAACAAAGCGCTCGTTCATAATAAGATTATGAATTAACTATTCATTATCAAATTATTAGAACTCAAGGATGAAGAAATAATAAGAGAGGTGAATGAAAATTGAACATAGCTCTTATTATAAACTATTTATGGATGACTGATTTATATGTAATGATTATATCAATAGACTACTTACTAATTTTCTTTGAGTAATTTTTACTATAATCTCAAGAGTTTAATTTTAGGTTTTTAGTGGAGTAACACTGAAACTAATAAATTTGACACATAAATTAAAGAGTTTAATTAATTGTCAAATTTATTGGAGCTTGGGTTAAGGTTCATAGGTCCTTAATGCCACCTCTATAACACTATATTGGATTTAATGCATAGAATGAATTATACATATTTAGTTTGAAATTATTAAATTCTGAATTAATTATTTCACACTTAAATTATTAATATAACACAAAAAATATTCTCTATGATACATAATATAATGTGATAAATATTGTCCCAATTTAACTTAGCATTAGTTAATTAATTAATTGATTATATTTAACTAATGAGATTAGTTAAATATGGTTTTTAAATTAATTAATTAATAATATTTGAATAATAAGATTATTTGAATATAACTTTGTGTGTGACATATGTGTGGTGGGACCATCTTTTGTCTTTTTCTATTTGGACACAAAATTAAATAATTAATTGATTAATTTAAAAATCTAATTTTAAATAAATATGATTTATTTTTTGATTTTAGATATATATATATATGTTTTTGAACCAAATCTTATACATATATATAAGATTTTATTATATATTTATTTATATAAAAGAACGTAAACGTTATTTACGTTTTAAATTAAAAAAAAAGGAAGATTCACGTATATATATGTGAATCACGTAAGAACCACGTTTAAACAGATTCGTTCTTAAACGAGATATATTTATAGATGTTAAGAATCACGTAATTGTGATTAAGTTTTAATTAAAAAAAGGATAAGGATCATGTAGATTATATCTCTTCCCCATATATCTGGTATGGTGGTTATTTCATATTTAAAGTAAATTAAAATTAATTGAAAAATAACTAATTGCTTAGATATAAAAAGGTATAGATAACAGTTATCTCCATGATCAATCTTTTTCACGTCACTTTTGCAAAATACTTAGAGAGAAAAATTGAAAGCTCTTCTCAAAAAAAAAAGTCTTTTATATCATATGTTGAATACATAACAAATCTAGAAAAGTGTGAGGTTAATTTATTCTTGTAGTTTGACACCTACTCGTCTTTCCATTGGTATGGAGGCCTGGTTTGGAAGATCGTGGTGTCAAAGAGAAAAGCTAGGATACCCTGATAAGTCTTCAAAAAGCTGGTAAAAATGCTCAAAGCTTTCTATAATTAATTAAAATCACATCTTTATTCTCGATGAATAAAGTTTTAAAAAAAAATTTGTTCATCAACGATCTATTCCTTTTGCTATTTTTGATATTTTATTCCAATGGAATCTCCATGAAATTTGAGACTAAAAGGTCAATAGAGAAGAATGCATTTGTAGCGCAATAAATTGAAAAGGTTGAAGGTGAAAGTTTCTTCATGCTTGCGTGTAAGGCCATGAGTGGTTCTGTCCGCAGGCAATAGGCTCTTTAATCGTGATTATCTGTCTTCCTTTTTTTTCTTCTTATCATTGAGAAGACACCTTTCCCATCTTTGTGAAGTACATTTTTTCCCATTTAGCTCTAAGGTCAAACTTGAAGCCTATTAACGATTGCCCAAGAAGCCCGATGTTGCCTTAAAGTTAAGAGTATTATGTCACTATGGGTCATTCAATGTTCTTTAAATGACTTGAGATAAAGTTAATTCGAGCTCTAGCTTCGATTTGGTCAATGTGGAATTTAATTTGGACTATTGAAAGACGAAGTAAAACAATCTAGGCATACATACAATCTGTAATGACCTAGAAAATTCTAGAATTAAATAATGTAATTTACATATTTAAATCAAAGATTTTCATGGAAACATTATGTATGAATTTTATGACTAAAGAATTTACGAAATTAATATATGAATATTCCAAAAAAAAAATTCTATAATGGATTCTATAGTTAAGTTAATTAACTATTGAAATTTAATAAATGAATTGATAAATTCAACCGTTTCTAAGGCAGAAGAAATTTATCTCTAAAGAACTTGAGAATTTTTGGGTACAATATTAAGTTAGAAGTGTACCAAGAAATTCTCTAACTCAAATTAGATCCTTAATTGCCAATTAATTTGAAAATAAAGTTACGTGAGTGGTCGAATTGACAGAAAACGTTGTGCAAGCTCGGTTAGTGACACTATTAAAAACTATGTCATTACTAAGCCTAGATACTGAAAAAGTCAGGTCCATATTTTATTAAGTCTAAAATAAATTTCTAGACTTAATGCAGTCAAAAATCAATACGCAATTAAACTTTGATCCATATTAGTTCATACTGTGATGAGCGTGTCACAGTATTTGAAAAAATAGGAGAGGATTAGTCAAGTAATAAAATTTCCTGTCAGCTATGTTCATTATTACCGGAAGTATAAAATTTACCTGCTTAAAGGTTACTTACAAAAAAGGCCAAAGGTACCCTTAAATTATGCTTTTATTATAATCATTGTACTTTATGTAATCACTTAGTTTTACTTAACACTCCACCCCAACCCATTATGGCGCCAACTTTGGGGGAGTATTAAGCTTAGTTTAAGCCAAAGTTAATCCTAGTCAAGCCACCTATGGGTTAATTAACCATGATTGAGAGAGAAAGACTAGATTAAGCTAAGTTTATAAATCAAAAGCCCAAGCCATTATACATGATTCTTTTTCACTTTTCTCTTCTTTCTTACCATCCTCACCCGTGCACTCCAAGAGAAGAAAAAGCCAATAATTTCCACTACTTACTTTCATTGTCTCCACCATAATTATTGTCCTTTTTCTTTTGTAATCAATTTAGTCAAGCCAACACTCCACCTCCACCAACTAATCAAGGCTAAGAGAAAAAAAAAAATGGACATCACGGCTACCAACGTGCATGGTGATGGCTTTCTTGATTTAGGGGCAATCTTTATGTTCAAATCCTATAGCAAATGAGAGGACATCATAGCATGGATATAGGAAAAGACTACTAGTACAACCACTCTTGTCTACCTCACTATTCTTGACCTCACAAATATGGAAATCAAGCAAAGTTGTACAAAAAAAAAAAAATTTGTGTAAATCAGTCCCTAGTACCAGCCGGATTTTCACTTCAACATTGACTCCAAAATATTGCTTTTAAGCCCTTAAACAAGTGTCTATCACAGCCCATGTGTGAGAATGAGATTTTCCTTTCTTTTTTTTTTGTCTCTTTCCACCGAGTGAGCAAATCTAAAGGAAAGACAACTTGTTTTTGTCTTCACTTGTCTCCAATCTCCTTTCCACCAAGTAAGTAAGTTTAAAGGAAAAAGCCAAAAATTCCACTGCTTTTATTCTTTCCACTGAGTATCTTTAATTTTCAAAGAAAGAAAGTTATTTTTTGTTGTTTTCCTCCGCTTGTTTTCAAGTCCAACCACCAAATCAAGAAGTAAAAGTTCTCTCCATTTGTTTTCTTTTCTTTTCTCCACTTCCACCGACTAATCAAGCTTTTTCCCTCACAATTTTCTTGACCACACGTGTGTTTCAAGGCCACCAAGAGAGGAAGTTTTGTGTTTCCAAATTTCCTCCTAAAAGCCTAACTCCAAAACAAGCCAAATTCAAGACTATTCTCCACCACTTTCATATCACAAAATTAAGAGTCAACAAAGAAGAAGTAGAAGAAGAAGAAGGTGGTGTAGAGCATTGTCTAAGGTAATATCTACACCTTTTCTTCCTTCTATTTTCTCTAGCAAAGAAAGGGAAAACATTTTACTAAGATAGCATTTTATGTGATGACTAAAACAAGCTAGATTTTTATATGATTAAGTTTTGTTTTAGTGTTGATCCAAGAAGAAGAAAAGGAGAAGTTAGAAGTTTTAAGATCACCCATCTAAGAGTTGGCATCAAGGGTAAGTAATCTAAGCTTTTACTTAAATTTCTCAAGAATAAATTTTATAAGTTTAGGAGAGATTTGATGATTAGGTGAGGAAATATGTTGTAATAATTATTTATGTGTTAATTAGTTAAGTTTGTGCTTGTATGTCATGTAAAAAGTTAGTATTTACATGTTAGGATTATATTTATGCAAATTGTGGTTTGCGGAAAAATTTTCCTCAAACCTTGAACGTGTAAACAAAGGCTTTAGAATCAATTTTTAAAACTTTTCCGAACACAGGACTTTTAGTTTTTGTCGTTTTGAACAAAAACCTGTAACTACGAAAAAAACACAGTTTTGACTCTAAATCAGCTTTTTGAGTAGTTTTATTGGACTGCCCAAAAACTATTCAAAAATTGCCTAAATGCAGGCCTAAAAACTGCTTAAATGCAATTTGCAAAAAACTACCAAACAGTTTTAGCAGTGCTGGAACTGTTTGGCCATTTTCGGGCCACTTCGGTCCGAATTTTATATTTTACCAAACATGAAAGTTTTAGATTTTGATAAGAGGAACAACTTTTGTAAAGAAATTTTCTCCAACATCTGCATCTAAAATACAGTTATAGACAGTTGTTCAAAACAGTCTAAAAAACTACATTTTTGCGTAGAAAATTGTTTTTAAGTTTCCGGTTGTTTCGTGGCCGAACTATAATTTTTGCCAAACATAAAAGTTTTAGTTTGCAACAAAATGAAGAACTTTTGTGAAGAAAGTTTTGTGAAATACTGCATTTAAATTGGACTTTAAATTGGACATATAAAAACAATCAAAACTTTTAATTGGTAAAAATTTCAAAGTTTTAACCGGGAAGCAATTTTGCCAAAGAAAAATGGTAACCGGGACTTTAAAAACAAACAAAAAAATTATTGAAACACGCATTTAAAAACAAGAGACTTTTATGGAGGGAAAAAACTTTAAAACTTTAAAAGAAAAACTGTGTTTAATAAATGACTTCATATAAAATTTCCAAAATTACTCCACCGGTACTAGTTTTTACAAACAAAGATCACATGACCTTAAAATTTGATTTTTCACTAAACCAAAAAATTACAGTACTTTTAAAAGGTTATATAAGCCCAAGATTTAGTGAGTTAACAATTTCAGGTATTATTTTATAAAGCGATTTTTATTTGAAATTCCAAGCTAAACATGTAAGAATTTCAATGGTGAACTTTAATCATTTTCAATTGACATTATTTTGGCAAGTATAAAAACCCAATATGATAGAACCTTAATGCCACGATGTTAGGCACATGTCAGCGCCCGTTCAGTCTAAAATGCCACGCAGAACATAATCTATCGATAGAATTTATATGACGTTATGATGTCATTTTTGGGCTTATAGGCTTAAAACTAATTACAAGCCCATTAAATGAATTTAAATTAAGCGCAATTAGGATTTAAAGTAAGAATCATGAATTTAGGAATTCCCTAAATGGATTAAAGTCTCACGGATTTAACAACAATAGATAATTAATTAATTGTTTTGAAATTAATTAATTATCAATGTGGATACGAACAAATGGCAATTAAGGAAAATTTTAAATATTATGAGAATTTAGTAAAAATAATTCTTGTGATAGAAATGATGAAATCCATGATCAATTGATAAAAGAATTTACTATCTACTAGAGTGATTGAATTCTTGTAGTTATGCTAAAATCTAAATAGCATAAAATGAAGTATTCTTACACACTCCAAATGGATGTTTTATACAGATTTGTTCCCATTAGAAAAGAAGGAATTCGAAATCTATAGAGAAGCCTACTTCACTAAAACAGGTAAATAGGAATCTTGCCTATAGTGTGAATAGTTTTTAAATCAAACTGTTTTTACATGATTTCTAAAAAATATCAAATGCATGTTCAGTGACATGTCCTGTTGTAATTATGACATGTATATGTATCTAAGATATAATGAGTTAGCATCTTCTGAAGTTATGAATGATGTGTACTATGTTGTAGCATATTGTTTACTTGCTTTCAATTAAGTTTGTTTTTAGTATTGATATGTAGTGCCATGTAGTAACATGTCATACTGCATACACATAACAATACAAGTGAAACGAAGCAAGATAAGTTAAGGGTGTCGTACCAACCTCTCAACCCACGGGGAGGCTCCATGTTAAAGTAATAAATTATAATTGGTCATGGTATTGTTGGGACCTTGCAAACCCTAACATCCCATTGATCGTGCACACAACTTGTATGATCACTTGGGCCCAAACAGTAAGTTAAGATAAAGTTTGAATAACTGACCATAAAACAATCGATAAGTAAGCATAAAATGATCATGCATTGATTTATCAAATGATCTTCAAATTTGTTTTGTAAGTTGAATTTCCTACTTGCTAGGCAAAAGCTCATTTAAGTGTGTTTATGCTATAGGTAAGAAACCTATCAGCATCATTTGACTGGACAGTGGCGAGCGACGGACGAACGATGAAGATGAGAATGGATACCGCTTATGCAAATGTAACATTTCCGCATTTATAAGTTTACAAAATTATGCATGTTTTTATTTTATGAAATTAAGTATGTAGTAAAAAGTAAATAAGAGTAAGTATGCAAGTTTTTAGAAATCAGGGTTATAGTCATACGATCCTGGTCTATAGAATGTTAAGATTTAAAAACGTTGTGTATAAAAATGCAACAAATACGCATGAATTTTTAAGTAAGAAAATTATAATCTAGTTTAGAATAAAAATGACTATACAAGTTTTATGTTAGAAAAAGTAAGGTTTTTAATGAATATATTATTATGAAAGTCTAAATGTTGTTCTTTAAGAAAACTAATATGTTAGATTTAAATAAATAAATTATAAGAAATTATTGTTATGTTTAGTTTTACAAAAGACTAAGTTTTAAGAAAATCATTATGATAATTTTAAAATAATAAGTTACAAGTAAAATATATATATAATCTGAAAAAGCATTAAAGAGCATTTAGAATAGGATTTTATAACGGTATTAAATTTTGCATTGTTTTTGAAATAGATTTATTTAAATTAAAATATGTGTTAAAAGTAATAGTTTTTAAATAATTATCTCTATGTTTAAAGGATAAGTTTTAAGGGATTATTATGGCTATGATTTAAGAGGTACATATATGATGTAATAAATCAAGTCTTTAAAGACAATGGTTATGTTTAAAGGAAATAATTGTTATCATGTTTTAATCACGTTTGAGAAATTAAAATTATTATGTTAAGAAATCATTTCAATGTTTGTTTGAAAAAAAAATTATTTTGTAAATTGAAGGAACTTATATTAAAATATGTTCAAGTATTAAGATTATGAAGTTGAGTAACAGCCACGTAAGGAGGGTCGTTACACAATCATCTTAGTGAGTATCTCTGGAAGGAAGTATGTTAACAATCCAATTTCTCCATGTGTTTTTATTAAGAGATTAGAATTTAGATTTGTTATTATTGTAGTGTATGTTGATGATTTAAATATTATTAGGACTCTTGAAAGGCTTAAAAAGTTAATAATTATTTAAAAAAAGGATTGGAATTGAAAGATCTCGAACAAAAACGAAGCTTTGTCTTTACTTATAGATTGTGCGATCACTTGATATAAAAAGGATCCTTTTTGTCCCAAAGAAATTCTTGGTCTTGTAGGTTCATATTTGAGCATTGTTGATTCTTTTATTATCTTGTTAATTATACGCAACTTGATATAGTGCTTTCTATTGATGTATTGGCTGGATACAACTTTGCACCAACTCAAAGACACTGGAAAGGAATTAAACATTCATTCTGTTATCTTTGTGGAACAATTGACCTAGGTTTTTTTTATTCAAAGAGTTCAAAATTAGAGTTGGTTGGCTTTACAAATGTTAGATACTTATCTGATCTTCATAAGGCTAGATCCTAGAATGGATATGTATACACATGCAGCATTACGACAATAATAATGGTGCTTCACAAAGAACTATATTGTTGCTATTTCTTTAAACCATCCTAAAATACTTCCACTTCATTAAGCAAGTCGAAAATGTATATTGTTGAGATCTATAATTTAACATATCCTATAAATATGCAAATTATCATTAAATGAAGAGAGCCCAACAATACTTCACGAATATAATGCAAAATGTATTGCTTAAGTCAACGGAGGCTATATTAAGGGTGACAAGACCAAACATATCTTTCTAAAGTTCTTTTTCATCCATGAATTTACAAAAGAAAGGTGATATAGATGTTCAATAAATTCGTTCAAGTAACAACCTAGCAGATTTATTCCCTAAAGCACTTCCTATTTGGACATTTGAAAAGTTGGTACACATGTTGGAATGCATGACTTAAAGATCTTAAATGAATATCCTCTAGTAGCAACACTCATCTTTGCTTGAGGGAGAGTTAATTATATAATGTACTCTGTTTTGATTAGCCATAGTTTTATCCCACTAGGTTTTCCTAATAAGATTTTTAATGAGGCAATTTTTAAAGCGTAGTATGACAAGAATATTTAACTCTTTTTCCTTTACTAGGATTCTTTCCCATGAATTCTTTTCCTAATAAGGTTTTAATGAGATATATTCTCCTATGATAGACATTCAAAGAGGTGTTAATAAACATACCTTGCTTGTGGATGTCTTCACCAAAATCCAAATAAAAATTCTGTAACGCCCCTATATGGGGGTTAACAGTTTTTAATGAGATAAAATAAAAATAAATAATAAAAGTAAAACCTTAAAAATAAAATTTGCCCGGGACTTAAATGAAAACTCTCAACTCAAAAATAAAAATATAAACGACAAATAAACCACAGTTTAATGTAGCACCTTAAATTTAATAATATAAACTGTTGTCATCATCATTTTAACCCTCATCACATTGTAATACAGTCACAGAAAGTAACAATTGATGCTTACATTATCATGAAGAACATTCTCAACAATTGAAGCAGTCCCAATGTAATATAGCTACATCACTTCCTCAACTATATTTCTCGTAGCCACCTCACACTTAGTGAGTCCTGAAAAGATATAAACATAAGGGAATGAGCGACACTATGCTCAGTAGAGAAAGCCATTACTCACCTTTATCATTACCACATTAAAATCTGCATGGTTAATAAGTTACATCATATTCCAGATTATGAGGTTTATTATGATCACATCTTATGGATACCGTAGTTAATCATTACCAAGTGTCATAATTACACATTTATACAAATATTAACAATCATCATTGTTCCTAGGTATCCATGTTAAATTGAGTATCACTCAACTCATCGAAACCCAAATGGGCGCACTTGATCACCCTATAAACATTCCAAGGGTGTTCCGGTGAGGGGACATCAAGCCCCGAGTCCTCACCAAATCGATTCCTGTACAGTGTGTTCTGGGACTTTCAACCCAAGGAAGCGTCATCGCCTTCCCCCTACTTTACCTTTTAGGGTATTCATGTCCAAGGACGTAACCGTCGCCCTTTTCATGTCTCACAATTTCTCTATATTAAATCATTATTAATAGAGTTAATTTTCCTAACCATGCTTCTCAATTTATAACATGTGTCAATTCATTATGTTCCTCGCCGTACAATACAAGACGAGTCCATGTCATAGTTTCATATGTGATACACATATAATATCAGTTCAACATAGATATATATATATTGCGGCAAAACAATCAATTTTAATTCTATAAAAACCTCACAAAAGATGAGTAATAGAATCCCTACCTTTCAAGCTTATCAACAATCTTTTAATCCTGGAATCAGTTAACGTTAGCTCCATACTCCCTTGATCCTAAGGCGTGCATAAGGACAATTAAAACTAAAGCACAACATACAACTACATTCATAAAATTCATTTTAACTTAATCTTAGAATTTCAAGAAATAACCACTGCCCATAGAGGTATTACAAAGTTTAACAATATAAATTTTCTGTCTAGGGCATATATACTTAGACTTCATACATATGCTCCAAAATAGCAACAAACATATACTTAGGTTTAAGAACGCAAATTTGAATAATCCTTTAGTATAAAAGAAAATTTATAAATGAAAGACTAAATTTGTTCATAAGATTCTAACCTCGGATTATGGTTAGTTGGAAGCTTGAAATGGCTTCAAAACAGGTTCCTTTAGTTCGGTATGACTGAAATTCTTGCTCAAATGGAGGTGATGGTGGCTGATTTTTATGGCTGCCTTGAAGAAGTTCTCTAAGTATTTTGCTTCAGCAAAGAAATGAGAAGAAGAGTGTGGGAACCGTGGAAGAGAAAGGAAGAAAAGATGAAGTCTTTGAAGAGAAGTGATAGAAACAATTATAGAGGAGACATGTTGAAGCATGTCATGGAGGAAATAAAGAAAATGAGGGTCAAGAGTAGTTGGAAAAGATATCCTTATGTCTCATCTAAAGACTTTAACACACATAATGCCAATATGACATTTTTGAGATTTATTAGAAGTTCTAAGGCTTTTTAGTAATCATACTAAATAAATATAGGAGAATTTTAGAAAATTTAAAAATAGATAAAAATAAATATTATAAAATAAATTTAAATGAAGCAATTTTTTTTTTTATACACTAAAAATTAATTTAATTACCTCAATACCCGTTAGGAGAATAACAGGTGTCACAAATTTAATAATTCATGAAGAGTCAAGTATGAAGATATAATATACTTACAGTTTGATCAGCTAAAGACTTTTGCATATACTGCTAAATATTGAGATGCTTGTACTTGACTAAGATTTTTTTATGAGCTCATTGTATCA
Organism: Artocarpus heterophyllus; assembly: GCA_025403435.1. Lineage (NCBI taxonomy): Eukaryota > Viridiplantae > Streptophyta > Magnoliopsida > Rosales > Moraceae > Artocarpus > Artocarpus heterophyllus. The sequence goes on from CM046338.1 coordinate 18,198,684, forward strand.
ATGAAATCCTTATAAATAGATAGTGTTATAAAGTATCAAATATATATGAAAAAACTAAAAAGTAATGTGGAAGAGCAGAAGAAAGAAAGAAAGAAAGAGAGAGAGACATATATATATTTTTTTATGCGCTCATTGTATAGATGAAGTCCTTATAAATAGATAGTGTTATAAAGTATCAAATATATATGAGAAAACTAAAAGTAATGTGGAAGAGCAGAAGAAAGAAAGAAAGAGAGAGAGAGAGAGACTATTAATAAAGAAATCTTGATCTTTTTGGCTTTTATTATATTGCTTGTGTCTTAGTTGACTATTATTTCCTTATAGTCTTATAATTATTACGATTGATGTTTTTGAAGCATGTGATGTTTTCATAAAGGAGATGTTTATAAATAAATAAAGTGAAATTTTCATTATATTCGTGTGCATGTATTTTGAATACTTTATGAATATCATTAGCTGCTGCAACACTAGAATTGGAAACAATACGATTTAAGTTAGCAACAGCAATCAAAGAGGATGAAGGGGAAAACCGTGATTGATGGCTCATTGACGCTCTTCTTAGACCATTAAGGAGAAAACCTTTAAGATTGAAGGGAGTGGATCCATCAACAGGATCTAAGACCAAATCTGTGAATAAGACTCATTGAGACCCATTAAAAACTGCATTACATACTCCTGTTGCCGGTAATTCATCCATGACTTCATTCCACCACAATTACATAGAGGGACAAGTTGAAAATTCTTTAATTCATCCCAAAGAATCTTTAATCTAGTATAATAAGAGCTTACGTCAAAGGATCCTTGATTAAGAGCAATGAGTTAAGTTTTGATTTGAAAAATTTGAGGTCCATTATTTTGATGAAAATGCTCATATAGATCAATCCAAACATCTAAAGTCTTGTCAAAATACAAAAGACTATCAGCTATTTCTCTACTCACAGCATTTAAGAGCCAAGAGATTACCACACTATTGTAGCGATTCCAAGCAGCGAATAGGAGATCACTAGTTGGTGGGTAAGGTAAGCAACCGTCGACAAAATTGACTTTGTTCTTCACAGTAAAAGCCGTCAAAATTACTTGGCTCCATGTGTTGTAGTTTGATCCAATGAGAGGATGCGAAATAAGGATGAGCCTAGGGTGATCTCCATTTTGGAGGAAATAAGGACCAGTCAAGTCGCCAATTGGGGCTGAGCTCGAAAAGCCGACAACGACTTGATTAGTAGTACTGCTACCACCGTCTTTAGCCATCAAAAAAGAATAAAGAAAAGGCGAGCTGAAGCAATAAGAGCTCTGATACCATATCAGAAAGAGTAAAGCATATTTGGAGAGAAAAGTAACCAATACTATTTTCTTGAAAAAGGAGAAAAGTAAAGAAGTCTAATATATAGAGGCTGGAAAACAAAACTGCAACAAATTCTAGCTCACTATTTAGTTCAGGGGCAAAATAGTAAAAGAACTATCCATTTACAAAATATTAAATTAACTAAACTCTAATACCCTTCATAGTTTTGAATTCCCCTTGCCCCATTGAAACTCTCCCTCACATAAAACTCCCCCACCACCTCTGGAACTCCACCCCCGTACTTTGGCTTATGGGGTCCAAAATATGGTGGTTTAAACTAAAAGGTTTAAAAAGTTTAATTTGAACTTTTGGTTCAAACCATTTATTTGATCTAAACTTCAAAGATATTGGCCAAATGCTAGTCCATTTGAAGTCTTTGGTTCAAACAATGTAAACCAATAAGCTAAATGAACTTTAAGATTCTCATTATCATTTTTTTAAAAAAGTAAACGAATTGAAAGGATATCAAGCATTTCCTTAACAAAGTGTGCAAACAATTTTTATTTTTCAATTTTGTTTTTAGTGGAGAACAGAAGCAAACGTATTATAAAAAAAAAAATTCAAGTGATACATCTCAAAAAACGTGAGAATAAAATGTTTCCAAAATATTACTCGACTAGAGTCTAAGATTGCTGGATTAGTGTTTTTATAGGATATTGTAAATTCTATCTCGACATTATAAGATTTAAATTATTAGACAATTAATAAATTAAATTTCATTTATTTTCCTATATGTATCTTTTGATATATATATATATATGTATATATATGCAAGCAAATATCATAAATATTTCAATTCTTATAAAGGCCCATAATTATGTATATGAAGTATTTATAACATAGAGGATATGATTATATGTACGTAGTATAAATTTTCGTTTACAATCAGTAGATAAAACTGAACATTTTATCATGCTATAAATTGTGATATTGTTTGTTCCCAAATTGGCGGAATAATTTAATCTAAATTATAGTAATATTATGATTACTGAATAGAGACATCAGTGTATTTAGAACACATTAAAACCTAGACTAGTATAAAATAGGATGTTTGAGAGTAGCGGTTAAAATTAATGGTTAGAACCAATTTTGGTTGAAAACATTATAGCATGTGAGAGCTTTACACTGTAACATACTTTTTGCTTGACACTGTAATATGTGAGAGCTTTATACTGTAGCAACCAAAATTTTTGGTTCTAACTCATAATGTCAAACACTACTTTCTTGTACAATTCTATAATGAGAATTAAAACTCTATTATTATTGATCACTTTATGGATCTTACCTTAATTTTGCTGTGATTAATGGGCTCACATCCATTTATTATGTCTTTTGATTGCCAATGGGTAAGATCGATTAATCTACGATTAAAAGCTTGGTATATTGGAGCCATAGTATTATAGGTAGTTAAAAAAACTTCTCATAAATAAGGAATCTACAAACTTCTGCTAGATAGGATGTTAAGACAATATTCTTATGAGTGTTAATTTGGAAAAACTTCAATGTAGAGATATTGTTGTTTGCAATGGGATATCAAATATTCCCTAAAATTCTCGTTCATGATTTAATCATAAAAGGTCATCTATTAGAGAATTAACAAAACTGATGGATAAAGAAGTAATTAGAGACGTGGTTATGAAAGATTATACACCTAGCTTTAATTATGAATATTATTATGAAAGATATTGTGACATAATAAATGATTATATTAATGGACAACCTTATTGTTAACATTTAATGTTTAAGGTTTCATGTAATTAATGTATATAGTTTAAGAGTGCAATTTCGGTTTTCTCAAATTGATGTTAATAATTATAATTGATTTAATTATGAGATAATTAAATCATAAATAATTATTTGAGCTTAGATTATATATTTTTATTGGGTCCTCTTACTACTTCCATAACATTCTTCCACATGAGGCTGAATTAGAAATTCACATGATGCACCACCTATACTGTGTATGGTGTCAACCAATGTACTTTGGGAGTACATATGGCATTTTTTTTTATGATTTGGCGGTTCAATTATGTCAAATGATTTTCATGTGATATGGTTGTTATCAAAGTGTAAAAAAAAAAATTGTCTTTTTCAAAAGTTGAAATTGATATTGCACAATAATTATTTATTCTATCATATATAATAAATAATTAATAAAATCATCAAAAATATTTATTTTAAAAGTTAAAATAAATAATATCTGTTTAAACTAAAATTGGAACTCGCATAGACATTGGATGGATACAGTATCATAGTGTTAAAGGTAGTTGGAATATGTGTCATCCTCTTATTAGAAGGATAGGGTGGTTGGGCGTGATTTCCTCAAGCAGAATCCCAATGGGATTAGAATTCTACTCCTACCACTTAGCACTAGTGTATCTATAAATAGACCTCAAAGGCTTTATTTTCTACAAACTTTTCTCTACCATTCATCTAGTATTTTTATTGCCCTTCTCTTTAGAGCTTTAAGGAATATCTGGCAACAAGAGTTTAAGGGAGATATTAAAAGAGATTTTTCAAGAAATCTCACTAGTGCCCATACACCAATTGACTTCGACGGAGGAGAATTTACGAGAAAGATATAAAGATTTTGAAACACTTGATCATCTAAAATTATTATCAAACTTATAAGTTTGTGTTTTATTAAATATTATATATAACATCATGAAAAAGATCGTAAAAGCTTAAAAAAATTTTGAAATCCTACGCTGTGTTTTTATGTTTTTGTTGAAGTTTTACCGGTCAAGCCAACAAGGTTCTCATTTAGGTAATGTCCTGACAAATGTTTGTTTTTCCCACGAATGAATAAAGTGGTTTAAGAAAAACTTTAACTAACAACACATTTTCTCACTCAACATAGTCCCCTTTCACATCAACTAGGACACAAGAGTCTGCACTCAACAACCCATTATCCCTTTCTTTTCTCGCTATTAAAAGTTGAATTATGGTACGACCATTGAATTATAGTCAGACCACACAGCGCAATTTTAGGCATTGATGGTCACAATAGGTTTAGTCCGTCGAATTTTTTTGTTATTAGGTCCCCTTTCATAAAAGTCATCTCAAAGTTTAACCATTCGTTTTCTCGTACCCATAATCCAACGTACGTCTAAACGTACGACCAAAAATTGATTAGTCGTACCCTAGTTCTGCAAAAATATTACATGCCCTTTTCTTCCCTCAATAATTATACTTCTTTTTATAAGATCACGTTTTGATTGTTCTCTAAACCCTCTCAAGTATTGTATGAGTCATCTCCAACTTGAATCCATTAATATTTTCCCTTTACACAAACACATCCATAGAAGAGAGAAAGATATCAGGTGGTTGGATTCAAGTTCAACGAAGAGCTTCTGCATGGTTTATGAACAAGCGCGCTGCGGTGAAAAAAATCTTTTGCAGGATCATAATGATCAAGTCCGCGACGAAACCGTACACATTTATTTACCAAGAACTATTTTTAGACAATTAATACTGAACCGTAAAACCTAATATCTTGAATCTGATTCTCCCTTAAAAAAAAAAGGAATATTTGTCCAATGAGTTCGTAAGCGTTACTTTATATAAATTTTACTTTTAGGTGTTTAAAAAGGTGGTAGAAATTAATGGTGGAACTTTTATTGTAGCATATGAGAGTTTTATATTGTAGTATTTTTTTATTGTTACTATAACATGTAAAAATTTTATACTATTTATAACTAATATTGTGATAAAAACTAAGTGGTTTTTACCGTTACTAAACACCCCTTCGTTTCTAATAGACTAAGGACCCGACATGGTTTTTGCTTTTTCTTTTATTTAGCAGAGGAAAAAGCAAAATGATTGTTCGCAAGTCTCTACAAGTTTCAAAGTCCAAGAAAAAACTTTTTTTTAAAGAGGAAAAAAGAGCTTTATTTAGAAACCATAATTTGTGGCGTTGATTAGAAATATTTTTTGAGACCTCAAAGTTTTTTTGTCAGATTATCCAAACATTGTAAAACAACTTTTGGGCCTAAAAATTCGTGTAAGCTCTGATAAACAGTCCCTAAAGTACGTTGAAGGTTTTGAAGGCTTTCTTAAGCATAAAAATAAAGCTTAAAAAATCCAAGCAAGGAGAGCAAAACTGTAACCAAAAAGATCAGAAGAAAGTTCTATGAAGGATCAAGGAGAGTTGAATAGAGATCAGAGTTTAGAAGGGAAAAGAGATGCTAAATATCTTGAGTAGATATACTATATGTGTGTAATAAAAATACATGCAGATGAAAATACATAGTTTGTGTTTATATCAAGTCACGTACATGAGAATATACATGTTTTTCTTCCCCAGATAAGCTGAAATGAGGAGAGAAGATCCAACTTGTAGAAATACTGACGAGGCTGAATTACTTCAAGAGTTTGAACCATCAAAACCAACAAAAAGAACCAAGTGGCACTACGTGGCAAGAAAAGAAAGGATCAGGCGGCATTTCGTGGCAAACGAGGGAGAAATCCAGCAGGACGAAGTACAGTAGGTGGCGCATGGTGGCATATCTTTACCAATGTTCTACAAAATAGTATTGCAGACTTGTTACTGATACCATATGAACTAAAAATAGGGAAAGCTAAAAAGAGGCAATCCCTTGATCAAATTCGTTCAGTTAAGCTAGAGATGTAACAATGAGCCAGGGCTCATGGGCCGGCTTGGGCCCATCTTTATACAGTGATGGATTGAGATAGCACGGTCCATCATTGTTAAAGGCACAGCCTAGCCTATAAATATTGATGAGCTGAGCTAGGCCATCATATATTGGCACATAGGCCGGCCTAACACGACCTATGAAAAATTATGGGCCAGGCCGGGCTTGGATCTGGTGGGGCCGACACGTTTAGGCCCATCCCGGCCCATGTAAGGCCCATATAGGCCCACAATGGACCAATCCACCAAAGGCCCATTGTGGCCCAATTTCATTTATAATATTTTTTTGTGTTTTAGTAATTTTGTAAACATCTTATGTATAATTATCCTGATTGTATTCTTTTTTCCTTACTAAGGTTTTGTCCCACTGGGTTTTCCTTAGAAAGGTTTTTAATAAGACAATCGTAAATAAAATATCCCTTTTCATATTTTCATTAACTATTCAAACTTTTATATTTGTTAACTTGTTTAAAATTCAAAAGTAAAAATTGAAAATTATATGCTTAGATGAGCTGACCCATTTAAACCAACGATGGACCAAAATGGACCTACCTATCCTAACTCATAGATGGGCTCGAACGGGCTAGTCCATTCAAGGCCCACGGCACAGCCTGGCCTGACTCACGTAAAATTGGCCCATGGTGTAGGCTAGGCCGAAGTAATTCTAATATAAGTCAGCCTGGCCTAGTCCACTAAATTCGTAGGTTGGGCCGGCCCGGCCAACGGCCCGCGTAGGTGTAAGAAGCCCAGCCCAGCCCATTCTTGCATCTCTAAGTTAAGCTATGTTTCTGCACAGTATATGCTTGAATTATGGTAGTTAATCATATTTCACACCATAGCGTGTAAAAGAAAAAGAAAAAGAAAAAGAAATGAAAAGAAAAAGGAAGATATTTTGAGGGAAAGAACCAAAAAAAAAAAAAAACCGATGAAAAGAGGAGAGACCTTAATCTTAGAATCCAGCTAGAGCTTAGCAAGAGACAAGCTTTAGAAGGTCATGATCTTGTTGTTAATCCAACCTGATCTTTGAGAGTGTCAAAAAGAGTCTCCGCAAGATTGAGCAGGAACCCATCTGAGCCATGTTTTGCCAACAAGGAAACTGACACAGGAAGGTTATCATACTTCCCTAGTGGTATGCTCACCTATTTAGCAACAGAAACAACTCATGATGAAGATTTTCCATGAGAAACTTCATATGTTTGCAAAAGGAAAAAGATAGTAATATTATATATGTGAAAAAAGATTCACATCATGAATAAGAGGAAGAAAAGAGAAGAAAGAAATAAACCTGGCAAAATCCAGACACTACAGCAATTGAAAGCAGGCTAAAGGCTCTGGCACGAAATACTTCAAGTGTGGCTGCTGGTGTTTGTAGTTTTGGTGGTGGTCCATGAACCGTAGGAATAGCCAGGACACCATAATCCTGGAAGTAACAAATCAATGACGAAACACAAATAATGATTCAGAAGAAAAGTGTCTGCTTCTTTTTAATACAATTTGCTTGTACAGTAAGAGCAAAACTAAAGGGAAAAATGCAGGGTAGTTTCATATTCTTCCATTCAATTATTTACAAGAAATTCTATCAAAGACATTATTAGAGTTCCAATGTTTGTTTGGTTTTTAAGCATAAGACATTAGAACTCAATTGTCGTTATAGGATTGTTAAACAGTTTTTTGAATTTAGAACTCTAGCTTTGAATAAAGATGAAAGAATACCCCAAGAAAAGCAGTGAGAGCTGCATATAATTCCATTTTCACATTGTGACAGGCATCAATTTTTTCATCCGTTGCTTCAAGAGCTTGCCATATGCGTTCTGATATCCCGGGACCTAAATCGGGCTTGACTGTTTTGACCCATTCACCATGGTTGTTCTTGAACTCATACCTAACACAACATGGTATAAGTTCTTAATTTTTTTTATTTTTTTTGGTTTGTTTAGCAAGGACGCATTGAAAATACCGAACTTTATCATTTAACAAAGTGAATCCAGCACAAGAATCTCCGATCTACCTTTCAAGCAAACGCATTGCACATGATAAGGCTGCCAAGGATGGTATGCTGTACTCTTCTTCTGCTTTCCCTTCACTCATAAAACTTCTCAAACTTGGAACTTTGTCCCTGACGTAGTCCCCAAGGCTAGCATGCTTTACAACGTGACCTATGTTTGTCAATAACGACACACCAAACTCACTGAGAAACATAAGTATATAGATATAAATGAAAGACCTTAATGCTAAGTCGCTAAGAACAATGAAATTGTACATCGATATCACATTTCTGATGACCCTAACCTTTGCAAAGCATTTTCCAAAGTACTACTGAACAATAGCTCGCAGACTTGGATGGTCCAGTGCTCCAGATTTTGATGCTCGGCTCATTGATAGAAATTTGTTGGTCTTTCAAAATATAGATTTTTTAACTAACTCCTCTTATGAGTGCACTTCAATTCCTCTTCTAGTGTTTTCCCGTTGGGTTTTGGATAGAAGGTTTCTAAACGACGTATATTTTAGGTTACACTCCAAGATGTAAGTCACGGCTTGATCCGATGAAACTTCTTCCAATACTTTGTAATTTTCTTCTGAGCTTTGCTTTTATATTTGTCTTATTTCCTTTTTTGGGTGGTTTTCTTGTTCTACCTCTTCCCCCCTAAAAATTCATGTCATTTCTTAATAAAATTCAAAAAGGGGGACTTAGTACGCGATCGGTGTTTTAGTGAGCGTTATCCTAGTTGGGATGTGCTAAATCATCTTGATGTCAGTTGTTCCCAATTGAAAAAAAAAAATAAAAATACATCGTTTGTTGCATGTTGAGAAACAAATATGATCTAATTAATGACCAATTTAAGATGGTCCATAATCCATTTTCTATGTTACACACATTAAAGGGCCATACTTTTATATTAGATTAATTTACTCACCCCCAAATAACTTCTCCACTGATTTAACTAGAGCCTCTGCCACTTGATTGCCTGGAGCAGTTGAAAGCTGGAAACAATCTTCTGCAATGATCAATTGGGTGGGTCTGACAAATTCTACATTTGGCAATTGCAGCAGTACACTTCCAACTCTTTTCAAAAGCACTGGATCCCTGGCAAACCATCCTAAACCAGAAATTTTGTGTCCAAAGAAAAGTTGTCGAATATATGTTAAATGGACTCAAAGATTGTTTGTTCCATTTGAAAAAAGTTGCAGAAATTTTGTCTTCATAAAATTGTGAATTTCAGCTCTACTCAGAACCTATTTACTTTCTTACCAACAGTATCAAAGCTTTGTGCCAGAGGAATAACTCCAAGAGTGGAAACCACATCATGAGAAGGCCTAAACCCGAAAATTCCACAGTAAGACGCAGGTACTCTCACGCTTCCTCCAGTATCGGTTCCTGCAAAATGGAGAAGAAATTTTTGCTCCAAGGAATAAAGGTTAAAGCAAGAAATAACAAAGAGAGCACAAGAGGAAAGAGCAACTTACCTAAGGAGAAATCCACAAGGCCTGCGGCAACTGCTACGGCTGATCCGCTAGAAGATCCTCCGGGCACTCTATCTGGTGCACATAGATTTGTGGGGGTGCCATAATGTTTGTTTTCTCCATTTATACTGCCAAAGTATATAGTCATTGAATTGTACAACTATCTAGCCTAATGAGAAAATTTGAGGAAAAAATCAGGTGGAAGGCTGGTTTTGGCCAACTTTTTTAATTAAGGAACGACCTTTTTTAAGCTAGGCTTCACAGTGGTCAATCATTAATACGCTAATGGTATATCACTGATGCACCAATGGTCGATCACTGGTGGACCAGGACACACTTGAGGTAGATTGCTCAGCGGGAGGAGGGGTACTTTCTTACGTTCCACTTGATAAAATCCACTCTATCTTCACCAATAGAATTTTATCCAAATTTAGAATAAAATTCATATATATTTTTTAATCTCTTTCTAGTATCTATTCAATCAGTAAAGGCCTTACTCTATTCCTTCCTTGAGTCAGGAATAGCGGCCTTTTTTACCGGTTGTTAGACATTTTCTTTCCAGTTGCTAGACATTTATCAACTTCAAATTACTTGCAATGACTTGAATCAATGCTGTGAGTGTTGACCGTACTTTTGCAGATAGAAATGTCAGTACTCTAACCTGTATGCCATTTCATCCATGACAGTTTTACCAACAGATGTAGCTCCTGCCCTTAAGATGGCCAGAACAGCTGGAGCTGTTGACGTGGCAGCCGGGTGAGTCCTCGCCCATTCAGGACTTCCAAATCCAGTCACATATCCATCCACATCAAATCTGTTTCCAAGTTATTAGGTAAAAAAAAAGAACAAGAAAAATATGTGAATTAGGCACAACACAACAAGCACACTGAGAAACCAAAGAATGCAGATAAAATCAATTCATTAATTACATATACATACCAAAGGATGCAGATCGATTTCAGGGACATTTTTGCAGGCATACATAATACCGGGTTTTTTCAAACATAATTGAATTGCTACATTTCTTCAAAATCACTTTTTCCCCCTTTTTTTTTTTGCCATTTTGTTTCCTTAGCAGATGCAGAGACACAGAGGTGAACAAGTTGAACAACAACCAGTACAGATTTTTGATGCATGAACATAGCAAAATTAAGAATTCCGATCAACCCATCAAATGAAAACGTGACATAGTGAGAAAAAACGTAACAATAAATTAGTTGAACATTGAGAGGAAAAGCGTTGCACAAGATAGGACTGACATGTCTTTGATGGCAAAAGTTAGGGAATTCAACGGAAGTTGATGTTCCGAAGGGTGTGGTTGAAGAAGGAATTTCTCCATAAAGGCTCCATAATCCGAGTCTTGAGCCATCTGGGCCGAACTCATCTACTATTACTGGCTTCACTTTTGACAACTTTGAGACACTATTGAGGTGCAAGCAAAGCAATCAAAACAGCAGTTGTGGCAGCCTATTTTCTGTCCAATGAAAAGACGACAATGTCCCTTTAGTTTGTGTCAACGGGGAGTGTTCTTTTGTTTGTTTCCATATGGTTTTAGAGGGCAAAGCAGGGAAAGAAAGATGGGTGGTTGCCCAATCCTTAACTCGTCCAAAAAATTGTGTGGACATGATTTGAACTTGAATTGTGACCACGGGTATACTATCCTTTTAAGATTACAGGACATATCCCTATCCACGAGAACCCCAGAAAAAAGAAATAAAAAATAATAATAATAAAAGGATATTAATGTACTAAATGTCCATTTTGTACGCAGGTTGTAAACGAGAGAATTCATTTCATATCTACGTTGCTTTAGTTGTTATTTTCATCTACTTTTGGAGGCAAACCCCCACTTCCTTCTTTATTCTGCAAGCCCCTTTATATAAGCATTAAGCATGTTGCAAAACTATGGTCCATAAAAGTTCAGAGCAGCATATTAAAGAAATCCTATAAAAGATGAGACCTTGAAGCTTTTGAAATTTAGAAAAGGCTCCACTTTCTCAAACGAAAACAACGCTAATCTCATTGGAAATGATATCTCGAAGTGTTACAACATTGATGCTATCAATCATTTTCATCACAGTCCTCATCAAAGATGCACAAATATGGGATTACAGGTCTAAGTTGATGTTCACTGACTTCTCCTTCAGCCTCACTGGTAATGTTGGGCGCACTCCAACCTAACCGCTGCTTGTAAACAGCATCATACGCTTCGATGGTCAAGCCTGAAGTAAGAAACAATTCCACTTCGCTTACAAACCTATCAGTTCTTGACGCTAAAAAAGGCCTTGCTGCATCACATATCAATGCTATGAACTCTTCTCTAACTGCTTCCGGTGTTTTCCTCAGTCGTTGCTTACTCCTACCAACATTCAGGGATTCAAAAAGGTTCAGAGAAAGTAATGAGCGTCACCCAAATTGTTTTTGGTGATCAACTAGTATTGAAACAACTTAAGATGAAAAGTAACAGCAAAAAGAAGTACCTTGTCAGAAATGAATCAATTGTCCCAAGTATGTGGTGCATAATGATATCAACATCCTCCTCCTACAACTAGAAAAAAGGCGTTCTTAAGTCATGAAGAAATTGCCAAATCTGTACCGCATAAAAAAGATCAGTTTTGAGTCAAAATATTTGGGAGAGAGAAAAATAAAGATTCTTATATAGCTTTGCAATTGAATTTATTTAATTCTGAGACCTGTAACAGGGCTTGGATTTCCCTTTTCAACCAACTTTGAAGCCAACGGTTTGGTTGAAGATACTTTTGTGATTTCCAATAACGCGACGAACTGAAAATGTCACTTAAGTAACCTGATCGCACACAAAATTTAAATAACTATTAGGAGGTAAAAAAATGAAAATGATTGTTTATAAATAAATAGCAAAAACATGCCACTACAAATGGAATGATAACAAGCAGAAGACCTGGTTCAGTATAATAACACTGTAATCTGTACTTGTGGGCTTTTGATAAGACAAAGCTGCAATAACGGTAAAAGAAACTAATCAAGTAAATAAACATCACATGAGAAATGAAAAAAAAAGTAAAAAATAAAAAGGAAACTTGCAGAAAAATACCCATTTTCAAAATCCTGATTTATGTAATATTGTTGAAAAGAATTCCCATCAAATCCATGAATTATGGAAAAGTTCTCTGTCTGCAACATGATAAGCAAATATTTCCACTCATTTCTTGATTATAGAAGTCTTTAAGAGTTGTTAAAAAGGGTAAACAGAAAAACTGAACCTTGCATAAAGGGCACTTGACAGAGGCAAGGTTGTGAGAGTTTTTGCCGGCAACAACTTTGGTCCATTGCATTATGCAATTGTAACAGAACTTATCTGCAACGTCAGATAAGGAACTTCATTCTTGAGTTTCTTTTTAATATAAAGAACAAAAGAAGTGAACTTCGACTTCTGGGTGGTTGTATTTGCAAGAAAAATATACTTCGGGAAAAAACTAAAGGAAATTTGTGAACTTTTGTTGGGCACAAGCAAGAAAAACCATAAGGTAGAAGAAATAGAACTTTCCTGCCAAACCAAAAACTAGGCGAATTTTTCACTTAGACAGCCCAATGGAATAGAATTATAGAAATGAAACAGGTAAAGATCAGAGAGAAAGCTTGCTCAATTTTCTAGGAAGCCAAACAGGAAAAGGGAAGGGAGACAACATACGGAGACATTTGTTAAGATAGGATTCTTGAAGAATGGGTCCGAGGCAGATTGGGCATGGATTATGGAAGTCCTCTGAAGACGACGAGAAAGAGCTGGTGCTCTGATTCATTACCTCCTCTGATTCCGAAGGATTCATGCGGGTTTTCGGTTGGATTCGGTGTCTCTGACATAAATCATTAAATTCTGCGAAACCAGTAACGACAACAAAAACACAATGGCGTTTTTGCCAACCGACTCAAAGCAATGTCGTTTTAAATTTGCACATTTATTTATCTTTTTTTTAATAGTAAACTGTCACGTTATCCTCTAACTTTTTACAAAACTATAACTTTTGATCATCTAATCTTTTATTTTTTTATTTATTACTTTTTAATTTTTTATTTTAGTTGCTAAAGAGTTGTTAATTTTGAGAACCAATTTGTTATCTTTTTTATGACTTTCAGACTAAATTATCACTTTTGTATGTCCAAATAACTGTTAAATTAACCCCTCAATAATTAAAATTAAAAATAAATAAATAAAGACTAAATATTCACTTTCATAAAAGATTAAAAACTATTAAAATAATTTATTACTTTTTTAATTTATTTATTTATCTTGCTCAACTATTACTTTTTAATGAAAAACAATTGTTAACATAATTATAATTACAATTACAATTACAATTATTATTATTATTATTATTATTATTATTATTACTATTATTATTATTTCAATGGCTGTAAAAAACTACTTTATTGATAGGTACAATTTCAAACCATAAATTACATTATAATAGTATGTTAAAAAAATAAAATAAATTATTTAATAAGTCTTCAAATTATTTAAAAAATGATTTATTAACTTTTTTTTTTTTTTTTTAATTCAGCTGACCTTCAACTTCTAAAATCAATGTAAGAGAATTGAATTGACTAACGGAGGTTAATTTTTTTGCTTTTTTCGATCATGTAATTATCACATCGTCACTATTTACTTCAAATTGATCAAAACATCCCTAATTATATCAACAACCACTTAACAAAAATTAAAAAACAAAAACAAGTAAAAAAACTTTCATACAAAAATTTTCATATTCCGCAACTCTACCACCTTCTCCAACTCCGAGCAACAAAACTAAAACCTAATTACAGGAGAAAAAAAAACAAAATCAAAACCAAACTAAAACAAAAAGATCAATGACTGTTTAACAAAATTTTTTTTTAAAAAAAGAGAAACAATAACCCATTCCCTAAAAACTGACAAAAAAAAACAGAAAAAAGAAAACTAAAAAAAAAGAAAAAAGAAAAACTAAAAAAAAAAAAAAAAAACTTCTTCCTCAAATTCAAAAAACCTACAGAGGTGAAGAAATTCCAACTTTGAAGAAGGAAGATGATGATCAGCCAGAGAGATCAGATAATTTAGTCTTTCGATTTGATTTCTGAAGAAATTTTTGGAATCGGTCATGGAGCCAAAACTCATTCAATGAGTACCAAAGTCTGAAGCTTTTTTTTTTGCTTCTCCAAACTCTTTTTCTTTTATCTGAAACTGAAGTGTTGTGTGAGTTTTGACAAGAAAAGAAAATTTGCAGATGAATAAATGAAGCTTGGTCATTATATTTTTCAAAAAATTAAAAATAAAAAACCTAGATCTTTCTCCTCCTTCCATTACCTACGATTCAACTCCTCAGACTCAAACATGAATCAATCAAATAGACAAACACCATGTCCATTTTCCAAAAATCACAAATACAATTCTATAACATACTTAGACCCAAAAAAATAAAAATTAAAATCAAAGTTAAAACCAAGACCAAATAACAAATCAGAAAGACTTAAAGTTATGCAAATTAAAATCTAAATCGAAACCAAATTTAAAAAATACCCAGACAAATGTGGAAAAATTAAATTCAGACCCATATCAAATAAAAAAAGACCTAAACTAATCTGGGAAAAAATATTCAAACCCAGATGAAACAAAAAAATACCCAAGCAAATCTAGAAAAAGAAGAAGAAAATCGTTTGTGGAGGTGGGGTCACTGGGAGTGTTCTTGGGGAGGAGGGTCGCTAGAGGTAGAGGATCATTTCGTAGGTGAAGGGTGTGGGTTTAAGAAGAAGAAGAAGAAGGTGATGGGAGAGAGAGACGATGGAGTGGGAGATCGTCGGGGGAGGTTGCTAAAAGAAATGGTTGCTTTTGGGTGGAAGATGGCGATGGGAGAAAGACCATGGAAGGTCTTATTTATTTATTTTTTTTTTTTCATGTTGGAGAATTTTTTTTATGTTTTATAATTTTTAGTTTAATTTAGTTTACATTTTATGAAAAATATAATAAAAGATATAAATTTATTAAGATACCTTTGATATCCAGTCATGTGCTTGGCATATGATAGATAAAAAGCAAAGAAATTAATGTTCGTAAGTTGATTCGGTCTTTTGCTATTAGGAGTTTAGTGCCAACTTAACTAAAAAAAATAAAATAAAATAGATTCAATGGGTCACTTTTTAAATAATTTAAGAACTTATTAAGTAATTTATTTTAAAAAAATATTATTATCATTTTAGTATTTTATATTTTAATAAAACATCTAATTCATGCCTCGTCACTTGATAAACAAAAAGCATGGAAATTAATGTCTGATGGTCAATTCAATCGATTTGCACTAATTTTGAGATTTTAGAGTCAACTGAGCTTAAAAAAAATGGAAACCAACGATGCACATTTTAAATAGTTTAAAAACTTACCAAATAATTTACTCAAAAAAATATTATTATCATTTTGATCTTCTGTATTTTAATTGAAACATAAAATTGATGCTTTGTCGTTTGGATAATATCAAAAAGGTATCTTATTGTTTTTTAAAATGTAGTTTTGTTGCTTGAGTCGCTTTTTAGATATAAAATTCCTTTTTTTTTTCCTTTTATTAACTTTGTTTAGTTACCTTTAAACTTTGGAAAAAACTTTAATTTGTTTGGATATAATAGAGACATTTATAAAAATGAAGCAAATTAATAGGGATTTGTTTAATATGTTGGAACTGAAAATTTTGATTTAAAAGCTATAGTATGTGAGAGCTTTACATTGTAATAACTTTTTGTTTTTTAATGTAACAACTGAGAGCTTTACATTATAATTGGGTTGCAACCGACTTGTCAAATGCCTTTAAAATTAATAAAATCAACAAAAAATGTAAAATGAGCATTTCACCGCTAAAAAATGGGAAAAATATACTAGTAAAAACATAAAATATATTTTTGATATTTTTAAATAACAAAGTATCAATTTGATGTTGTATGTGTGGGATCCATCTTTTGGAGATACAAACCGCCTGGTTCTTGGTTTAAAGTTTTGGAAAATTTAGATATAAAACATAATTTTATTAATCATGATGTAATATATCAAAATTTTGAAATAAATTTTAATAGCAAAAATTATTTAATTACTATGTAATTTTATAGCATAAACCTTGTTATAATAATTACTACGCAATTTTCACATTAATAAATATTTCAGAAAAAAACCATTACTGACTCTCATGTATTGTTCATGCAGTGTAGTTTTGCCCTGCATTTTCTACTGTAATTTTGGTTTCTGATAGATTTGAAAACTACCTTTTGTTTATGGATTTAGGAGTACCTTAACATCCAGTAACATAAACCTCATATACTTTATCTGGTTTAAAAAATAGACCAAAATTTATCCTAAATGTGAAAACTTTAATACTCATTTGGTTCAGATTTTGAAGGAAATAAACACATATTCAAAAGATTATTGATACTCAAATCCAAATTTCAGTCTATTGAGTCTAAAGAATACATGTAACAAATGAAGCCTTAGGGTTCATTTGGTAAATGGATTCGAATTAGTGATTTAATTTGAGTTAATGTGATTTGAATTAAGATTTGAGTTATTGATTTTAATTGTTATTCGAATTGACGTTTGGATGTGCATTTAAGTTTTAATTTGAGTATGGAATAAAATTTAAATTTGTGTTTGAAGAGGTAGTAAAGATAGTTTTTGATTTATTCATAAATCTAATAAAATTTTAATGTTAATGATCTTAAAAAAATATGCAATATTGATCTTGATTTATTCCTGTCTTCATTAGGAATACAGTGAAAAAAGAATCATCTCAATTGGATATCAAATGAAGAAGTTATGATTTTTTTCCTCAAACATAAAAGAGAAAATTTTAGTTTTTACTGTAGCAAAGATATTCGAGTATCAAAAGTTTAGGAGGGATGAAAACTTTTAAAAACTTGGATTCTTGATACTCAAATGATTCGAATTTTGAGGGAAACAAATACGTATATGAAGGATTCTTAATTCTCGAATCCAAATTTGAATCCATTGAGTTTAAAGAATGCATGAAACAAACAAACCCTTAATGTTCCACTTTAAACTCTCAAGATTTAGTCCGTGTCAAACACCCAAATGTGGCATTGTTCATCCATTGGAGAGTTATCTTTTGCAACAGGTCTGGACTTGTGTCAGTAACCCTTAGGTCTCCCATTATTGACCATATGATATGACTAAGATAATATGGCCCTTTAATTGGACTTAAAAGTTAATCACAACTGCTTTTGGACTGATTAATGTAATGAAAAAAAAAAATTGTTTGAGAAAACTTCAAAAAAGGGCCTACAAGTTACAATTTTTTTTTTTTTACATTTTACAATATGCATGGAACACATCAATGAGTCAGTAACAACACAGAAGCTGAATAACAAAGAATATGGTAAATTTACTAATAGATATGAAGAACATAGAAATTTTACTTTCCTAATCCAAGTTTTGAAAAAAGAAAATAAAATAAAATAAACAAAGAACAAAAAACAGCATACATGTTTTACTTGACAAGGTTCCTAAGAATACTTGCAATGATAATTGGTCAAATAGTGAAGGTATTTTGCACCAAAAAAAAAAAAGAAAAGGAATACACTGCTATTGCCAGTTTAAAATCTAAAGTTGAGCAAGTCCAATCTTGGCACATATAAAACTGAAAATTCTAATCTATCAACAGCTTTACAACCTGACCACCTAAATCCAATCTCTTGACCATAACTGAGACTCCTTTTCTTTGCAACATATCTGAATGGCTCAATGGAATAAGCAAACTCCTTCCTTCTCTTTTCCAGACTATAACAAGCCACTTCCTCCATCATTGTTTGACTAAAAAAGGAGGAAGAAGAAGAAGTAGAAGACTTTTTCTTTCTTATAACCCTCTCATCAAGAAAAGGTATTGGCTCAAACCAAAAAGACTCTTTCTTTACCAACTTTACCTTATAGGTTTCTCCAGTGTCTACATCATGGATTGACAAGTCAATAGGAATCCAAGCTTCCAACACTTTCCGGTTAGCCTCGCCTATGTTCTCCAAAATGTGCTCTTCAAGTGCTTCCGAATGCGAAATCTTGAGGCTGTCCCATCTGATATGATCGGTTGTGAGTTTTATCCTGAATGGCCAAGTGTTTCCACAACCTGGGGCAGTGCTGCCTAGTTCTCTTCCCATGTTACTACTCCTACTTTCTTCGGCAGCATTTCGATCCTTCCACGGTTTCTGCATCGCGAAAATTAATTAGAGAGTGAACTGGGGCATCAGAGTATGAAAATTTTCAACAGAATGGCTTGTGTTTGGCTTTTATAGTAGAGAATGGAGGGCTTGCTTTGTGTCCATCGTCATTCATCACAAGGCATTTTGTTTCTAGTTTTGCTTCAACAGGTAACGTCTGTATAGTATTACTATTTTTGACCATTCGTATTGATCATTTTTCTTTTTTTGACCTTATTATTATTATTATTGTAAATATTTCTTAAGTGGGTTTCCATAATTTTCCACTAATCCAGTAGCATATTTGTCGTTTGACCATCATAACAATAGCACTATAGTTAATATCTCTGGTTGCATACAGCTAATATATCATCCTATGCAGTGCCTTCCTCAGAATTTTGATATAATCTTTGATTAAAGAAGCACTAATTGCACATGGGAAATTTTAAAGGACCAATTGAAGCACTATATATCTTTATTCAACCTAAATTTCTATAGTTTGACGCAAATAGTGCTTTTTTCACTAATTAATATAAATTAGCTTGCCGCGTTTGAATTTGTCGGCCAAAAATTATTATTGGATTAAACATGGCAAGTTTATTTTCGTCCTTCTGTAATTCTTTGTCCCATCATAGAAGACAACAATGTGCTTCTTTGGCGGTCTACATTCACAGTATTCTTCCAAAAAGAAGAGCTATGGTTGACATATATATATATATATATATATAATCTGTCTGTATGTATTAATCGTCATGACTATCTTTCTATATATGTGACATTTTGCATTTGACACATGCTGTAACTCTTAAATGTTTTATCTCTTGCATAATAGTCAACTTGCCACTCGTCAAATCTGTTCTGCAACTGTCGCCTTTCAATGTGGCTTAAGTTACTCAAAGGGAGATTTTTAAAAATGGATTTAAGAATTTTTTTTTTTGGATAAATGACCTTTTTTTTTCAGCAAAAAAAAAAGCATTTTGAAAAAAATTAAAATAATTTTTATGTCTAAAAAGTTAATTTTTAAGTGTGAAAAAAAAAGAGGTCATTTTCCCAATTGAATTTTTCTTTTCACCCTTTTGTCAAATTTTCCCCCCAATCAAAACTCAAGGGTCCTTCTGTGAGTATGTACGGGGCATTTTGAAATATACCCATGGATGGTTTGAAAAAAGAGCCAAAAAAAAATTCTAATTGAAGAAATGACCTCTTTTTTTTTATACAAAAAAACATGTTTTTTTAGATAGATAAATTATCTTAGTTTTTTTCATAAAAAAGACAAAAATAACTGTAACGATGAGAGAAACCTCAACAGAGTGAAAAGAAAAAAAACTGGAGCAGTTTTTATGTCCAAAAAACATGTTTTTTTGCATCAGAAAACTGCCTAAAAAAAAAATTATTTGCCCAAAAGGACTTTTTCTTAAAGTTATTTATCAAAATGCCCCTTGATAGTCCATGTTTTTATGCTATTAAATCTGATCATCTTTTTTTCTTTTTTTTCTGCAGATCTTATGCCTAGAATATAAATCCCTACCGGTAAGTACCGGAGAAATCTCCCAAACTTTCAACCTAAAATTTCTCTGTACTAAGTTTGAAGGTAAAGAATAAAAGCAAACTAGAAAGAATATTTGAAAAAAAAAATGTAATATAAAATCTTTTGTTAGATTTAAAGAATCTTAGATACGTTTGGCAATAAAGAACAGGTTTTTCTCTTTTGTCCTGTTTGGCTTTTTACTAAACCTATGAAATCATCCCCTAGCACTTATGCCTACTGGAGGTAGTGTGATATTGTATGCTAACAAAATCTGAAGTACACACGAGTTTGGTCCATGCTTCATCCCGAAAGGCCTCATACTATTGAAAGACGGTGAACTTACTTTAATCTATCTTGCCACTTCTTATTCTCTCGATTGGGTTTATTACTTCCTTGGGAAATATCTAATTATATAATGAGATCTTTGACTTTAAGGTCAAATTTAAAGCATAGCTGGCTTTTGGGTAGATTGTGGTTTACTCCAAAAAAAAATAAAAAAAATGAAGTATTAGATTGGTGCTTTTCAGAGATGGTAGATAAATTGGGAAGTGTTTTAGTGCAAATAGACAACCAACCTGGAAAAGTACTAGATTGTTGTTTGTAACAAAAAGTAGAGATACTACACGTTACATGGGAATTTTGTGATATTAACAGAGGCAAATTTAAGCTTACAAAGCATAACCACCAAAAACCCAACTCTAATTTCTAATAAAAGCAAACATTCTTCAAACATTACATCTCTTCAGTTGTTTCATAAGCTTAAGCTTACACATTTGCAGATCATTGAGTTGAGCCTTCATGGTCTCAACCTCCTTTGTCATCTCCTTTATTTCCTTTTGAGATTTTATCCATCCCTTCTCTAGGCTTTTATTGGTTGCCCTTAGAATTGCCTGAGCTGTTGACTTCGTTCTTTGGAACACCGATACCGCGGTTGTCTTTGACCTTATTGTGTTAACTTGCTCAAGAAGATTAAACCTTGTTGCAACCTTCAATGGCAAGCAGTTGTTCTTCATTACATGCTCCCTAGCTTCCTGTGACAGTCTATGGTATTCCAGAAATTTGCATAAGCTTGTCCTTTCTTCTTCTGTTAAAGTAGGGTGTGCCTGCAAAATTGAAAACAAAAAGAAAAAAAAAACAAATAAAACAGTTTTAAAAAAGTGCTTTAAAGCTTGCAAAGCTTGCAACAAGATAAGGATAACATCTAATTCATATATATGCAATTCGTGTCAGTCCATAACTTATGAACTCATTTCATAAATTAGGTCTGATATCAGTTATGAAGTCCAGTTATTTATCCGCACTGCCTTTCTGTCTAAGCTAGGCTAAAGTCTTTTTACAGACAAAAAAAAATATGTCAATACCTTGAGAAACATGTCCGTGGCTCCGTAAAGGTTGTCATCGCAATACCGAGCATCTTTTGGTAGTACTTTTGCAAGTGACTGGAAACTCTTCACCTTAAGTTTCTCATCTCTTGCAATTAGTGTAAGATAGCCATCCACCAACCTTCCAATAGAAAATATTTTTGGTCTGAGGTTGCTTGAAGCTAAAGAAACATAAACTTCCACCACCCTGCTAACAATGCCAGCATCATACACACTGTTGTCGTCTCCGTAATTCTTAACCAAGAGATCTGAAACGCGACATTGCTCCAACATGCACGCAATTCTCTGATCAAGTGTCTCCAACAAAATGGAATTGATTTGCATCGCCAACCCCACCTTGAGAAGGTGAAGTAGAAAATTGCAAGTGACTGAGTTCTTCTCTGTTGGAAGTACTCGAATCAAACACTCTGTTGTAACTCTTTGTAATTGGTGGGTCATGTTTTTGGGATCCAGAGTGTCGAGCTTGAAAGTGATCTTGGAGAGCCATTTAGTGGTCCAGTGAGCAATACATGACCCAACAAGGTTTGGTCTCATTCCTTTACTTTTCATGGATTGGATCACTTCAATGAAGTGATCTATTCTAAGGAACGAAACATCTGCAAACCACCAATTGTCAGCTTCCTTCTCAACTTTTGACTTCTCTTCTCCAGGACTGAAGTCTTTAAGGTTTGTGCAGGCCTTCAAAGCAATGGATTCCGAGCACCTCTTCAGGATCTGCAGCTCTTTGGCCCATGGAGAAATGGCCTCGCAGCTTTTCAAGATTCGGAATGTGTCTTTCCACGATGAAAATATTAAAAAGCTCAGAAATGCCTCAGATTTGGATATGAGGTTTCCTTGTTCAAGATCATCACTCATTTCCAAGAAATAAGCAGCGCAATATAGTGGAGCAATGTTGGAAGATGTAAGATCAACCTTCCAACCATAACAGAATCTGACCACCAACTCGAAAGCTTTGGCTCCTCCTGGAAGATTGTCTATTTGGATCTTGAGGCTGGTGTCTCTTCCTCCATTGCTTTTCTCAAATACCATTCTGTTCAAATATCCACTCCTTGATACCATTGGAAGCTGAGGGGGAAAAAAGGAAGAAAGAAGATGATATATCCCAATTTCAAGAATGTAAAAACTGGAATCTTATTCAGCTTAGGCAATTGGAAAGTCTAAACAAGACACTATATAATTGGTGAGAATAACGTTATAAGATTTCGCTTAAGTAGTCAGATATTGTTGTTAGAGTATCCCATCTTTGAGGATCAATCGAAATTCTCAGACAAGTTTCGCATAAAGCAAATGCAATACAGCTCCTTCGACATTAGCATGCAGAAGAAATACTTGGGATATAATCTCATGCCACTGAGATGCTAATAGAAAATAATATGCTACTAATTGGTTCTTAGATTTCAAATTTTCAATCCTTGCTGTTTTTAAATCTCTTTTCTAAAGATTATAACCGATGTCATACTAATTTCAGCGCTAGACTTGTGTTTTCTCCAAAAGCCAGAAAAGTCTGCCCTCCGAATCTTGCTAAATATATCAGCAGATGAAACTTTTGTTTCAAATCTAAATGCTAAATTCTATTAAAGTAATCTCCCCAGGTTTCTTTCACACACACATCTATGTATGCATGCGTGTGTATATCAATAAACCTAAGGATTCATGCTAGTCAGATTTACAATTTATGTCTTACAAAGACTCATGATTCTAGTTCAATTTCAATAAGAACAGATTTTTCTCTTTTTAGCTCACCTTGTGCAAATGAAAGTTAGTGCCTCCAACTTGTATAATCAAATCACTTGCAGCTGTTGACCGAACAACCCTGCATTAGATAAACACGATGACTATTAGCCAGACAAAGAAACATCTCATTACTCTAAAAGAGCATCATCATTATACTTGAAGAAAAAATAATACAAAAAAAAAAAGATGGAGATGGAATGAATTACCAGTTATGGTCTTTTTTCTCCAAAGTTTTGGCAACCATGGCGACACCACTTGGAACAACGACACACTGGTTATGCTTCACGCCGGATACTGACCCTTGATCAAGACTTTCTCGCCCTACACTTTTCTTTCTATTCGTAGACTTGACAAACCTCAAGAACACAAACTTGCTATACATTTTCCCCTCAAAGTTTGCACAACGCGTCTTCTGTAGGCCACAAGAAAGTGTGTGCATCATCAAGAGATATGTATTTATATAGGAGTTGTGTTTGGTGCTCAACTTCAGGAACTCAAAATTATTGGATAGCTATAAATAAGCAGCCACCATATTGCCCATTATCTCCTTTTTGAGAGCCCTTTTTCTTGGTATTTGGAAGTAGTTAGGCCATAAATATGGTTGGTTGCCTTTTACCATCTCCTGTAGTTTTTAAGCATAGAGGTGTAGACCAGGGACAGATTGGAGCCAACACAATGACAATCTATGCCGCAAAATCTAGACCACCACTACAACTACAAGGAAAGGAAGAGACCAACCGCCCATAATCCATATCCTGCAATTGTCATCTCTCTTATTGCTGAAAGAGAAGTTCTCTTAATGGATAAAAAAGACATTCTTGAATTTTGCATGGTCCTAAGTTGTTTGGTTTTGCTTTTTTCTCTTTTTTTTTTTTTCTCTTTCTCTTGTGGGGAAGCCAATCGTTATCCTTGATGACCACTTTTTCTGTTCTTGGTTTCTAGTCAAGAAATTCCCTCCAATGGAATAAACACTGTCGTGTCCAAATTTTCAGAGACCAAAACTCTAGAAAAAACTCAGTAGTAGTGGCTAGGCTTAATTGGGGTTTCTCTTTCAACTAAAGGGAGAGTCATTATGTATATGTTCTCTTTTTTTGCTCTTTTTCTTTTCAGTCAAATAGGTTGTAATGTGAACAAGAATTAACGTTTTAAGGACGATTGACCTGAAATTAGACACTCAAAAGAGGACAGTTAACTGTGCAGCTAAAGAAAGGAATAAAACTTCCAAAATAACTAGAGTGGAGAAAAGCTGAGGTGCATACATGTAGGCCTACTTGGGACTATTTTTCCAATCAGCCATAATTCATGTGTGCTATTTTTGCTGTTTGAGATGAATTATACATACTAGACAAAATATATTCAAGGATAATAAGCCAGCAATAAATTATAATAACACAAAAAGGGGGGAGAGAGAGAGAGAGAGAGGAGTTATATGATGGATGTGTGAACTTTGCTTTTTGGGATGAATTACAACCTAGCCAATATTTAAAGATAGTAAATGAGCAATTAGATAATCTTCAATTGCTATATTTGGCACTAAAGATGTTAAAATGATGTATTTGATACATAATTCTATCTGTGCTCCAACTTAATGCTATTTTAAATAATATATCTACTTTTTGTTATAATCATAGAGCTTTGAAAGTTATTATAATATATACTTTTAATTACAAAATTATTTCAAAATGTTAATGTTGTAATGATTAAATAAAAAAATAAATACATCAATCGATAGTAATCAAATACCAAACTTTGGTATCAAATATAGCATACGTCAGATTTAACACCAATAATAGCATTACATTTTAGAGAAATTTTCATCCTCAAATACTAAAGTAGAAAAAAAGGATTTGCATGGTATCGGAGATGCTTAAGGCAAAAGAGGAGGGCTATATCATTCACGTGTGCTAACTTTGCTTTTTGGGATAGACAGAATATCTGAGGGTAACAAAACCAGCAATAATAACTCAGGAGGAAATAGTTGACTAGTGAGCTATTGAACGGAACAGCAATGAAACACTAGAATAATGTTTTAAAAGCACCTCATAAGTGATGGTCATGTAGTAGTACTTAAAAACTTTTTTCAAGGCTAACCTAACAATTATACTCTGCAGCTAGGCCCCATGAAAGGGAGAGCTGATATACCACTTGTTTAAGGTCTAGGTTTTTTCTTCTTTATTTTATTTTATTTATTATGATTATTATTATTAGTATTTTTTCCTCTTTCTCTCTCTCGCTCTCTCTCTCTCTTTTTTTTTTTTTTTTTTTTTTTTTTGTGTGTGTGGAGAGAAGTGGCCTGTCCTCATTTTGCAGGCTTTATTATTCATTGTCAAATGAATGCATATTATGTTTTGTACACTGAGGTAGGTGGTCATCTTTTATATATATATATATATATATATATATTTTTTTTTTTTTTTGAATTAGTCATCTTATAGTTATTGGAACTGAAATTACTCAAGTAGGGCGGTCCAAGTTCGTTTTTCATCATCCCCTTAAAAAGAAAGTTCGTTTTTCTCAAATAACCCACTTTATAGCATGATGATTTTGGTTGGAAATAGAAAACGGTAAAGGATAATACTCAAGTCAAAGTGAATTAGGATTTTTTTTTTTTTTAAGCGGATTTGTGGGCAAAAGAGGGAGTTATTGTGAACTTAAAAGTCTTAGATTTTCTAACACAAGTGTATCTATTGTTAACAAGCAGTATAATAATGAGAAGAGTATCATCCACATGTTTATTAATTATCGAAATTAATTTAACCCAAATTTTTATTTGAACAATGAAAAGGAGATTTATAATTAAGAAAAAGAAAGAAAAGAAAAATAAAATAAAATAAACAAACGAAACCAAAATAAGCACAAGAAAATATAGAAGAAAATAAAGGCGCATACAAGATAGGCATATAAGAACTCAATATATTAAAACTATAAGGTTACCAATTTTACGTGGGTTAATCCTGTGCGAATTCTCTAGTTCAATTAATTAATGTCTATTCCTATGCTGTTAGTGAATTTCTTTAGATTAATTACTAATCTTTCTCAAACATTAACAATCATTTTTTAATAAGCAAACTCTTACATCTTTGTGAAAATTTTGAACCCATCAAAAGTTATTAAGAACAAGAAATTTATAAATAGTACAGAAATTTTATAGATTTCTCTATTTTATGATAATCTCATGGTATTTCAATTATCACGTATTTAATTATCATCTTTCCGTCTCAAATTAAATTCCAAAACATGTAATAATTGTTGATTAGCCTGTCATAAGCATTGAGCACAAATATAAATACTCAGCATATTATAGAATAAAATATAAAAACTCGTTGAAAGTAAAAAAAATTCAAATATTCATAATTCGGCTACATCGTACCCCTAGAAAATAACAATTAGTTCATGACTAGATTAAAGGAAATCGTAAACATAGTCTTGAACATGAATTAAGGAGATGAAAAAGAAATAGGGTTTAGAGTGGAATTGAAGCTTCTCTGTCTCTAGATGGTGTCGTCTTTTTCTTCTTCGAAACGAGTTCTCTCTTTACTTGCTTTCAACCAGCCAAGAATCCTCCAAAAAGAGTCCTATTTTTACCCTAGGAGATCCTAATGGGTAATTTTAGCAGAAAATTCGAAATTATTAGAGTCCTCCAAACTCCCAAGCCCTGCTCCAAGTTTTTGAGAATTTTCCTAAGTTGTGGCTATAGATTCCCACGGCCTAGGCACTCATGCGCTGTTCCTTGTATCCTTGAACTGAATTTGCCAATTGCTTCAAAAGAATTAAAAGCTCCAATAATTTCATTTTCTACAAAATAAACATAAATGGCTAAAGATAACACAAAGCACTCTCAAAACTTATTTCTTATCTCTATTTAAAGAATAATAAATCCTATAAGGGATAGTTATTAAAGTATACCCAAAGAGTACAGATAAACTTTTTAGCAACCTTCATTATCTTTTGAGTATTTTTTACTCCTACTGAAGAATTATGATGTAGGCTTTTTGAAAGAATATTATGATGTAAATATAACATGATGGTGTTAGGTTCTTACTTGTTAGAAATGACTAATTTATCTAATGAGAAAAAGAGAGAGAGAGCAAAAAAAAAGTGAAATAAAAAAAATAAGCTAACCAAAAACCAGAGAGAGGAATGATTAATGTTGCATGAATTTCACATAAAAAACCTATCTCTTACTTTAAATATTTTAGGTTTTCTTGAGTGGGCTTGAGTGGTGTAGCCCCCTCCCTTTATAGGTATAGTCGAGTACTGCCTTCTGGACTGTGAGAGACGAAAATGATTTATTTGATATTATGAATGACCTGTTATAGAGGAACCATTTCCTTCTTGGGCTAAGTGGGTTATGGAGATCAGCCCAAGCATAAGGTAAAAGGACACATTGTTTACGTCAAGATAGGTGGTGGTTGGTGGAGATTGTGCTAGCGATATCTTGTTGAAGGTGTTGTTGCTCGTGAAGGTGGAGGCCAAGGCTGAACAAGGGCAGATGGGTTTGAGGTTGAATGGTCCACAAAATGGCCAGAGATCCACCAATGGAGAAGGGTGGCGAAAGCGGGGAAACCTGGTCCATGCCGGGTTTGAAGTTGGTGGCAACGGCTAGGCGTGTGTTGGAGTTGTGGCTGATGAAGACCGGCTTTCGTACTTCGTATCTGAGGTTGTGGGTCTCTATTTCAGATATAAATAGACGGGGTCATCGGAAGTCCGACTGCATTACAGATCATAGGGAGCTAGCTTGGAGGCGGTGACGGCGGTTTTACTTTTGCCGAGGATTGATTTTCTATTTTTCTTGCTTTTTATTTGAATTTTGTGTTTGTTTACTTAGAATAATTGCGATGGGATCTCTGTTTCATCCGTATGGTGTGTTGTTTGGGTGCATTGGCACTTTTGCTGTAATAAAGAAAATGGTCTCCCCATTTTCTGTTTTAGTCTGTTTATCACACTTGCTTGTTATTAACATAAGGTGTGATGTTCAACTGGACCTTAGTTTAGACCATGTCATTTGTGTCTTCAACGAAGGGTCTGACTTCGATTGACTTGTTTAATCCATTGACTATTGCGATACTTTGTAACGACTCTAGTCGATCTTTAACTCATTGGTCGAGTAGGAATTTTTCCTTTGGGTCTCCCTAGTTGAAAATTATCTATATACTTCCATACTAGTAGTTTCTCCTTTTAAGTTTGTAATCTTAATATTTTTGGTATAAATGAAGTTTTCATAACAAAATAAAATAAATAAATAAATAATAATAGCGAGAGGAACTTATTTTTTCCCCAAAAGAGAACAAGGAAAATGAAAAAAAAAAAAAACTCGTAGAAGAGAAAAAAAAATTTATTAGAAGAAACAAAGAGTAATTTTTATTTTTGGCCTCAAAAGATTTAGGGTCGTTTCATTTTGACCCATGACACTTAAAATAATACAAATTTGATACTCGATTTTTACCAGCCAATTACTCTCTGTAGTGTTTGATAAAAATATTTTTACGTGGTAAATCTCTTTTTTATTAGCCAATTACTCTCTGTAGTGTTTGGTAAAAGTTTTAATCTATGACACTAACAATTATTCTTTTCTAAATGTTAAATTTCTGACAATCTGAACTCATGGAACGCGCGTGATATGCAAGTAACATGTTAGATCATAAAAAAGCTCCTATTTCACTTATAGGAAGAGAAATTCAAGATTTGAAAAAACCTTATTAAACTCTAAGTTTAGGTTTATCATGTCCGTTTCAATGTTAAACATTAGACAATTTTATTGTCAATAACTTTACCCCAAGTCAAATATATCTCATATGCATAAATTGTGATAAATTTACATTTGAGAGATCAACGATTGTTAGGATTACGTATTGAAACTTCAAAGTTAAAAGGGTGTTTGGCTAAGGGTGGTATGAACCACAAACTTAGTTATAAACACTATAAAACTCTCAAATGTTACAATAAAAAAATTATTACAATATAAAATTTTTACATATTACAATAAAAATAATTCTCATAAATAATTTTTAACACTAGTCAAACATCTTATAAATTTGTGCCATTTAAAATGTTAAGCTCTAAGGTAGGTCCATCCTAATTCCGCAGGGGTCAAAAATAATTAAAAAAAGCAGACAAACATCGAGGAAACAATAGCGTAGATGCTCACTGCCCGCTCGGCTCTCTCAAACGGTCACTTTTCTTCTTTCTTCTTCTTCATTGGAGAAGAGCGCCAGGGGAACAATGCTGAGAACTCTTAACGTCAAAGCCCCACTTCTCCTCTCCCGCCATTCTCAACGCTTCAACCGCATCGCCCAAAGGCCCTGTTGTCTTCAAATCACCGCATTTGCCCAAGAATCTCCCGATTTCGCCTCCTTTCTCTCCAATTCGCCTCGAATCCATCTCGAAAATCCAATCGTTTGCGCAAGAAAAAGAAGAAAACGAGTCAATTCCGATAAATCCACAAGATTACTGCTCAATCTGATTTCGGTCGTCGCGTCGAGCCTCAAGATCTTACCGCAGCCGTTGGATTTGGTCCTCGAAGAAATCGGCGGCGGAGATGGATCCGACGGAGGCGGTGGTCTAGGGTTTTGGAAGGGCTTCGGGTGGGGAGGCTTCGACGGGTGGAGAAGAAGGAGAAGAGGAAAGAGGAACTTGTGGTTGTACGGATTCTTGACGATTTGCGGTTTGGGTTTGCTGTTCGGGAGAGAAATCGAGAGCAATGCGTTTTGGTGGGGCTTAGGGCTTGGTCCGTTCGGAGTTGCTCTGATTCAATGGTGGGAGAAGACCGGAGGAGTTCAGGCTTGGGTTCTAGGGTTTTGCCTTTGGAGTTTTCTGGTCGGTTTGACTTTTAGGAGAGGGGAATTGCAGACATGGCTTGCTAGGGTTAGGGTTCCGATTCCGATGTCCGAGATTGCGAGAAGACGAACAAGAAGAGGAAAAAGAGGAAGAGTGTTTTAGAAGAAAGCGAGAAATTTGAAAAATTTTGCATTTGTTTTTGTCTGTATTTTTTCATACCATACTCAAATGAGATTGAAAGATTGTCATTTTTTTGGTTCAGTTTTGTTCAGCAATCATTTTATGGAAATTATTAAATTCAGATTATGTCATTGAACCAGTTTGCACAACTATAAATTGTTCTTCTCTCAATCTGAACTTTTGCTTTGAAAAAGAAAGATTGCAAATACTAGAATAAACACAGAATAAGTGTCTTTTTTTTTTTTTTTTTCCTACAAGGGTTATTATAATGTGCGGCTTATAGGAGTGTACTTTATATGATCTTTTATAAGTTTGTCACAGGATTCCCAAAATGCCCATTACGAATAGAAGTTCTTCTACTCAACAGAAGCAGCTCGTGTGAGTTATGAAGAAACATTACAACACAATTCTTTGCCTCTTGGAGAAATGCAAAACCATGGCTGAGCTGAAACAACTTCATGGACTGATGATAACTTCATCAGTGATTAGAAATGTAATTCCTGTGAGTAAGCTTATTGATTTTTGTGTTGGTGATACAAAGCTGGCGACCTCCTCTACGCAAGGTTAGTCTTTAACCAAATTGCTTTGCCTAGTGTCTACATGTGGAACACCATGATCAGAGGTTACTCCAACAGTGGCACCCCAGTTGAGGCTCTGATCATGTACCGAAAATTGCTGCAAATGGGCTTTTTGCCGAACAAGTTTACGTTCCCATTTGTGCTCAAAGCATGTTCGGCGATCAGAGATCACGACTGGAAAGTCTGTTCACGGCTGCATTTGTGAAAACTGGATTTGAGTTTAATGTGTATGCTTCCACTGCTTTGCTTCGTACGTATGCTTATTGTGGAGATATGGAAGCAGATTGAAAGTGTTTGATGTTATTCCTATGTGGAATGTGGTTGCTTGGACTAGTTTGATTTCCGGGTTGGTAAACAAAAATAGGGCAACTGAAGCTATAAAGGCGTTTAGGGATATGGAAAGTTGGGGTGTGGAGCCTAATGAGATTACAATGGTGAATGTTTTGGTTGCTTGTGCTCGAACTCGGGATATAGATACTGGAAAATGGCTTTACAATTGCCTTGCCCGTCTAGGGCATGATCCGTTTATGTCAAGTGATAGTTTCAATATAATTCTTGCCACTGCCATAGTAGATATGTATGCAAAATGTGGCAGCTTAGAAATTGCGAGGAATCTGTTCAACAAAATGCCTCAAAGAAACTTGGTTGCTTGGAATTCTCTGATCGGTGCATATAGCCTGCATGGCTGGCCTGAGGAGAGCAAGAATCTCTTTGTTGATATGCAGATTGCCGGGTTTGTCCCAGATCAAGCTTGCTTTTTGGGCGTGATAGGTGCTTGTGCCAGTCTTCAGTTTTGGGACAATGCCTTCATGCTTTCATATCGAAATCCAGCATGAGCCAAGATCTTTCCGTAGGGAGTTGTTTAGTAGACATGTATGCCAAAACTGGAGACTTGAAAAGTGCTCGGAAGATATTTGAAAATTTATGGAAAAGGGATGTTAAAGCATGGACTAGCATGATTCTAGGCCTGGCTATACATGGTCAGGGTGCGGAAGCTCTTGGTACTTTCAAAAGCATGTAACAAGATGCTACTGTTATTCCTGAGCACATTACTTATGTTGGGGTTTTGGTTGCTTGTAGCCATGTTGGTCGGGTTGACGAGGATTGGAGACACTTCAACAAGATGAGAGATGTTTATGGCATTGTTCTGAATCAAGATCACTATGGTTGCATGGTTGATCTTTTGAGCAGAGCAGGTCGAATCAAAGAGGGAATGAGACTAGTGAGGAAATGTCGTTTGAACCAAATATCACCATCTGGGGTGCTATTTTAAATGGATGTGAGATACACTAAAATGTGGGTCTAGCATATAGAATCAGAAATCACATAATAGCGTTGGAGCCTCAGAGCAGTGGGGTTTATGTGCTCCTTTCTAATATATATGCCAGGGCTGGGAAATGGCAAGAAGTGAAGCTAGCTAGAGAGTTAATGACAGAAAGGAGGATTGAGAAAACTCTTGGGCATAGTTTAGTTGAGAGAAAGTTGTCAAGTCAACTGCAATATAATTTTTGAGATTTTTTTTGAAGTACAAAATTTTGGTTATATATATGCCTGCGTATTGTCAGGAATAGAATACGAAGTAACTTTGGAAGGAAATTTTTTGTTTAAATATTGTGATTATAATAGCTGGTGCTCCTCTGCTAGCCTCGCATAAATACATGCAAATCTTAAATAAAAATAAAAAAAGAAAAGAAATAATAACCATGATAATACACGATATAAGCAGAAGGAAAGTCAATATGAATGAATGAAAAGAAGTGGCAACTAAATATTGTTTGTGAAAGTAATGATCACTTTCAAATTCAGAAATCTTTACATGTAAACATCTTTTTCACTTTATCAAAATTCTCTTAATACTAGAACATAAAAAGTACTAGAAAGTTTACATGGTAGCTTCCAATATGGTACATTATTAATACATAATCAAATTGACTAACCAATCTTTTTAGTAAATATCCACCTCAAATTACATATCTGCGTCTTTTAGCTTTGGGAAGAAAACTGATTCAGCCACACCATTGAAGATTTGCCGGAAGAAATGAGGCAAAATATGTAGCTGTAAACGGTCACAGGGAAGAGATTGACGGTCTTGATTTCTTCCCCATCACCTGCATCAGCTGGACCATGAATAACCCTTGATAGAGTAGTTTAGTCTCTACCAAACTGCCCGCTGACTTCAATTAATATCAGCGGCCCCTCAAGTGGTTACACAAGCTCCAAGGCAGAGATATGCCCCGTGTTTTCCCTCAGCAATACATGCATGCCCAGAAATTATCGTTCCATGGATAATTGTTCAAGTTTATATGGCAACATCATGTTCAAGGAATTTCTGCACACATTTTTCAACTTCCCAGGCATGTGTCGTAGTTTGCTAAACTATAACAGTACCCTTAATCATTTGATTCACGTTACGTGCACTGCAAGAACTCCACGAGCCACAAGGAGTACCTGGCCTTTAACCTCGAAGATATATGCATACACATAAATTCTGTGTCCAAAAGCAAATCCATCCATGGACAACACACTAAAGGCACGAAAGCAAGCACATATGCATGAATCTGCAGGGTATATGCACATTCACTCTCTTAGATGAGCTCTTGATCCTGAGGAAATAGGCTGTCTCGATGAGGTTGGAAAAGTCAAGCCCATAGTTCCACTGCAAAAGTAGAGGAATGTGTCCAACACTCTGATTATTTATTGTCGTGTTAAGGAGAAATTACAAATCACATCTAAACGATATCCATATTTTCTGAATGTTGGTAGTAATTCATGCAAAGTTCTTCAGCACTTCAAGTGCTGAAACACAATGGTGATAAAAGAAGATTTCGACAAAGTATGGAATCTGAGAGACTTGTTTTCAACCATTTGAAAGCCCTTCCTTTCTCTGTGGTCTTTTATAAGATGGGAATGCATAAACTCGGGTTTCTCAGATACTCAAAAGAGAAGGAAGTCAATACTGAAATTTAAATTTCAGAAAAAGAATGTGTCGAAATCATCTCCATAAAAGAAAATTAAAAAAATGAAATTTTAACAAAACAAATAAATAAATAAATCATTTTAAGAAGAAAATGTTATCCACCTTGAACTGAACACTCCTTAAAGGCAGAGCATTTTTTTTTTGGAATATCGCTGATCCGATTTTTGAAACGTCTGGGCATGAGAATTCACCATCGTCGTCTTCACTTCCATCTTCATCCTCTTCAGAAACCATGGCCTGAAACTTCATCATTCCGAAACCAATGACCGACAGACGACAATTGTATCTCGAGCCAAATAGGATAGTACAGATGTGGGCATGCTCCAGGAATGTAACAATATTTATAGATTCCTTGCAGGGTCAAAGCCATGGTAATGACTAACAAGCAGCTGACACTGCTTCCTGCCGCAGTATCTTACAAACGAGCATTTCTAAAGTAGAAACGATGGAATTGCTACGAATACAGCGCACCATGTTTCCCACAGGTGGTATTGCAAAAACAATTCACTACAGCACCGAGTGTTTCTCATGTACAAGAAACTGCGTTGGTATAGACTCGCGCATCAAATTTCCATAGGCAACATTGTAAAACCACCCACTATAGCTGTTCAAATTTTCCATATCTGCTTTCGATGCGCATTGAATGTTTTATGCAATTGGCAAATGGTTTATGTTTTCCAGCATCAGAAATGACAACAAAATTTTCATAAGATGCCTTACAGGTATAAAATTTTGACAACTATTAATTGAGTATAGAGTAGTAATTATAATCCTCAAAAGAACAAGCAATGAGGTTTACAATGCAACAAGCATTAGATGATAGTGTAATACCTTTCAACACTCCAGCACATATCTTACTTGTTAAACTTCAAAATGAGATTAACTTTTATTAGTTCGAAATGCAAAGCCAGCTAAAAATAAATAGAAAAACCATCAACCATAAGACAAAAGATTAGACAGGGAAAAAAATGAAGAATATGGAGGAAAGGAAAAATAAACAAAACTCAGATTTTGGAAATGGCTCTAAGAACCCCAGACATCAGATCATAATCACCAAGTCATGCCTGAAAAGAAAAGCTACTAGATAAATGTGTGACATCTCTAGTTCTATTACAGTTCATACTTCCTTAGTAAACCTTCTTTTTGTTTCATTTTATTTTGTATATTCTTTATTTTTGCTAAATTTACTTGCGATTAGTTTTACCGAACTGCAAATACGGTAACATGGTCCTATACTTACAATCTCCCAAAGTCTCTTTAAGCCTCAATCAGAATGGAAGTGGGGCTCTCCAAATTTCTACCATCTCTCTAACAAGTTTGCTATCTCTCCACCAGCATTTTGCAACATTAAACTCAACAAAATAACTGTTGCCTGCCTTTCTAATTCTCTTGATAAAAGTCATGAATGATACTGAACACCTAAAAGTAAACAAGCAGCAAAGTAAAGAAGCACCAAGGCATGCATAAGCTTGTTCAAGGTCAAACAATCAAGAACGGGCTAACTGAGGTTATTAGTAGAGATAGAATAAATGGTAAATTGCTCAATTGGTTTCCAACCTTTTTACAAAGTGACATTTTAATTTTCAATCCTTTTTTTCTTTACCAAACTTACCTCAATTTTTTATTGCCTTTAACTCTTGTGTCATATTAGCTATATACATTATGTTTTTAGCAAGGGCATTCTAGTAAAATATTTAATATTAAAACTTAAAAACAATAAATAATAATAAATAATATTAATATAAAATAAAAATAAAAAATAAAAAAACACCAGATTAAAAAACCAAAATCGTCAGCTCCTCTCCTACTCACCCCTGTCCCCTCCATTGGAGTCGCCTCTAGCCGTCAACGTCCCACACACTCAGCAGGGCGCGCTGGAGGTCGTCCTCAAAGTAGCCACCATAGCCATAGCCTAACGCCGAGAAAGCAGCCAACCCCTCTCTCACTCCTCTCATCCCCGAAGGCCTTTCTCTCTTAATAAAAAAAAAAACTCAATTGAAGTTCCTCTACCACCAGATCTCAGCAACCTCGTCCATCATCAACAAGTTTTGGCACCGCCTGACTAGAGCATTCGTGACTCCCTTGCCCACCGCTTGAGTTCATTCCATCTCCTTGATCATCAACCCAACAACCCACGGGAGTAGGTCCATTCACTCGTCAAAACTCCTCGTGGAGGGGGCGGTCTTCGCCGATGACGGTCGCGCCCCACCCTAGGGGACAGTCATCCCTTTAAGATGTGAACATAAGAGAATGCGAAGGGGGTGAATAAAATAGGGGGAAACGATGGAAGAAAATTTCACCAAAATTTTGGAAATTTTACCAAAATTTTGAAGTATTAAAATATTTTTTCACTATAATATTGATTTTAATAAAATATTACAAAAACATCATAAATATCGATAAAAATATTGATATCAAAAAATTTATAGTATATTTTGTATAAAGTTTCAAAATATATAGGGAAAATTTTGATTAAATTTTAATAATATCGAAACTTACATAATTTATTGGATTTTTCCCTTTGAATAATCCATCAATATCTTATCCTTTTAGTTAATGAATATTGTTATATATATGTGGAGAATGCTATCATCGGATGAAAAGAATATATTCATGAGTTTATAACTAATGAATTTGAGATCTAACTATAATAGCTCATCCATCAAGGCGCCTTATGCTTGTTATCTATAAAATTACGACTTTAAAACTACGATGGTTATGAAATTTGTAATTATTCTCCTTCAAGCATACTACCACCATCTTATATCAACAATTGGAAGAACTCATAATTTTTCATTCAAAAAAATACAATAGGAAGAAGTCAAAAAACCTACATATGACGTATTCATAACTATATTCAATACTACTTAAATAATATGTCACGAGATCAATATTGTGTGAATCAAGGTGAAATCCTAACCATGTTTGAGTATCATAGAACTTTCTTTTGGTATTGACAAATCTAATATGTATGAAGTTTTTTTTATATAAATCATATTCATTCATGCTTCTTTTTTTTTTTTTTTTTTTTTTTTTATGTTTGTTGTGTCTTGAAGTATTAGAAATATATTTAAGATAAAACTTACATAATTTTCATAATTTTTGTCAAAATTTTCACCAATATCAATATTTTTTCTGAAATTTTTATAAATTAAAGTACCGATATTTCTATTGATACTGATACTTTCATTCTTGTGGGAAACAAAAATCGGAATAAATATAAAAGTTGGAAACAAAAACCTTACTTTGTTAATTATGGGCAATTACTGCTATAATAGATGTCCTTAAAGCATGTGTTGTTTTTGTAAAGCATATATCATGGTTTATAAATAAATAATGTGAAATAAATAGGTATAGAAATGAATGACCCTTTTTTAAGTTTTTTTTTTAACTAAATAGTCGAAGTTTATGAAAATTAAAAAAAAACGTTTTTATATATCACTCAACTATTTTATAGTTTTATTAATTAACTTGACAGTTAGTTTATGTATTAATTTACTGGTTTTTGGATGATAAATTATTAGTCTATCAATGATAAACAAATTTGTTAGCGATAATCTATAGTTAACAAGTGTTTCACTTATTTAATCAATGCTGTATATTAATGATATACTATTGCAAAGAAGGCCTTCTTCCTAATTTTGAAAAAGTTTGTTAATTCCTAATTTTTAAAAATTTGGCCTTTTATTTTCATAGGCATTCAACGAAGGTCATTTATTTAACTTTCTTATTTTTTATAATATTTATGTGTATATGATTTGAATACTTTATGAATATAATTAAAATTTCATAATTAGCTGTATGACCTTAAATAATGTAAATAAGTATTAAATATATGAGTTTAATATTTAAAGATGATAATTAAAATTGTCAGTAATATGTAATTAATTATTTAATTAAGAATTAAATTAAGGTATATAATCTTTAATTAAGGTTATTAATGCATATCATTTTCATTGAGAATAAAATAGTCTTATCTGAAACGTTAATGTAGTAAGTCATTAATGAGTATGTTGCATATAATGAGATTATGTAGGACCATGACGTGATGTGATATGAAAGTCTAAATAATTTTCGTTAGAATATAGTAAATTCTAATCACATTGAACAATGGTTATATATAAGATGATCTTAATTCTGAGTTGTTAATAAACTCTTACTTATAGAATTATGTCTTTTAAATTACTTGGTACATATTCGAGAATCTAATTCTATCTCTTCTATATTGGAGGCATAATGAAGTGAAATACAAGATGAAATCCATTCCTTTTTTAATGAGAAGCATATAAATAATTCTCTTGAGTGTTGATTTGAGTCTTAAATGATATGATTATTCAAATTTGTGATTAAATCATGAATTTATGATTCATTAGAGAATCAATAACACTCAAAGATAAAGAAAAAAAATAGAGAGATTAAAAGATTTTGCAAAACTCTAATTATAATTATTCATGAAATATCAATTTCTATGCAATAACTACATCAAATGGACGACTCTAAAACATAAGTAATTAGATCTATAATTTTAAGAGTGCAATACTAAGTTTTTACTAGAGTAATATTGAAACTAATAAAATAGTCATATATTAAGAGTTTAATTAATATATTGGGCTTATTGGAGCTAGAAATGATAGGTCTATTTGTCCCTCGTCATTCTTGCGACACTATTTGGACAAGTGGAGTTATTAGTTTAATTTATCACTTTAGAATTATGGAATTTTAAATTAAGTATTACTTAAATAAATTGATTCTGAATTGATTTATAATTATTAAAAAATAATACTATTTAATAATAATTAATAATTAATTTTTGAAGACACACAATAGGACCCACCCATTGTGTGTAGTGTGTAACATGCACAAGGAAGGGTTTCCTGTGCAGTCTAAGTCTTATTCACTAAGTTTCTTATTTCTAGAGGTTTCTAATTTTAATAAATATGATTTATTCAAAAAATAAAAATTTGAAGTATGAAAACTAATCAATTTGACTGTCAAGCAGCATTTTTTCTTTTTTTTTTTTGTTGAATGACCACACATGGATATTGCATTTGCGTGTAAACAAATAAGGAATAAGAAAACATCTTTTTTATTTTAAAATTATGTGATATTTAATTTAAAATAAAGGAAGCTTCTGAAATTAATTGTCTCTCATGCTTTATGAATAAAAGCCTCCTCAATTCATTCTATACATAATTGAGAGTCTTAATTAGACTGCAAAAATTCTACCACATTCTCTACAATAGATGTGTAGATAGAGAAAGAGAGAGGAAGTGTTCTTCATTGCTAGTCCTGCTTTACTCATGTGTTGAAATTAATAGGAGAGTAAAGTGAGTTAATGATTATTTAGTAAATCCTAATTTTATCTACGCCCATGCATACTTCTGTTCGATGACAAGAACTAGACGAGAAATACAATAGTTTAATTTAAAAAAAAAAATTCCATTAAAAAAATTTTAATCTAATTGCTTTAAGATGTAAGTATAAATTACATATATATATATATATATTTATTAAGCATTGAATTAATACATACTATAGCATTATATTTAAAAGTACTACGAAAATTTTGTCATATACATTCCATACTTTTATCATTATCATGTTTTTGCATATTTTCTTTAAAAAATCATTTTAGGAAATCAATTACAAATACATAAATCTTATATTCAAATATTTATTTTGAATGTATCAATATATATATATATATATATATTGAATAGATTATTCTACTTCTCTCTTGATATCTACAAAGTCAAGCTCCTAGAAAGTTTACAGGGTAGCTTCCAATATGATGGGTTAAGGGAAAGCATCATCAAGAAGGAAGCAGAGAAACAATCCAACCCAAAAGCAAGAAAAAAACGTAAAACCTCTGCAAACTGCATACGAATCTGCATCCTTTAGCTCTCGTAAAAACTGATTCAGCCACACCACAGACGATTTGCCGGAGGAAATGAGGACTATCACCAGGACAAAATTCACTCCCACGGATTGCATGTCGTTGATAAATTTTGCAGGGGCGTGCGTTAATGGCTGTGCGCTAGTCTACTCAACCACCCTCTACCCTTCATCATATCAGGCGTGCTCTGCAAGAACTCCACAAGCTACAGGGTAAAGACGTGCCCTGGTTTGGACATCCAAGTCCAAGATAGGTACATACACAGAAATTATCTGCCCCTGGACCACCACCACAAAAGGCATCCGGCGACCCCAGGTTCAGAAATTCTGCGCATGACTTGGCATTACTAATGTGCGAACGAAGATGGTTTGGAAACTTCATCATAGATGAGTCCTTGACCATTCCGGGGAAAATCATATACCTCTCTCTAGGGACTTGCAAAGACCGAGCCCATTTCGCAGGTCACCCATGTCGTCTCAACAATGTTCAGTCAACTGCAAAAGCGTAGGAATGTGTCAAGAGTCTATTTAATTGATGTGGAGCAAGGAGATTTTAAAGTCACATACAAATAAATATTTTGGTCCTCAAAATCTTGGTAATTATATATTAACAAATCCACTTGAGAATTTTTCAAAATCCTGGAATGAAAGGGGCAAATAAAAAAAGAAATCTATAAAATGCAGAGTTGTAGAGATTTTTGTCAACAACGTTTAAGAACTTCCTTTCTGTGTGATTTGTAAATAAGGCAAAAGCATAAAACTCGGGTTTCTTCAATAAGGAGAGGAGATGAAATTCAGTTCTAACTGAGGCGAAAATGCCGTGGAAAATTGATTGCTATACTTTCACTGTTTTAGGAAAGAGAAAAGTAACAAAATCACCTCCATAAAAGCAAATAATATATTTTGACATAATGCCTAAAAAATTAATCCATTTCAAGAAAAATTCTTATCAAACCTTGAACTGAACACTCCCTTGCAGGCAGAGCCTTTATTTTTTGGTATATCACTGATCCGATCTTTGAAATGTCTACTTAAGAATTCACCATTCTCATCTTCATCTGCATCCTCATCCACATTCCCATCAGAAACCATGACCTGAAACTTCATCATAGTAATACTAACATGATTGACTCATAATTTTTATCTCTAGCTAAATAGGGTAGCAGAGATGTAGACATTACATGTTCCAGTGGTGCAACTCTGGACGATATTTATAGATTTGTTGCAGGGTGAAAACCACGGTTATGATTATTTTAACATGTGGCGCACACTGCTTTATGCCATGGTATCTTATAAATGAGCATTTTTCAGGTAGAAACAATGGGTTTGGTACGAATACTGCACACCACGTTTCCCATTGGCGGTATTGCGAAAAGAATCCACTAGCCCTGAGTGTTTCTCAGGTAGAAAAACTGGGCTGGTATGCATATGTAGCTTCAAATTTCCATAGGTGGCATTGCAAAAACTTTTTCTATGGTATCTAATAAATGAGTGTTTCTCAGGTAGAAACAACGGCAAAGTATGGACATGATGCAGTGAGCGCATCACGTTTTCCATAGGCTTTATTCTCATGTTAAAACAACAGGCCGATGTAGATACAGCGCACCATATTTTCTATAGGTGGTATTGTAAAACCATTCACACTTCAAACTTCCATATCTGCTTTTAATTTTCACTTAATATTTTCGTGTTTGGTAAAGGTTTTATTGGGAAAAAGTTCTCACAAGATTTTAGTGGTAAAAAAACAGAATTATCGACTAGAGTTTATGAGCTTACCAATCTAGCCTTCTATTTCTGCTCCCGTATGCCTTTCAAGTGCCCTGCAACAAATTAGTGACATTATTCAGTTGCATTCTTTCAATGTTTTTTTGAAACCGTAGCCTGCAACAGAAGTTGGAGTCATATCAAAGCTAGTCAATGTTACAAATAAACTCATCTTAGCTCTCTCCTCAAAAGAAGCAGAAAATTACAAACTTATTTGGCTAATATAAGAAAAGACAGGGGCATGTATTGCACTTCTGGACCTTTAATGAGAAAATCTTTACTTTGATCAATTTAAACACAAGGCCAACTAATAGGAAAAAAAAAAAAAGCATCAATTATAATATATATGAGACACATGAAAATAAGGAAGAAGAAAATGACTACAAAAAGAAACATAAGTCAGATAGAAATGGAAATTAATAACCAGGCATCAGATCAGAGTCACCTAATCATGCCCGAAGAGAAGAGTTCTTCCAAATGCATGTCACATATTGAAAGAATTCATCGTCCCCCATCATCCCCCTCATCCAATCTGCTTATGTTCTGCGTCAATGTCTCTAGGTCTTCGCTTGCTTAATTTTTGGTTTTGTCCAACAGACCAAACTGCGAACTTGGTAACCTGCCCATCCCTATAAGCTCCAAAGTCTGAATAGAAGTGGGTTTGACTACATTCCTCTTGACCTCCCAAAATCCAAGTGAAGCTAGGACTTCTCCAAAATTTCTCGTACCTCTACCAAAAGTTTAGTAAAATGCTAGAACACCTTTAACATGCCACTTGCTTCCTTTATCCGTCAGTATTTCACATATTAAATTGAACCAAATAAGTGTTACTCTCCTTTGTATTCTATAGATAAAACTCATAAATGGTATTGAGCCAATAAAGCTGACACAGAAGTAAATTAGCCACAATTAAGGTCTAAATCTGCCTAAAAATGTTTCTTTTAAGCTTTAAATAATTTAGCCCAATATCTGGCAACATTATCTAAATGCAGTTCAATTCAGAGATGATTTAATATTATCATGATATAAGCTAAAAGTCCTGCAAAGCAAATGTTTATCCGGAACTGTTGCCAACAATAAAAAGTCCAACTCTCTTGCAAATGGGGGGAAAATGGTGCTGAAAACAGTCTCATCCCTCGTAACTCTGAGGGTGGATTACTTGCATTTTCACCAATACCTAAACTCAGACTCACAAACTTTACAGCAAAGGAAATAATACCAAACAAGCCAAAAGACTCGAGACTAATAAGACCACAAAAGTAGAGGGAAGGAATAATGCAAAACAGCTCCACTTTTAAAAGTCAAATCTTGTATATACAATGTAACTTAACTGAGCTCTCTGCATCACAGTAAATTGGGCTTAATCGAGCTTATCATAGCCCAATATTCAGCCAAGTTTTTCAGCTACATTCTTCTTCAAGATCAGAGGCAATCAGACCTTCAGTCATCGGCCAATGAAATACTCGAAAATGTAGTAGACTAAGTTTGCTAAGTCTATCACTCAAAGTAAAGCCAGGCTCCATAGCTGAATTCGTTGTTTACAGCAAGAAGGAACAAACTTTTCGGTTCACCTTTTTTTCACGATGCCTTCCAAAATCCCATCAGTCCCAAAAGAGCCAGAAAATTGCTGGTGATCAACCGGACCAGGAAGCTGGAATGAGATAGAGAAGTGCCCTGGTGGACATAAGTTTCTTGTTAGCATGTGAAAGATTTGGGAGTTCTTGCACACTATCTGCTCCCCAGTAGTAGTCACTCCCTTGATTAGTACGTTACCATCAGGTTCGATGTCACAACTAAATTCACCTGCACCGGCAAAGTCCACAACCAGCCTCACACATAAACAAAGATTACTTGTACAAACATTGGATCAATATAATCAAATACTGTCATTTGTAACGTGAAACTCAATGTTTTTAATTTGTAATGGGAAAAACAAAGTTCCACACAAGTAGATATAGTTAAATAACTCATGGCAACAAAGCAGATAACTTATGCGGGCAAGAAAGGCATGCGTAAAAGCAACAGCTAACCCTTCAAAAACATTACTAATAACATTTGACCAAATATTGTAAACAACGACAAAAGGATAGAGAAACTCACTCTCATCCTTCGATACCCCAGGAAGGGAGACACGAAACAAGTAAGAATCCTCGCATTCGCCAATGTCCATCAGTCCTATTATTGATCCAATCTTGCCCATAGCAGCGCTTCCCGTCAGCGCAACGCCAAGCTTGTTGGTCGCCATAATATTATCCCAGTCTTCCCTTGTTGTGAAAGAGGACAAAAATATAATAGCCGGTCCAACCTTTTCTACATTTCCATTGTCCTTAGCAGCAGGTGATGAAGCAGTATAGCTATTTGGCATCGGCGGACCGATATAAGGCATGCTATTAAGAGGCGCCACCGCAAGAATCGGTCTCTTGGGATTTATTTTCTCTGGCTCACCACTTTTGGTTCTTGGAGTCGCAAAGCTGTGAAGATTACCTCAAGCTCATAACAATGTGCATATTTGTGTATAACCAATTCTATTGAATGATGTTACAATGAAACACAAGGAAAAAATCTGACTTGCATTTATACTTCTCAAATTTATTATAATTTTTTTCTTTGAAAAAAAGAAAAGGGTAATATTTCTAGATGACTTCAACAATGTATTAATTTCTACAACGTTCCAATAAGAATCTTCTAGAGGCTTATCTCAATCCTCAACGCTTACAGATTTGACATGAACAAGCAAATCAAGTCTCTACTGGACTTTAGTGATATCAAACCTGTGTATCATTATTCATTTCTCTCTCTAAGCTCAACTACGAAAGCAGCTATCCAAATATGCAAAATAGAGGATTATGATTTTCTCTACCATCTCCTTAGCAACGTTCCAAACACATGACGAAGAATTTCCCTCTTCAAATGCAACAAAAAATTTAATACAAAAAAAAGAAAAAAATAGAAATTTAATTTTGAAAGAGTACAGCATACATCATTACAAAGAACACGAACCGAAATTGTAAAACCTACTACGCATTTTCCAATCTGATCCCAAAATCACAGGCTCTCCAAAGCACGCGCAAACAAACAAGCACATATACATATACATGTATTATATGCACAATCAAGAAATATATACATACATATATATATATATATTAAGCTCAGATTTTACCAGGAAGGAGACGCCATTGGAGAGTGGTCGAAGATGTGAAAAAAAAAAAATGGAATTTTTGTGTGTTTAAGAGAGTATTTTAGAGTTTGTTCTTCTGAGCTCTCCGTAGACTGGAAAAGCTGAGGGATGTGACCGGACAAATTCTT
This sequence comes from Artocarpus heterophyllus, assembly GCA_025403435.1. Taxonomy (NCBI): domain Eukaryota; kingdom Viridiplantae; phylum Streptophyta; class Magnoliopsida; order Rosales; family Moraceae; genus Artocarpus; species Artocarpus heterophyllus. Next base: position 18,243,458 of record CM046338.1, read on the forward strand.
ATCCAACGGCTTTTAAACTGATGCAGAAAGTCTCGAATATTTTCAGCCGTTGGATTTTGATAGACGAGTACAAGCGCCTCGAAGATCGCATTTTTGCATGCGTAGCACCTGTGAATCAAGGACAATAATTTGGTTATAATAAGTGGTTTTCTTCCATTGGTGGAAAATATTACTTTTCGGTGGGCCTAACCGCACAGTATCACTTTTCCTTCTCTACAGGCCAAAGGCCGAAGTTGAGAACAGAAAAAGCTTTTGTTCGTTACGTCATCGTCGTCTTGTTTTTCTCTCTCCTATTTCTCGTGGCAATCTCGCCGCCGGAGATCGTATTCTCCATCGCCGGAATTCTCTCCACCGAGCGGTCACCTCCGGCGGCTCTGCTTCGTCGTACGAGGTAAGCTCTGTCTATTGCTTTTTCGTAAGCTCTCAACAAGAGTGATTTCTTGTGGGAATCAATTGTGTTTTTGAAGACTGAATCGTTTTTACTTGATTTCTTCATCCTAAAATGTTCGGAAATCAATTTCGGAATTTACAGGGATAATCGGAATTAATTACATTACGAATGATATGAGAATTTTTTGGTGGTTGCATGTCGGATGGAAGCTGAGAAATTTGTTAGTTTTGGGTTTTAATTCACTTCCGCTTCATTGTTGGTACTGCATTATGAATTTTTTTTTGTTGATTTTATGTGTTTAATGTTTTTTAAGTGGTTTGAGCTATTGTGATGAGGTTTTTTTTTTTAATTATTATTTGAGATTTGCATAATAAAACTCAAAATTCGATTTCTTCTTTCGGCGATAATAATGCTTATTTGCTTTTGCATGTTTTGTATCAAAACCAATTATTTTTTTGCGGAGATTTAGAGTAGCAAAAAAGGTTGGTATTTGTGGTGACTACAGACACAAGGACAGAACCTTTAAATTCTTAATTCGAACGGTCCTTTTTTGCTTTTTCTTTGTCGGTGAAGGTAGCACTATTGAATGAGAATAATTTTTTTTTCCTACCTCCATCATCAATGTTATCGCCACATCCATCTGTAGCAGTTGAGAGACTCCTCAGCACCACTGGCTCATCTAACTGTAAACACCGTAAAATTTTTACCGGTTCCTAATTTTAAAATTTTAGTTATAATTGAAGTATCAAACGGCCTATCAGTTTGGTGTGGAGTGGAACCCTTTCAAGCGAGTCCTACACAAGCTAACTGTCCGCGTATGGACATTGCCTTGGTAAACCATAAACAAAAAGCCTTGTATAAACATATTCAAATGATTATTATGGTTCAATCTGCCTCCTTCGCTAGATAAAATGGCGTGAGGGCTTGAAACATTAACTAAAAGCGCTGGTTCATAAGGTGAAGCCACTGGCATTAAATCATCGATGGTGATTGCGTACTTGGACTGATTAATAGCAATTCGTTTGGCTGAGGGTTTCATGTTTTGATTCGAGAACACATAATTTAACTTTCAAGCCAAAACAGAAGAAAATATTGCTTATCTTTATTACTTTTTTAGTTGCTATGTTGGTTTAAGGTTTGACAACGAATTTTTATATTTTAGGCCAACTAGGAAGCCACAGTGAGTACCATGGAGGAGCCACCAAAACATTGCCCATCTAAAATTGTTAAGTTGGATGACGCTTTAAAATTGGGTAATTTTTTTCTTTACTATCTTGTTAACAATGAATTATCTCATTTTCGTCCGCTAATTTTGTAGTGTGTCCTCCCTTCTAATTAGTTTTTAATACATACACATTCCTTTTTCTAAACTGTCCTTGGAAGTTCGTCCTTTGTTGCTAAAAATATATCCGTCTGTTCATGAAATGTACAAATTTTGGCTGAGCAATGGATTATTAACATAACCAGAGCTCCAGATGATGAAAAAACTAGAAGTAAAGGGTTGACCTTCTAAGTCAGTGTAACGGTCTTTAAAAAATCAGCAGCAGTTGTTAATCGTTACCAGACCTTTTCCATTTCTTTATGTAGGCTTGGCTTAGGTGCCCAGTTCCAACCAATCTAAACTAGGACCCTCAAATCATTCTCTTGAAAGAAAATTATATGCCAAATTGGATGCTCAAACAAGAAGTGCTGATGAGTCCACCATGGTTGCTAGAGATGGATGTGATGATGGTGATAATAGTGATGACAGTGAAGATTTAGGAAGTAGGACCAAAGTTTTTGACACAAAGAGCTGCCAGGATAGTGGCAACTTCTCTACATGCAAGAAAAGACATAAATGACTCAAAAATAAAATTTGGTGGTTGTGTCCTTTCTTCGTGTTCATGAGTAATATTTTCTTCCCTATATGTGATTGTTAGCACGGAGACCGCTAGGATGGTATATAAAAGATGAATGCCTGCTTTTGGAAGAAAAGAATTTTTTTGATTGGTGAAATTTTATTTTTTTTCTTAAGAAAAAAACTGCATAGCTCGATCAGCACGTTTATGCAGAGAAAGCTACAGTAGAATGTGTAAGTTTTCTCGTGTCCATGCAATGCTTTTGTTTAATTTTATTCATCAGTAAAAAAAATAAACAAGGAAATATAATCAAGTTCCAAATAATTGCTTCTTCACATGCTATTCCTATGTATTATGTCCTCACTGCTGTCTACTTCATATTGTAGATTATATCGACAACGGCAATGGATGGCTCATCTTAAGCCACAAATTCTAACCCTGATAAGGGGTTAGATCCTGACGATGCTCAAACTGTGATAGCAGATAATGATCAGCGTTTTCTGTTGTTCTTGATCATGGGTATCTACTTTGGGCCTGATATTAAAGGGGCGAGCCCCCAAAGATTGGTTTTGCAGAGAATTGCCGAGGGACTTCCACCATATACTTCTCATCAGCTTGCTGGGTCACAAATCAAAACAGTGGAGATGGAACAGATATACCATTATGTTCTTAGAAAGGCTGACGAATCCGCCGTGGTAAACTTACCTTTATTGCGCCGGTTCTTCCAAGGTGATCTTCCTAAACATGGAGAAGACCCAAGCGCCAACTACCCTCAGTTTCCTGATCTCTTTCCTCCCTAACTCCATTCACATTCACAGTATAGAAACCAAAACGAGATTGCGGAAAACATTGTTTTTATTAACAGCCCGGAGACATTTTACATTGACCAGGAGGATATAGAAAGATTCAGGAGGCTAACTGGGGTAGAGGACTTTGTTCTTAATGAAAAATTTTACAAGGTCGCATGCTACTGATGATGGTGTTTTAGATAATGGGGATGTTGAGGTGAACGACCCTGATGAAGAGAACAAGTCTAAGAAAACAAGACGTGTAGATGATCCTCTGAAATATGATCATCTAATGGTGCATCTCAACAGTGATCTGGTCGCCAGAGCTGGCCCAGCTATGGTATTTCTTCCTTCTTATTCGTCTAAGTCAGAGTTATCTAACATAGTAGCTTCCCCTAAGAGTGGATATGCTTTAAGACTGCGGCCATGGGATGTATGGGACCAAACGTGGGACTCATAGGCGTCGGAGAATGCGGGGACTCTTACTTGTTTCGCATATCTCTTCCAGGGGTGAATAGAGATGCAAGTAAGTTTGCCGTTTGGGAAACCTGAATTTTATTACTTGATGCATATTTGCTTGTTATCTTTGTAGTTGCTGTAGTTTTAACTCCTTACTATTTGCTGGCTGGTCATATCCTCATCGCCATAATCCAAATGCACAAAAAGCAACTGAAGTGCACATCTACGGACCATGTTTTGAAATATATGGTTGAATTTATGCCTCAAAAGTTAGAGCTTTCGCTGAAAATTCTGATTTTAGTTAAACGGTTGGAATTTATGTCTGCGGCCTTGCACCGAACTGACTTTGTTTTGGTTACTACAGGAGACTTCAGTTGTGAAGTTGAAAGTGATGGGAAAGTGTTGATGCGAGGAGTTGTCATGTGTCACCCAAATTATTTTTTAAATGCAGTTATTTGTAGTAAAGTAAGAGCGGTCGTATCCATAAGGAGATGAAATTTGAATTTACCCATGTTAAAGTTGGCAAATTTTAACATTTTAAGAGGTAAGTGAGTTAAGCAAAATAAAGTTTAAAAAGAAGACTTTTTCTGTAATTTCAAATTTTAAGGATTAAAACATATAATTAAAAACGGTGAGGTGTCGAAAATCTTTTTATATTTATTACCAGTATAGATTTTGATTCTAATTAAATTTCTAAAGCATTGACTAATTAAATCTTGTTCCGTTAAAACATGTATGTTATTTTTACAAAACAACTGAAAGTGACAATATTGCAATCAATAATGCAGTAAGAGACATTTCATGAAAACATTAAACTAAAAGCACCAATTGTGATAAATAAAACTATTGTCACTACAAAATTAATTATCACAATTATAAGATGAAAAATATGAAATAAATCAAAATTTATATATTTTAGTAGAACAATATTTAGGTTAAAAATTACAAAACTTTATTTTATGAAGTACTTGAGCATGACAGTATACTTACATTCGGCAATAATGTAGTAGAAGACATTCCATAAAATAATAATGTTAACATTATTATGCAAGTTAATTAATACATAAAGAATCTAGGATAGAAGTTACATAAAAATTGATAGCACCACAATATTGATTTATAATATAAGAACATATTATCTCTATAAGCATTATTACAACAGTATTAGAGAATCAAAATCCACACTAGATCGTTATACATATAAATTCATCTCTTGTTTTATCACACTGCTCTAGCCTAGCTTACATAGCATTTTCACAAGTTCTACCAAGAAAATATGAAAATAACGCGTAATTATGCTCTGAATGAATTGTATTACAATGGGGGCTTTGGTTACTTTTATAGGTAAACTTAGGCATTTTAGTGGAGAAGAAATTCTATGGAGTAGGTAGGTTTTTTTCTTCTTTTTTTTTTTTCCACGTGTTTCAGCCTTCTTCAGTATGTGAATCTTAGTTTGAAATCCAATGTTTTGCGGAAAAGGGGCGGACGAGTACATGCTCTTCTGAATTGTCGATGAGCTTACTTAGACCAAAGGGATAGCCCAGATTGAAGTCAAAGTAAAAGGTTGATTTGGACTTATGTAGACCGTTGAATCTGATTACCTAGACTTGATCAACGTATAGGGAGCAAAGAGGAAACTTTACATGTGAGCGACCACACATAAGTGACACATTTGCTGAGATGGAAGCAAATATATGGGGTCCTGATGACATCAGCGTTGGAATTAATCAGATTTCAATTCTAAATTTTTATTTGGCCTCAATTTTGAGATTTTTTGCACCATTTTCCTCCATTTTGGCCCTAGAATTCATATCTCCTAATGAATAACCTCAAAGAAATTAATTATTTTACAAAACTAAAATTATTAAAATTAAGTAAATATTTATAAATATTAAATAAACACAAAACTAAACAAAAGCACACAAATACACATAAAAATAAATAAAAAAAAAACACGTTAATTTTATGACTTTAATTTGTTTTACACTAAACAAATATTTTATATACAAAAACACTTCTAAAAATTATCAAAAATATAGTTAAACGTAAAAACATGCTAAAGATACGTAATTAAACATATTTTTCACTCTAAGGCACTAAAATATTGTTTCACACGAAAATGCTATTAATTAAAAGATTTAATAAGAAATAAAAGTAAAAAATTTAACAAAAAATAAAAGAGTAATGAATGATTTTAGCCTTATAAAATATATACTTTTATAGTCTCATTAAGTTGTTACAACATGCCCGAAGATAGTGTCAAGGTACTCTCAAATGATTGAAATGCAAACGCAGAATCTCTGCTCACCTGGTCGTTTCTCCATCTCGTTTAAGCTCCCTGGCCTATTTGATCCTCAACAATTCTCTGGAAATTTTGGCACTAATGGGATTCTTGAGGGAATTGTTATGAAAGAGAAAGATGGCAGCTCAAATCAATAAGATGTGCCTTGTTGAAAAATTAGCTGTTGTATATTTTGCTAAAACAACGAGCACAAAAAACATAATCATAATTCCATGGTGCAGCGGCTATGAATTTGGCTTTATTAACTCTGTTGAGTGAGGACGCTTGCATAACTGACTTTATAGAATTTCAACAAAAACTTTTAATTGCTACAATATAAAGCTCTCACATGTAACATTGATTTTAATCAAAATTAGTTCAAATCAATATCCCAAAATACCCTAATTTTTTTTTTTTTCCTAATGGGAGCCATATTCAGGTTTTCACTGCAGATATGTAAAATCATAAAGGCAATATTGTCTAATCCGAGTTGATTGCGGTATTGGCCCTTCTCAAAGACCATTTATATTCTAATTTCTAAACTTTCATAGAAAATGACTTCAAATCGAAAAGCACAAAATCAACATTCGAGGAAAAAAAAAGACCTGCTCGAATACAAGAGAAATGAGATGAAAGCATTACTTATGAGGTTAATAACTTGCTTTCTTCATGTCACATTGTTGGCATGAAATGGGAAAAGTGTAACTACCAAAAAGGGGAAATTATTGGCTTAGCCAAGACCTAGAACAAACTTGAGCCATATTATCTGTACATGGAGTCTGTCTGTGTTCAGCTAAAAATCTTGACTGCACCTTTTGATTGCCATTAATTCCGTCCGAGGTTTCTTGAGCCCGCACAGATTAAATTACATGTGAACAAGTTTAAGAACAAGTTAATTGACTAAACAACGAGTAGAAAGATAAAAGTCCTTCAAACAATAATTCTCATTTATTCTCGAGTCGGCCAATTCTTCCAATTGCGACAGCATCTTGTCTCATATCCACTTTAGACGTCGGTCTCTTAAAAATGTGACTATTTCTCCTCTTCCACCCTCAAGTTAATGTTTTCAAGTACAGGGGTGATCTTGTTCAAAATTCCCTATTGAAGCTCTAGGATTTTAAATTTTCTTTTATCGAAATTCTTGATTGATTCATATGCATTTAATAAGATTTCTAAAAAGATTTCTCTTTTAGAATTCTCCTCAGTGCTTTTTGAATTCTTGCCTACCTTGTTAAGATTAATCAATATCATCGTATATTTTTAACCATTCTGATCTTTGAAGGTTGTAAACTTGAGGAACTGGATCATGTCTATTATCTTCGTAGCTGTCTGGAACATGACCTCATTCGTAGCCATAAAGGAGACTTGGGTCATGTCTATTTTCCTATTGATCTTAATTTTTTTTAGTTTTGTAAATTTTAGTTTTTATTAAATTAATATTTTTAGTAGTGCTTTAAAAATTTATTGTTTTTGGGTTAAGTTTATGAGTGAGTTTATAAACATATGGGACCTTTTTTTTGAGCATTTATAGGGGTGAGACCGTTTGGTATTGTTTTCAAAATAGGTAAAAATGTTTTTGTTTTGGAAAATAAGAATTTTTTAGAAATTGTGCTGAGAGTGTTTTTAAAATTTTTGTCTCGAAAAAAGTATGAAACCATTTTCAAAAATTCTGAGAACAAAAACAAACCGGGTAGTATTTAGGGATAATTGGTGTTTTTGGTATATTTCATGCAAATTATAAATTAGTAATGGTGGTTTCGGATTTTAAAAATTTTTGAGGATATCGACATTTTGGTTGCGAGTTGGAATGTGTTGGACAGAGAAAGACTTGTTGAGGACTTTGTCTCAAACAAATTAGAGGTCCGACTTGATATGCTTAGTCCAAAGTGGAGAACTAAATTAGCACTTAATCAAGTCGTAGTAAGATTATCATACTTAATAACCGGAATTCGAGTCAAGCAAACTTGCAGTTCAAATAGAAGGGACTGAATCCAAGTCATTTATGGTGTAGCATTGGCTAGGCTACAGTACCCAACTTTGGTGCTTGATCGAGAAATAGTGTGTTGTTTCTTAGAACTCCCAGTGATAGGGTGTTGTCCAATTTGCAAAAACCAGATGTGGACTTGCGATCATCTGAATCAGTGGCCTAATCAACATCTAAAAAGCCAACTGAATAAAGTGAGGCAGGTCGAGGGAGGTATAGACCATGGTCAGATGTGCCATGCAAATATCTAAGAATGTGTTTTATAGCTTTCCAATGTGCTTCCTAAGGGGCTTGCTGAACTAACAGACCTTGTTAATTGAGAATGAAATTTCAGGTTGTGTAATGGTGAGATATTCAAGCACTCTGACAATGCGTCTGTATAAGGTTGGGTCATCGAAGGGATAACCAACATGAGCAGAAATGCGTTCCTTGGAGATCATAGGGGCCAGTAACAATCTTGCATTTGCCATCTTTGCTTTTTCAAGAAGCTCTTGAACATATTTTCTTTAAGTCTACGGAAGTCCCCCATTGGAATTGGTTTGAAGCTTTGAGCCTCAATGCAAAGGAAGTAATGGAAAAGGTAGATAAGCAATGAGTTGATGAACTTCTTAGAAATTACTACCTGCGATGAGGATGTCATCGACACACACAAGGACGCACATGTATGACTGAGAAATGATCTTGAAAATAATGAGTAGTTGGCTTGTGAACTTGTGAAGCCTCTACTAAGAATGGAACCTTTAAGCTTATCAAACCACGCTCTAGGGGCTTGATTGAGCCTAGACAATGTCTTGTGTAGCTTGCATACTAAACGTGCCTCATTGGAGGAGATGGTTTCAAAACCTGGTGGTTGCTCTATGAACACTATTTCTTAAAGATCACCACTGAGGAAGGTGTTGTTGATATCAAGTCAACGAATTGGCCAACCTCGAGACAGAGTTAGAGCAAGCATGATCCTACAGTAATATGCTTGATAGGGTTAAGGCTCTTTGTGAAATCTGACCCTATAGTTGATGATAGCCTTTAACAGTAAGGCGAGCTTTGTCGCAAGCCACTAAGCCATCTGGGTTGCGTTTGACTTTATAAACCCTTTGCAACCAACACTTTGGCAATTTGGTGATGGCAAAACCAAAGACCAAGTGTGACTTTTAAGCATCAAATTCTTGCTGCATTGCTTGCTTCTAAATATCACTGCCCAAGGCTTGTGTGATGTCATATGGTTCAACTTCAGTTCATGTGTAATTAGGTTTCTGATTTTTGTGAACGAATGTGTAATTGGGGTTTCTTGCGACGTCGGAAAAGAGTACAGACTTCGTTGGATCGTCGTCAAGCGTCGCACTCGGAGGAGAGAGAGCAAGAGAGAGAGGATGCTGAGGAGAGAGGGTGCGAGGCCAAGAGAAAGAGAGGAGAGAGAGGACGCTGAGGAGAGAAGGTGCGAAACCGAGAGGGGTTTTTTATAAATAACTACATTTAGAGGGGTTTTTTATGTAAACTTCCCTTATTTCAAGTAGGGTTTCATATCGTATCAAAAGCCCAAATGCCACCACCAACGCATAGCCTTCATAGGTTAAAAAAATACCGCGAAGCATCATTTCGTGCCGAGGAGACATCTTGCGTGTTTTTTGCTTCCATGGAGTTGGGTAATTCTTCTATGGTTTCCAACACGAAACAGTTCTCGTTGTGTTTTAGCTCAACACCGACCAAATTTCAGGGACCAAGCCTCTCTCTTCTTCCTCATCATTCAAAGGCTTCGTTTTCACTGCGTCGTAGATGTTGTGCTCTCAGGGCAACCCTCAAGGAGATTGATATTTCCACGGAAAAGGTTTGTTTGATTTCAGTTTTCAGTTCATACACTAATAGAAAAATTAATTTTCATCTTCGGTTTATTGGTTGATGTCTTTTGTTTTTGTGTTTCAGAGTGTGGAGAAGAAGATGTCTAGAGAATTGGAGAATTCGATTTTGACGGCTTTATCGCCATTGGACGGTCGCTACTGGGGCAAAGTCAAGGACTTGGCCCCTTATATGAGTGAATATGCGATTATCTACTATCGAGTTCTAGTGGAGGTACTTTTTTTTTTTTTGTTTTCTTTAAAAACAAAAATCTTTATGTTCCGTATGTTTGTGAGTTATTGTAATTTTGGCTCGAACTTGTGTTGTGGTGGATTTCTCCAATACCATTTGTTACAAACCTACTGAGTAAAGCTCACCCTTGCAATATCGGCTTACAAATCCTTGCAAAATCGGCTTATAAATCCACTTACTGTCTTATAATCATTATATGTGGGAGTTTTGGAATCTAACTGAACTTTAGAAAGTAAATGTAGAAACGAATTTTAGTTTAGCTTAGTTTTCTGATGCTTCTAGTTCTAGGAAATACCTAAGTAAACAACTTTAAATAGGTATGAATGGCGGCGGTAGGATAGCGGGGAGGGACAGTAGTTTAATTGCTTTCTTTGTTATCTATACGAAGTTTAATTATTTGCGTGCACATTTTTTCCTCTGAAATAATTAGGCTGTGTGTTTGACATGCTTGTATTGACGAGAGCATCTCCTGGTTTTCTTTCTACTGTTTCACCTATATTTCTAGTAGGCTCTGAAAGCAGTGCTAAGTTGGGGTTGAGGATGCCACTGATTCTCTTTTTTTTTTTCTCCAATTAATGAAATTGAAACTAAGTTGTGCTAACTTTTGATAGCTTTTTTAGGTTTGATTAAGTGTTTGTTATCAAAAAAGAAAATTAATGAAATTCACAGTTTGTCATCCTCCAATTTTTGTGCTTATTTTGGAATTTGAATTTTGAGATCACTGTATCTCAGGTCCAATGGTTGCTAAAGCTTTCACAAATTCCTGACATTCAAGAGGTTCCGAGCTTTAGCAACGAGGCACGGTCTTTTTTGAAAGGAATCGTTGATGGATTTACTGTAGAGGACGCATTGGCAATAAAGAATATAGAGAAAGTGACAAACCATGATGTAAAAGCGGTGGAATACTTCTTGAAACAGAAATGTGAGTCTCATCCAGAGATTGCCAAGGTTTGAGATCGCTTCATAGATTCTTCAGATGCTGAAATAACTTGCTTCTTTAGACTTCCTTGTATTCATATATTGTTTGAGAATTTTGAGATTAACTAACTTATTAACTTTCTTATTGAAGGTGCTTGAGTTTTTCCATTTCGCATGCACATCTGAAGATATCAATAATCTAGCTCATGCACTGATGTTGAAGGAAGCTCTGGACAATACCATAATTCCTGTTATTGATCATGTGATTGAAGCTATATCTAACATGGCCAAGGACAATGCCCATATTCCCATGCTGTCTCGAACCCACGGGCAGGTAAACGATATTTCTTGCAAGTATTGAAATGATTAGTTACCTTGTTTTTGAAGAAAATTCTTATGTTTTGAAAATTCTTTCAGTTTGAGTTTGAAGTGTGAAGAGTCTTTTGAACGGATTTACTTCAACACTTATGTTTAGAGCCTTATCTTGGTTGGCTCCTAAAATGATTTCTTCTTCTTTTCTATCTGTTAGCAATGTAATAATTAGATATTGATATGTTTGTCCCTCCCAGAGTGATTAACGTTAGCCCACTGTTTTTCCTCATGTGTAGCCAGCTTCACCAACAACTTTGGGAAAAGAAATGGCAATTTTTGCTGTGAGGCTAGGTAGAGAACGGACAGATATTTCTGAGGTTGAGATAATGGGAAAGTTTGCTGGTGCAGTTGGTAATTACAATGCCCACCTTGCAGCATATCCTGGTATCAATTGGCCCCAGATTGCTGAGGAGTTTGTAACTTCACTTGGATTAACTTTCAATCCTTATGTTAGTCAGGTGTGTTGTGTATTACCCTCGCATATTCCATAGAGTACAAAAGCTTTCATTTTGTGACAAGAAATGCTTAAAACCTTTTTTTTTTTTGGGAGAATTTCTCAGATTTTTTTTTTTATGTGTCATCAGAATCCTCTGATAAGGATTAATGTAGATAATCATTTTGTGGTTTGGGAATGTTATCATTGCACCATTCAATGGAGCTGTATCTGAAAATGGTAAATGGGGTATAGAAGTACAGGTTTTTTTGTACGATGGACACTAGAGGGAGGAAAAAAATAAAGAGGAAAGGCATCAACATCATGAATTCTTTTATGTAATCTACTATTTATTTGTCTTGGTACTTTTGCAGATTGAGACTCATGACTATATGGCGAAACTGTTTCATGCAGTTTGTCGATTCAACAATGTATTGATTGATTTTGATAGAGATATATGGGGCTATATATCATGGGGTTACTTTAAGCAGGTAAGCAGTTTAATGAAAATGAATGTAAATTAAATAGTTTGTCTTTGCCAAAAAGATTTATTGTTCATGTTAAAACCTTGAGCAGATAACTAAAGCTGGCGAGATTGGGTCTTCAACTATGCCTCACAAAGTGAACCCGATTGATTTTGAAAATAGTGAAGGTAATCTTGGAATTGCTAATGGAGTTCTATCTCATCTAAGCTCTAAGTTGCCTATCTCAAGATTTCAGGTAAAATCTTCTCTGGTCTCTGTTTTATCTTCCTCCTTCTCTTTAACCTCTTGTCCCTTTGTTAATTCAGTATGATGTTGAGAATCCACTTAATCATTTATGCTACTAAAGTTTTGGTTCATATATTAGCATGTAAGCAGCTACTTATTTGCTGGCTTGGAGATAGTTGACTAGTGATCATATAGTTTTTGACTTTTGGTTATAATATTTCTCTTCTGTTCTGTGTTGCTATTGCAGCGTGATTTGACCGATTCAACTGTTCTTAGAAATATGGGTGTGGGACTGGGACACTCTCTTCTAGCCTATAAAAGTACGCTACAAGGGATTAGTAAACTTCAGGTGTGCATTGATTATATAATTCTCAGCTCTTACAACTGCATGGTTCTGTTAATCTCCTAGTAATTTGACTTTTTTTTTAAACAATAAATTAAATTTGGTTTAGATGCTGTATTACTACTGGACTTTATAATGATGTGTTAACTGAGATCTCATCATTAACTAAGTGAAGGACGCTCATGTATTTTGATATTATCTTCATGTGTTCATTTAGTAACACGGAAGTGATGAGAGTAGAGAAACAGACCTTGATACTAACTTTACATCTTCACTTAGTAACAAGGAAGTGATGAGAGTAGAGAAACTCGTCTGTTTTGAGTATTTTCACAGGATCATTTAGTACCATAAATTTTTGAGGAAGCTACAAAATCTTGAAACTTGGTATAACCTACCAAAAAATTGTTCTAACCGACGTAATTGAAACCTTGAATGGTTTGGTATTAGCTACCGAAATATGTGTTGATCTCTAAATAAAGTGTTTTTTTTTTTTTTTTGGGGCAATTTAGGTCAACGAAGCTCGCTTGAATGAGGACTTGGAACAGTGTTGGGAGGTGCTTGCAGAACCAATACAAACCGTAAGTGTACTTCCTCTGTGCTTAGGAACCCTTTCTGGGTTTACTTGTTTTATACTTTATTGCAATTTTTGGTTTTTCTGCCATCGATTGTTCATCCTGCATTTGCTGATGAATAGAACCTTGTACCTTTTCTAATCGTCTTATCATGTTCGAATAGTCTTCTATCTCGATACACCACATCCCAGTATAGATTCCTCCGTACTCACTTCTTACAAAGGTTGTTCTGGGAACCTTATTATTTTTCTTTCTAACACAAAACTAGTTGTTCCTAAGATTCGAGCCTAGGATTTCCCCTTAACCCACCCTACCTTTATCAACTGGGCTAGCACTACTTGCTTGTTCTGAGAACTATAATATTCCGTAACTTTTGGTAAATTGGTTCAGAATTGTTTGTTCAACATATAATGCATCCAGTTCACTTTGTTCATGTTCATATACAATGCTACATTATACATACAGGTTATGCGAAGATACGGTGTTCCTGAGCCATACGAGAAGCTGAAGGAACTAACCAGAGGAAGAGCAGTTACAAAAGAAAGTATAAGAGAATTCATCCAAGGTTTGGAATTACCTAAAGAAGCAAAGACGGAGCTACTAAAGTTAACACCACATAACTATGTTGGGGCGGCTGTTGAGTTGGCAAAGACGTCTGAGAAAGCCGTAAAATTTGCGAGTCAAAGGTGCTAAGGAATCATTGTGATGTTTGGTTTACGAGTTTGAATTGGTTTTGCTATATTCTGGGACTGAGTTAACTCATGCTGAGCAAAGCCCCAATTAGCGCCTCTGCTCAAGTTCTGGATGTATTCGTACTTTGTAGGCATTGGGCAATATCCAAGATCTCTCTCTCCTTGGGCCTCGGGAGAACAGCAAGTGAAGGCATATGAAGTTATAAATGCAGAAAGCCGTTTTATCAGTTGAAAATTAAGGTCTCAACCTTCAAAATTAAAGAAATGAAACTCCAAATTACGAACGTCGAAGTTGATTGAACTCTAATGGGCTTAAAGAAATGAAAATAAAATCATAAACTAATAAACATAAAAAAAAAATTAAAACAAAAAAAGAAATCGATGAACCGTAAAAGTTTCATACAAAATGAGGCTTTATTGGTGGAAAATAAGAATTTGTATGTTTGTATTTTCAGTACACTTAATTATATGAGATTTATTTTACTTTATTGTGGAGTAAATTGGCTTTCACCTATTAAGATATTTAAAATCCGAGTGAATTGTATTTGTGCACTATGAAATATTTATTTTTTGTATAATGCATCTTGAACTTAATTTTAGAAAAAATACACTCTAAACTTTAAAATTATTGACAATTAAGATCCAATAACTCTTTTTAATTTTCATTTAGTACTCTTTTTTATGTAATGAGTTTTAATTTTTTCTTAAAATAAAGAGCTTTGCCATTAAGAAATGCGTACTAATCTCATGATCAAAATTGTTTATGCTTTCTATTACTCATTTGTTGATAAGTGCTCAACTTGATACGTTTTTCTATCATATTTCTCCTTGTTTTCTATCTAGTTTTTAGGGCTTTTTGTGTTATTGTGTTTTGTAAGTATTTTGAGGCAAAAGATTGAAAAGAGGGTGAAATTATGGATTAAGGAACATGACAAATTACATATTTATTCTTTGAAGTTCACCAGGCGCCGAAGCATTAAGAACGGGCACCACAATTTACAAAATAGAGGAAAACAAGATAAAAACCCGAGACGAGAGGGCTGCGCCTTGAAGCTAGAAGCTGCAACCTTGGCCACTGGGCCGTGGTGGTAGCTTGGGCGCCACAGTGTTAGGTGAGAAAAAAAATCCACGATATGCTAAAGAACACGGACTGTAGCGCCTACTTTGAAGCTGCAGCAGGAGATTTTAAATTTTAGTATATTTTTTATCGAACAAAGGGGCCAAATTCCCCTGTTTCTACCCTAGTATGTAAAACCTATAAATATCACACTTTAGAGGACAAGAAGGTAACTTTGTTATTAGTTTTGCTTAGCCTTAGGAGAGAAAAAGAAGAAAGATGAGAGAGAATCTTATGTGGTAGCTCAAAGAAAATCATCTACTTCGAAGACTTTTCAACATCAAAGTCATTCTTCTTACTCTTTCTTTCTTTTTTTTTTTTAATGTTTTCAGTTTAGTTTTATTTTTTATTGAGGTGAATTTAAAACTTTAAACATGATTATGTAATTAATTTTTAGTATTATCTTTTAATTTTAATCAAGATTTTTTATACTCTTTTATTATTTTTACATATTATTATTTTATTATTTTGTTTAGAAGCACAATTAAACAGGACTTCAGAGTTATCTACTGCGAAGTAAATTCTTGGAAACTGACTAGTATTTACAAGGCAGGTGAATCATGTGGGGTAAGTACGGTGAGTCAGGCACGGATGCGATAAAGTCTTTAACTACTATCAGTCACATTCTTTGAAAACCCGGTCACACTAATTTCTTTTTAAAATTTTTAATAGTGTATTTGATAATCTCAGTTTTAACTAAAAATTTTAGTTATTATAATGTAAAATTTTTATAGTATCAAAAAAAAAACTATGGTATAAATAAGATATTTGGTATTGTCAGTTTTAATCAAAACTTTTAGTTGTCACTTGGTATAAAGTTCTCACTGTTGGGGAATTAGACGACTCCTAATTCCAAGGATCGCAAGAACGAACAATTGCAGAAAATAAATAGGAGAAAAGAAGAAAAAGAGACACCAAATTTTTATACAGGTTCGTCCAAAATTGAGACTACGTCCTGTTTCTGCCGCTTGCAGATTCCACTATGATGAAGGAGATTATAGATTACAAGAGCAGTTTCTCACACACTCACAAATTGTGCTTACCAAAACTCTCTTCTATCTAACACCCAATGGGAATTTTTTCTCTCTCAAGGATAGAGCTCTCAAGAATTTTGCCTCTCACAAAATTATGCCACTCACAATTTTCACACACAGTTTTCACTCACAGTTTTCACTCACACAACCCTAGCCACCTTGTGTCTATTTATAACCAAAGGAGGAGAAAATAGCAACTAATGGGAAACCCTAGTGGTTTCCTGTTTTTGGGACCTTTGAATTCGACTTTGATTCAAAACACATCGCGCAGCACAGCGCGTCAGCGCCGCGGCGCTCGAAACGAGCGCTGCGGCGCTCCCCTACGGCGCCTAGGCGCTCTTCACCTGGCGCCTAGGCGCCATCCTCACGATGCCTAGGCTTAAAGCCCTTGGCGCCTAGGCGCTTGCCACATTGCGCCTAGGCGCAATTCACCTGGCGCCTAGGCGCTCTCCACATGGCGCCTAGGCGCCCTCATCCCAGCGCTGCGGCGCTTGCTCTCTGTCTTCGAGGACGCGATTTTCTCCCTTTTCCTTCCTTTTGCTGGGTTGTCTACTTGATTTGGCTCCATATCTGCAACAATCTCCCACTTGGAGACTAATCAATCACCATGTCTCCCACTACAGCGGCAACGACTTCTCACGCCTCTTGGAGAAGTCCAACTGAAGTTGCGCACAACTTCAGTTTCTCAATCGGATCCATCTTGGTGAGCATATCTCTGGATCCTTTTACCACCCACCTTGCCTTATACCGCTTGCTGCCAGCACTTTTATCTTTTGCCCGGTATACCCTCTTGTTGTGCAAGGACTTTTTACTCTGTGGTAACTTTGCCAGTTGCCATGTCCGATCCAACTCGTCCCTCATGGCTAACTCCCACTTGACCGAATCTCCAGCCTCCACGGCTTCATCAAAGTTCTCTGGCTTACCTTTGTCGGTCAACAAGATGTAATGCAGAGTTGGGGAGTATCTCTGCGGTGGTCTGATTGTCCTGCTAGACCTCCTGACTTGTGTGGCAGGAGTCCTCTGGTTTTCTTCTGGAGCTATGTTTTCCTGGTCTTCAACCTCTGGATTTTGCACCTCCACTTCAGGCAGATCCTTCAATGGAATCACCTCAGGCTTCTTATCTTCAGAACCTGAACCCCTGAAGTCCGTGCTGTCTCTGTCTTTGTACAGAACACCTTCGTTGAAGATCACATCCTTGCTCCTGATAATCTTTCGGCTTTGGTCATCCCAGAGACGATAACCAAACTCAAGTCCGCCATAGCCAACCAGAAAGCACTTCTTTGACTTGGCATCCAGTTTACTTCTAGCAGTAGAATCAATGTGTGCATAAGAAACACAACCAAACACTCTCAAGTAAGAGAGATCCACCTGTTTATGGCTCCAGACTTCTTCCGGTAGCTTGAACTTCAGCGGTGTGGATGGACTTCTGTTTATCAGATGAGCGGCTGTGTTAATTGCCTCAGCCCAAAACATCTTTGGCAGCCATGCATGCAACCTCATGCTTCTGGCACGCTCGTTTAAAGTCCTGTTCATCCTCTCAGCTACCCCATTCTGTTGTGGTTTCCCTGGAATGGTCTTCCTCATCTTTATCCCATTCTCAGCACAGTACCGCCTGAAATCTTCACCTAGGTACTCTCCCCCATTGTCAGACTGCAAGCACTTCACCTTCAAATCTGTCTCGTTCTCCACCATGGCTTTCCATCTCTTGAAAGCATCGAACACATCAGATTTGTTTTTCAGAAAGTAAACCCATACCTTCCTGCTTGAGTCATCAATGAACGTCACATAGTAGTTTGCGCCACCAAGGGAAGTCACCGGCGCAGGCCCCCACACATCAGTGTGAACAAGCTCCAATTTCCTGGACTTAGGCTCTCTACCCATCTTTGAGAAACTCACTCTCTTCTGTTTACCAAAGATGCAGGCTTCACACAAACTGTGATCAACAGTTTTCAAACCCGGCAATTTTCCTTTGCAGTGAAGCACCTTCATACCCTTCTCACTCATGTGACCGAGCCTATAGTGCCATAGCTCAGTATTGGCAGCAGAATCAGCAACTGCTAGGGTATCTCTGCAACTAGAGTTCATGTAGAGAGTTCCAACCTTGCGTCCCCGAGCAATAACCATCGCTCCTTTCGTGACTTTCCAACCTCCACAATTGAAGGTTACTTTATGTCCATCATCATCCAGTTGCCCCACCGAAATCAAGTTGCGCATTAATTTAGGAACATGTCTCACCTTATGAATCTTCCATACCGACCCATTAGGCATTTTTAAACTGACATCTCCAATGCCAACTATATCCAAAGGTTCTCCATCAGCGAGATAAACCTTACCATGATTTCCAGCAACGTAGTTCTCCAGGACATGACGGTGTGCTGTGGTGTGGAATGATGCTCCTGAATCCATCACCCACGAATCAAAAGAACTGTCGATAGACAAGATTAAAGCATCCTGTTGCTCTTCAGTGGCGGCGTTGGCTGCGTCATTAGTCTTGTCTTCATTCTTCCTTGGAGCCCTGCAGTTCTTTTTCAAGTGGCCCGTCTTCCCACAGTTCCAACACTCCATAGTCCTACCGTTCCTTGACTTGCTTCTCCCATTCCTCGACTTGCCTCTCCTGCCATTATCCCTGTTGGATTGCCTATCAAGTTTCCTGCCCCTATTATCAACATTAAGGGCCGAGTTCGACAAAAAGGCTTCTCCTGAGTCCTTCCTGCGAACTTCTTCCGCCAGAATAGAATTTCTGACATCAACAAACTTTAATTTGGCATTCCCAAGTGAATTTGTAATGGCCACCCTCATGGGTTCGCAACTGTTTGGTAACGAGGCCATGAGGATTAGAGCATTGATCTCATCATCGAATTTAATCTCTACCGAGACCAATTGGTTTAGGTCGGTGTTGAAACTGTTCAGGTGCTCTACCACCGAGGCACCTTCAGACATCTTTAAATTAAAGAGCTTCTTCATGAGATGTACCTTGTTATTGGCTGAGGGCTTCTCATACATCTCTGACAGAGCCTTCATCATCCCTGCTGTAGTGGTCTCCTTCGCAACGTTGTGGGCAACGTTCTTTGACAAAGTCAAACGGATCACACCGAGTACCTGTCTATCAAGGAGACTCCACTCCTCATCCTTCATGCCTTCGGGCTTACTACCCAAGGGCAAGTGCAGTTTTCTGCTGTACAAGTAGTCTTCTATTTGCATCCTCCAATAGGAAAAATCTGAACCATCGAATTTGGTGATGCCGGCTGCCATACCTTCTTCTCCAGTCATCGTTCTTGATCAAAACCTCCTCTTTGATACCAGTTGTTGGGGAATTAGACGACTCCTAATTCCAAGGATCGCAAGAACGAACAATTGCAGAAAATAAATAGGAGAAAAGAAGAAAAAGAGACACCAAATTTTTATACAGGTTCGTCCAAAATTGAGACTACGTCCTGTTTCTGCCGCTTGCAGATTCCACTATAATGAAGGAGATTACAGATTACAAGAGCAGTTTCTCACACACTCACAAATTGTGCTTACCAAAACTCTCTTCTATCTAACACCCAATGGGAATTTTTTCTCTCTCAAGGATGGAGCTCTCAAGAATTTTGCCTCTCACAAAATTATGCCACTCACAATTTTCACACACAGTTTTCACTCACACAACCCTAGCCACCTTGTGTCTATTTATAACCAAAGGAGGAGAAAATAGCAACTAATGGGAAACCCTAGTGGTTTCCCGTTTTTGGGACCTTTGAATTTGACTTTGATTCAAAACACATCGCGCAGCACAGCGCGTCAGCGCCGCGGCGCTCGAAACGAGGGCTGCGGCGCTCCCCTACGGCGCCTAGGCGCTCTTCACCTGGCGCCTAGGCGCCATCCTCACGATGCCTAGGCTTAAAGCCCTTGGCGCCTAGGCGCTTGCCACATTGCGCCTAGGCGCAATTCACCTGGCGCCTAGGCGCAATTCACCTGGCGCCTAGGCGCTCTCCACATGGCGCCTAGGCGCCCTCATCCCAGCGCCGCGGCGCTCTTCTGCCAGAGCCGCGGCGCTTGCTCTCTGTCTTCGAGGACGCGATTTTCTCCCTTTTCCTTCCTTTTGCTGGGTTGTCTACTTGATTTGGCTCCATATCTGCAACACTCACATACTACAATATTAACAAAAAATGAGCTATATTTTAAAACACTTATATGTTACAGTGTTTTTAACTATTTGGTTTTAACCAATGCTTCTAAATACCCTAAAAATTCTCACATATTACAGTATTTTTAACCAAAATTAGTTCAATTACACTTCTTAAATACCTTATAAAATTCTTTTCCTTTAATCCTTTGTGCATGGCGATTCGTAATCCTACGAACTTTTATCATTAATGGAGGAGAAAAATTATTTTGTATTTGTTTTTGTTACATTTACAATACCAATATTAACTTGAGTACAATATTGCTTTTGTATTATCATTTTTTTAAATTTTATGTCTTATATATATATATATATCTGTTTATATCTAACGATAAATATTGTCTATCATTTTTTCAATTTTTTTAGGGTGACTCTTTTTTATTTTAAATGCAATGGTTAAGATTAATCCATATGTCTTATGCGTTCTCTTACACCTCACACTTCATAATTCACACCTCATATAACTTCATAATTCACACCTCATATCTTTCTATATAAACATAAGATAGATCGTGTTCGTCTAATTAATTAAAATTCTTGGTTTTAGATTAATAATCCAATGGCCAAAATTTATCAATTCTTTTTGCACTTTAGATAAAATGGTGCACTTTAAGATAGCATATGCCTTCTCCAACACCTCATATACATATATATATATATATATATATATATATATAGTAAAATCTCATATCTCTCAAGGTAATTAAAAACTTGTTTCTCCCTCAACTTGCTTTAATTATAGATGTTCATGACCAATCAAATCTAACCGTTAATTTCTTTCGAAAATACTATCCCTAATAATTCACGAAATAAAAGGAAAAGAGATCTTATAATTTATGGATCTAAAATTTTAGACAAAGAGAAAAGAGATAAAGTAGTAAGGGATCTAACCTTGACTGTTATTCACACCTAGAATAGTGTCATTTATATATATTATGTGCATATATGTAGATGATAGCTTGGCAAGAAATTTAATGGGAAAAAAGATAAGCTAAAGCAACAAACCAACCTTTAGTTAAAGTTAAAAACTCAAATATACCCTTTGATTGAAGAGCAAAACGGAAGAGGAGGTATTCCCTCTTCTATAATACTAGTTTTTTTAAATGTCCTTCGTCTTACATTTCCTTTTTCTTTTCCTCTCTAAAATCCAACATTTTTTAATGCGCTTCATTGTTATATTAATATATATATATATATATATATATATATATTTATATTAATTTTTCTTCGATTGAAATAATTTTCCGTAAACTTATCCTTACTTCAATATTTCCTTTCTTACAGTCCTCTACAAAATTAATTTTATCACATGTGGCCTTCTATATACTTTTTTTTTTAATGCGCTTCATTGTTATATTAATATATATATATTTATATTAATTTTTCTTCGATTGAAATAATTTTCCGTAAACTTATCCTTACTTCAATATTTCCTTTCTTACAGTCCTCTACAAAATTAATTTTATCACATGTGGCCTTCTATATACTTTTTTTTTCTCCTTAATTTCCCTAATAAATAAACCTTATCAGCTGTGCTAGTACCAACGTATTTGTCCTTTTCATCTATACCTCCTAATCAATTTTCTATTTGATTTATCTTCAAAAACTTTTGTTTACTTACACATTCTCTCGTTATTTTTACGTGTATAATATTAGTCCGAAACACATATCTTGATTGAAATGCATATATTAGTACATTTACTTTTTAAAAATTTATATTTTAAAAATTCATCATTAAGATAACTCTTTTTTTTTTTTTCCTAATATGTCGTATTGTTATAAATTTTCCAAATGCTCTCCATGGTTAAATATTTTGAGTTAATTACATAATTAAACTCTTAAATTTAATTATTTCTCATGTTTTCTCTAATTTTAGAAACTACAGCAAAAATATTCTCTAAATTTTAAAATGTATATCAATTTTATCCTCCACTTCTTTGTGAATAGAAAATATTGGACGAAACGGCATGACCACCCTTAAATAGTTTAAGAAAACCATTTTGTAATTTTAAAAACATAAAAGTCCCTAAATCAAACCACGAAATTCAAAAAATGGGTTTTGTTATTTAAACATTGAAATATTGTCAAGATTGTTTCTTAAGAATAAAGTAAGATTTATATTTAAATCTACCCTAATAATGGGTATTTTTGTCTTTTTTCTTTGTTTTTCCATCCACAAAGTGTGTGAGGGATAAAATTAAGACACGTTTTTCAAATTTAATGATACTTTGTAATTTCTAAAAATATATTAATAAATTAAGAAAGAATTAAAACTAAAGTATGATTATGTAATTAGCTCTAAATATATTGTTCCTTCCATTCCTCTCAATCATTATTTTTAAGTATGACCCACATTAATTCTTCTCCAAGATTGATGTGATTCTTATCTTTATCTACAGATTTAGTTGATTTGGTCTTTATGGGATCTAAAGTTGATCTTGTCCTAATTTATCTATGTGGGACCTACTGGTCTCTAGTTGATTATTGCCTCCATTCAATTCGTTATCTTTAGTCAATCTGGCCAATTGACGCTTTCTAGTCCATTCTTCTAGGCTATTAGTTGACACATGTACGATGATGACTAAGGTGCTATTTTTACCCCCTCAAATTATATTATTTTTAATGCATTTGAACATCTGATCAATTTTTAAATGGCTTATAAGTCCTAGATTGAAACCCAAGAAGGAGATATTTAGGAATACTTTCTAATAAAATTAACCGTAAGGTGCATAATACATTGAGTGATAGCAACATGACTTGTGTGAACAATTGAGAGAACTATAGATTGTAATGAGCTTTAAGATGGCAAAATTCATATTGAGCCATGGTGGATTTATATGCTAGAGATATTTTTAGTATCATTCCAAAAAGGAATATTGAATAAATTAGGGTTTCTCACTCTAATACATGAATAATAGGCAGTGTTAGTTAATAATTAGATTTAAATTAGATTTGTCTTAGTCAACTTGTATGCTCCAGTGTTTTTATATTATTAAATTTCTCTTAATTTAGATTTTGCTTTATTTTCTCTTGTTTTATTAGTTATATTCATTTTTATTATCTCCTTGTAATATAGTTTGTTTAACAAAATTAGAAGTATTATAATTTTAGTAGTTGTTATTTTAATCGTTGAGGAAACGATATTCTATTGTTTAACTATATTACTTTCATACAAAGAAGTGAAAGATCAGCCAAAAAAATCGAAAAATAAAGAAATTACGTACGGCCATAAACGACCATCAATAGGATTCATACTTGTAAGGAAAGGCAAAAATGAACTAAGAAGAGAGAGAAAGCAACTTGAACTTTAAAACCACTAATTTACTATCTTAAGCTTTTAAATCTTCTCAACTTTGCCCCTATGTTCATTTTTCCAACAAAAGTGACAAAAATAAACCCATGTAAGGTGCATGTAGGAGTTGTTAAAACAATATATGCCTTGATAATGTCCTTTTTGTCCTCAACATAAGAAAACTCTAAATTGGAAGTCCCCGAATTATTTTTCCTAACTTGAGAATGTAAATGATAATTTCCTACTTGGGACTAATAAAATGTCATTTTTGCTCATGTAGACTATCCATGTATGACTCACGTGAGTCTATTCCTGTCATTTTTGACAAAAAATTAGACAGAGGGAGCAAAATAAAGAGATCTAAAAGTTTGAGGTAATAAAATGGGGTTCTAAAGTAGAAGGGGCAAAATGGTGATCGTCATATAAGAAAATAATAAAATGAGATAAGTTTTTATTACCTTTTTTGAAATGGTTGATACATGTTTGCTTATATATAAGTTTAATAGCTTCTTTAGTTTCTAAAATTTCACGAAAGTAAGTATTTAGTCCATATCTTTTTTTTTATTTAACTAATTCAAACCTTCTGTTTTAGGTACAAAAGGGTGAAAATTAGCAAAAGTCCATTAAAAATTAGACAAGAAGAACCCACATGTCATGCACATGACTAAATATTGGCGACATTTTTGTAAAATTACTATAAAATTATGATTTTTATATAAAAAAATTACAAAATATTAGTTTTTAAAAAAGTAAATCTCCTCTTCTCTCCCCCTCCCAGCCCCATTGCCCCTCCCTCTTCTCTTTCTTCGTCCCAGCAACTCCTAGTCTCCTCCTTTATCACCGACCCCTCCCTCTTCTCTCTCTCCCATGAGAGAGCCCGTCATGAGCCTTGGGCGAGATCCAACCGGTTCAAGTGAGAGAGTTCTGACACAAGGGTCGACCATCACGATGGGACAAGACCCGCATGCAAGCTTCGTCATGAGCAAGCTGCGACCATCACGATGTTGGCGAGCCCCACACTCCTTTTCTGGTGCCAACTAGACCACCATTACCATTACTTTTTAAGAGTTTAAAGTTTTTTTGTTTCTTTATTTCTTCGATTATTTTGAGGGGTATACATGGTAAACTAAAAAAATTATATTAAATTTACTAAAAAATAATCACAAATGATTTTTTTAATCTAAAATTTAATGTTTATCTATTAATTTAGTCCTTTTAAGCCCAAAATAAAAGTTTGGGTTGGTTAAATTATTAAAAAAAATTGGTGACTAAATGCTATTTTGCGTGAAAGGTTAGCGACTAATGAAGCCATTACTCTAATTATATGTTATTAAGTGACCTTGCCTTTTTGAAAACTTGAATTTTATTGCTAAATCCCTGCATGCATTTTGTCTTTGAGGTTGCTTATATGAGCTCCTTCCTATTGGCTGGCTACTCGTGTCTACGTCGCCATAATCCAATTGCACAGAAGTAGCTGTAGTACACATGCTGACCATGGTCTGAAATATTCAAAATGGCTCAACCCATGCCTTTTAAACTCTACCTTAGAAAGCTTCTTTTTCTTACATTTAGATTTTACGAGTCTTTGATTGGAGAAGGCCATAAGAGTGCTGTAGGAATAATTATCTCATAGAATAACTATTTTATGGCCCATTTTCTCATTATGTAGTGTATAGGAATTGACTTTTGCCCATCACTCATAAATAATAAACCCCAACTATAAATCTTGGCGGGAAAGTACTAGAAGTTGCTACAACAGGTGAAAGGACAGTGTTCAGATAGTCCCAAATGCTTGAAATGCTACACACAGAAGCTCCGCCCACCTGATCGTTCCTCCATTTCATTAAGCTCGCTGATGGGATTCTTAAGGGAATTGTTATGAAATAGAAAGTTGTAGGTGTCTGGCAAGCTCGGTCCAAACCATAATCTTAATTATGAATAATATAAAGCTCTCACATGTTACAGTAACAACACACATGCTACAGTAAAAACAATTCTAACCACCTTACCAAACGCTAATAACCAAGTCGTGCCTTGTTGAATAATAATAATGTCGTTGCACATTTTTCCAAGGCAATGAAATGAGAAATGTCAAATCACCAAGAATTTAACGGCTATAAATTCATACAACTCTATTGAGTCAACACGCTTGCATAAGTGGTTGTCCCGTTGAGGGGGAAAGAAAAAAGGCTCACTTAACTAGCTCCACGTTAACTTAAAGAACTCTCTTCATACAATTTGTTTTAAGGATAAAAAAACAAAAGGTCAAACAAAAGTTTCATCTCTGTTCTTACATGTTATCAAGAAGACATGCAATTTTGGAGTCGCAACTCACAAGCTTTCTTCATCTTTCCTCTCACATTGTTGCTTGAAACAAGCAAAAGGTTTTCTAACTGGAGCCATTTTCAGTTTTTCACCATGGATATATATTAATTAATCATGGGCAATATTGACCAACCCTGAGTTGACTGCAATATTGGCCCTTCCATCTCAGAAAACATTTACATTCTTAACTTTTCAAGAGCCCTAAGAGTTACCATCAATGTTCATCTAGAATAGAAAATAACTTTGAATTGAAAAGGGCAGAATAAACAAATCAAGGAAAGAAAAGACTAGCTTGCATACAAGAGAAATGAGATGGAAGCATTACTTACGAGGTTGATGACTTGCATTGTTTAAGTCGCATTACTGACATGAAATGGGAAAAGTGAAAAACTACCAGAAAGGGGAAAATGCTGGCTCAGCCAAGACCTACATTGAATTAGAACCATATTA
Source organism: Artocarpus heterophyllus (assembly GCA_025403435.1). Taxonomy (NCBI): domain Eukaryota; kingdom Viridiplantae; phylum Streptophyta; class Magnoliopsida; order Rosales; family Moraceae; genus Artocarpus; species Artocarpus heterophyllus. Next base: position 18,269,704 of record CM046338.1, read on the forward strand.
TCTATACATGGCGGCTGTCTGTGTTCAGCTACAAATCATGACTGCACCTCTAGATTGCCATGTCGGAGATTTCACGAGGCCGTATAGATGAAACTACCTGTGACCAAGTGCAGGAGCAAGTTAATAGAGGAAGAAAGTACAGTAACCAAAAAAAAAAAGAAAAGAAAAAACCCGAACAATAAATGTAATTAGATATTTACACCACAAAATTATTATAAGAATTTACGCGAATTCAAGTTGAATATGCAAAGACAGCTGAGACCACACAAACATAGATATTTAGAGTAAAAAGGAGAGGCCAAAGGCAGACAAGAGTTGGTGAATGTCGCTGTGAGTTTTTTAATGCCGTTGCTTTAATGCAAAGGGTCTTTTCTCAAATGGCAGTTTCCTTATCGAAGTGTCGATTAATCAAGTGCTGTATTTTTCAGTACTAGTCAAAGATAAAGACTTTTAGACAAAACATACCAGGTTTCAGTTACAAGAAAAAAGATGCACATAAGGAAGGCATTAATGACATAGCTTTTGAAACTAAGCGATGTATATCATATCAGTACAATCAGTTAAGAATACATAAAAAAAAAAAAAAGAAAAGAAAGCCACCAACTTTTGCTACCTAGATCATGACTATCCAAGTGCTTGACAACATAAAACCATAAAAAAGAACACTAGATCTTGAGCGCAAAAGATAACATATTATTCCCCTGCAATGACATGATGAAACAGCTACTTCCTTTTTCCAGATTTCAGTCACAAACCAGTGGCAGATGAAAGTACAACAAACTTACACGTCTCAACTTCCATGCTCTACCGCTAACGATCAGATGACGACTGCTGTTGATCAGGAGGCTGCTGCCACATTTGCTGAGCCATGTAGGGGTTGTGAGCCTGCTGCACATACATAGACGGGTCCATCATAGGCTTGCCCATCATCATCCCAGGAGCCCCCACCTGAGGAACATGTTGAGGTGGCATATAGTAAGGGATAGTATCAGCAGGCCCTCCGACAGGCACAGTGCCTCTTGGGATTGACGCTGCAACTACTTCGTCTTTCAGATCCTCCCTTGGCACAATATCAACCAAGAAGTCAAAGATATCAGTCCTGGTGATCGCTGCTGCAATGTCGTTCTTCTGCAGCGTCCTCCTTTTGTTCTCTTCAGTGTGATTCCAAGACCGCAATGTCAATTCCAAGATGAACATCTCACACGCCCTGGCAAATACGACCGGCGCCTCAGCGGATATCATTCGTACATCCTCATCAGCCTTCATAATCTTCTTGATCCTTGCCAAGGGAAGGCTGTGGTTCTTGAAATCATTCACCTTCTCGATTTCTTGGTACTGGTTCGCCCAAAAAGTCTGGAGCTGCTGCTGAAGCTGCTGTTGCTGCTGCTGTTGGATTTGCTGATACGCAAGTTGGTGCTGTGCAAGCTGAGCTCCAGCAGCCTGACTGACAGACTGCATCGCACCAACTGATGCAACTGGTCCCGAAGTTGGGTTACCAGGCATCTGATTAGACTGGTAAGGGTTAGCACCGTATGGCAATTGACCTCCACTGCCAACTATCATCATAGGTGGAGGCTGGTTATGTCCTGGGTGATCCATTCTGATTGCAGTACACTAAATGAAAAAATAAAATAAAAAATAATATAGCTGCCTTAGTTCTTCGAGAGAGCAAGAAAATTAAAACAAAAGTTAAGCGCATCTTCTCCACATTATGTCTAATATTCCAAATTAAATGAAAAACAATAACCATCAGAAAATTGTACTTAGGCTCATTTCGACCACAAGAACTCACTATCAATTCACACCAAGAAGTTATAAGAACACAGACAGCTTAAATGAAAGAAACAACAGAAATATTTGTTTTTCATCATACATTGTTAAGAGTTTATGCGGGGTTTTCGAGCAAAACCTCGAACCTTAAACCATAGATTACACGAATTTTTAGTCATTGGCTTACCAGGAAAAGTGTATATACGTTTAAATATAAGAATTCAGAAATAGGAAAGTTTCTTCCTTTTCCATAAAAAACACATTTTTCCTCAAAGAACTTGAGAAAACTCAATCAGAGAGGAAAGGAAATTTGACATACAAGGCACAGATAGTTCAACAATTTCTAACGACCATACTAATACAACAAACCATTGCAAAACAGAAGAAAGTAAAAAGAAGTGAAAACCACCGTATAATTGTGTGATCAAAGAAACGAAAAATACTGAAATTATGGCCATAAACGACAATCGATTGAATTCATACTTGCATTTAGTGAAGCACAAATGAAACAACAAGAGAGAGAGAGAGAGAAAAATATATCCCAAAAGTAAATAACAAGAGCGTGAGAATCAAAGGATCATCATGCGAATAAATAACTAAAAGAGAGATTTGATTTTGTACCTTTCTCAAAAGGTTTGTACCCTTCAGTTGTTTCAACAAATTTAGAACCTGAAAAGAAGAAAGAAAAAACCTTTTTCAAAAAATAGATCCACTGGGCAATGAGAATCATGGCGTCTAAAAAGCTTTACCTGGGATTTTTTCGTACAGTGAAAAGAGGATCAAAGATCCAATATTTTGGAAGAATTTTGACTTTTGTTTTATACACAAAAATAAAAAGGAGGAGAAGGAAATCCAGAAGCAGGGTTTTCTTTTTTTTGGGGGTTTTCTTTCTTTCGTAATGATTAATGTTTCTCTGCGTACGACCCTAAAAAGAAAGAGACGAAAGCCAGAGAGAGAGGGAGCGTTTGATTCTGACTTTTTTCAGACGACAGAGAGAGGGAGCCTTGAGCTTTTGGGACTTTCCATTTGACGATTTTGCCCCTACTCGAATTTGCTATATACTGTATGGTCCATTTATCGGCTCTGTTTGGCTGGTTCCAGTTAAGTATTCCATCCGCGTGAGTGTTTGGATCCCGGGGTTGGTTTGAACCTCTTCGATTCAAAATTCAAGGTTTTACATTATAGCTCATGTTTGGTTTACATATAGAAGAGATTTGTATCTTTTAACTTTAAAGCATTGGTTCGAACCAAGTTTGTTAAACACACTTTAAACTTTTAAAGTATATGAAAATTTTTAATTTTTTAGTCCTCAAATTAAAAATCTCCTTGAATTAATTTCTTATGGCAATTGGGTGCAATATATCAGATGTGATATTTTAGACAGTTTTTGTTGCATGTACTGTATGTTAAGGTTTAATGTTTTTTTATTAACGTGTGTTTGTTGACAAATATTTTGGCAAAAATTATCAAGGAATTCAATTCAAATGAAAAGGCATCTACGTGGTATCTTGGAGAATCTAATTCATAAAACCGTTCAAATTAGAAATAAGCAGTCCAGCTATAATTCAAACAAAAGATAAAGATAAAAATTTGAAGAGAAAATCCTAGGTCAAATTGAATTAAATCTAGAAATTTGAAATGTATTTGTTTTTTGGTTCTTTTAAAAGGAGAAGATTGCAATTTTCTTCAAGGATAAGTTATGAGGACTTTTTTGAAGATTTAGATCCAAAATCGCAGTGAAAATCATCTAGATACATTGGCAAAAATTGGATTTAGTTTTTATTGGATGAGGTTGTTTCAAAGTCACAACTTTATATAACAACTTCGAAGTTCAAATTTATAATCCAAGATTTTTTTGAGATTCTGAAATGAACTTCATATAAACCTCACTCTTCAAAGTGTTTCACAAGTCTAGGGAGCTTGGTTTACACAGAGGTTTTCATAGCAAAGTCTTAGCATTCCTTAAAGGAAGAATTTAAATTTTTTGGGAGAAAACACTCTACAGGTGGAAGGGTGTAACATCTGAGCATTTTTATTACATTAAAAATGCAATAATTTAAGGATTATATAAGACAAAAATACAGTTTAAGGAGAAAAATATTGTATAATAATACAAAAAGTTATACAGTATTAGAATAATACAATGTAAAGAAGTACATTGATAAAGTTATGTAATATAAAAATTACACCGTAAAAGTAACGTAGTGTAGGAATTGAACTGTTTAAGGTCATGCAGTACAAAGATTAGACTGTTTAAGTTAAAGCAGTATAGGAATAATATTGTTTTAAAGAATATGGATGAATAAGAAATGCTGTAGCTGTGACACCCGTTATTTTCCTAACGGGTATTGAGGTAATTAAATTAAATTTTAGTGTATAAAAAAAAATTTAATTTTTATTTCTTTCTTTTTTTCACTTTAATTAACTTTAAGATTTTGGGCTGGCCCAACAACCACCTGTTGATGAACCCGTGGCGGTGGGCAGTTAAAGTGTCGTTTTCGGCCACCGACAGTTGGTTTGCTTCCTTTCATGCTGGGCTTTCTTCCCGTTTGTTGAGCGCACTCAATGAGAGCTACCCAACACCTCCTCTGAACCTTTATGCGACGATCGATAGTCTCACGATCTCAGAAGGACAACGACAGTTTTCCCAGCATTATTATACAACTATGAAGAACTGAATCCCAAACGACACCAAAAACAGTTTCAGTAAGAAGGAAATGGAGAGAAAAGATTCGTCCTCCGACAAAGACGACGATCGCGAGAACCTGATCCACCAGAACGACAGAAAGCTTGCAAACCACCACCCTCGATCCGCCTTCCACATTGACGACGACGACGTCGATGGAGGAGAAGGAAACCGCGAGTTCCGGTCACGGATACGACATCGATTCAGCTCCCTCGGCTTGTCGGTGCTCAACAAGAGGTACATTTTCGCCATTTTCTTGACTCTCTTCATTGTCGTTTCTCTCATCCTTTTTTTTTTTTTTCATTTTGAGAGCCTCTATTGCTCAAAAATCTTAGGGACTTCTTTGCCCTGTTTGTGTTGCTCGCGTCGCCACCGTCTGCTTGGACTCAAGTCGTCATCGCCTTCTACTTCAGAATTCGTCGTTGCCTCTGTTCTGGTTCACGTCGTCGCCGTTGTCTGCTCCAGCCTAGGTCACCGTCGTGGTCTGTTTTGTTTCAAAGTACCGTCGCTGTCTCTGGTTTAGGGCGTCGTCACCATCGTTTCTGGGTCCGAAGGCCGCCGTCTACTCCGGTTTAGAGCGTCTCCATCGTCACGTGGATAGTTTTCTTTGCTGCCCAAATCTGTCTTATTTATTCGGGTCATCATCTCATATCCATATCATTCTCGCACCTTCATCGCATCTTGGCCATTACTAGCATCGGATCATGATTGCGCTGCCGTCTGCTACCTTCCCGGTAGATCCGTCGTTTACCGTAGCCACTGCTGAGTCGTCATCATCTTGCTCAATCTTGCAGCCATTATTTCTCCCAGCCAACTTGCCATTCTTTTTTTTTGGTGAACAGTGACGACAAATCATTTGATGTGCCAATTTTGCAAGCCAGCTGTATTGGTGCATGTGGTTTTTTTGTCTTAAGCTGATCAGAATTTTGCTGCAAAGATTGGACAAAAAAAAGAAGAGGTGTAAACACAACCTTGTGCCAGCCAGCTGTTTTCTTTTCTTGGGCCACCGTTCGGGACTTTTATCCGGTGTACATATATATAAAACTACAAGTCGTTTCTGTGCTAAAAAAAAAATATGTTAGAGGTATGGAGAAAGTGTCAAGCCCATGCATCTGCTGACCAACTGGACAAAGCAAAGCATCAAAAACAAAGAGGATTCAATCAGAAGGAGATTGAGAAGCTGAGAACTTTACTGGCGAGTTTTGAGAAATCTTCAGGATCAAGGGAGTATGGAGCTAACGTTAATTGATTCCAGGATTAAGAGACTGTTGATAAGCTTGAAAGGTAGGGATTCTATTACTCATCTTTTGTGAGGTTTTTATAGAATTAAAATTGATTGTTTTGCCACAATATATATATATCTATGTTGAACTGATATTATATGAGTATCACATATGAAACTATGACATGGACTCGTCTTGTATTGTACGACGAAGAACATAATGAATTGACACATGTTATAAATTGAGAAGCATGGTTAGGAAAACTAACTCTATTGATAATGATTTAATATAGAGAAATTGTGAGACATGAAAAGGGCGACGGTTACGTCCTTGGGCATGAATACCCTAAAAGGTAAAATAAGGGGAAGGTGATGACGCTTCCTTGGGTTGAAAGTCCCAGAACACACTGTACAGGAATTGATTTGGTGAGGACTCGGGGCTTGATGTCCCCTCACCGGAACACCCTTGGAATGTTTATAGGGTGATCAAGTGCGCCCATTTAGGTCTCGATGAGTTGAGTGATACTCAATTTAACATGGATACCTATGAACAATGATGATTGGTAATATTTGTATAAATGTGTAATTATGACACTTGGTAATGATTAACTACGGTATCCATAAGATGTGATCATAATAAACCTCATAATCTGGAATATGATGTGACTTACTGACCATGCAGATTTTAATGTGGTAATGATAAAAACCTAAAGGTGAGTAATGGCTTTCTCTACTGAGCATAGTGTTGCTCATACCCTTATGTTTATATCTTTTCAGGACTCACTAAGTGTGAGGTGGCTACGAGAAATATAGTTGAGGAAGTGATGTAACTATATTACATTGGGACTGCTTCAATCGTTGAGAATGTTCTTCATGATAATGTAAGCATCAATTGTTACTTTCTATGACTGTATTATAATGTGTTGAGGGTTAAAATGATGATGACAACAGTTTATATTATTAAATTTAAGGTGCTACATTAAAACTGTGGTTTATTTATCGTTTATATTTTTATTTTTGAGTTGAGAATTTTCATTTAAGTCCCGGGTAAATTTTATTTTTAAGGTTTTACTTTTATTATTTATTTTTATTTTATCTCATTAAAAACTGTTAACCTCCATATAGGGGCGTTACAGAATTTTTGGTATCAGAGCCTAGGTTCGGTTAACCTAGGGAGTGGAGCACCACTTTAAAAAAAATATATTTTTGAGATGGTTTTAAAGCTGAATTTTTATTGTCATCATCAAAATGAACCTTCACATTGATTTATACAATCTAGAAGGATGTAACATGGAAAGGCCATAGAATGAAAATACTAATGGTTATATGAGTACAATAATTACATAGAAGGAAAGTATTAATTGTTATGAGGGAATGATAATTATATGGAATGAGTTTATAAGTAGAATGCTTATGAGAGATTCGTATAATATTTGGATCTATAAGCATATCTAATTCGTATAAACGATGAGAAATTCGTGTAGATACGAGGATTTAATAGCCTTTTGTCTCGTGAAAAACAATAAGAAATATAAGGCTTGATTTATTGATTTTAAAGTTTGGCATAGATATGCCAAATTTTTCGTAATTGATTCAAACCTAAGTAATGATTATGTGTGGATTCGATGGAGCACAAAAGTGTCAATGTCTTTTCTTAAAAGTTCTATATATTTGAGGAATATGATATAAGTTGGGAATCATGGTATTGAATCTTGAGAGAGATAAATGTTAGACTTTTGGTCTGTTGAGACTGTGTAAAGTCTAGAATGCATGAATCTCAAAATTGGAATATTTTGTTACGTACATTGTATTTAAGTGTATCAGTGAATCTTTTGGTTACCTAAGGTTTTGTTATATGAGGAAATTATATATTGTATGAGTAGAATTGTGGGGATTGTAGATGTTCTTAAGTAGTAACATCAAGTGTCTTTGTTCGTTGATATGGTCTACGTTGAAAGGCGTAAATCGTATTGATTTCAAGGTTAGTCACATTCTAAACCCTTGGTAGTAATGATGATGAATCCATTGATAGATGTTAAGTATTATGAATAACATATGGGTGTATGCATTGTTCAATAAGGTTTTGATTAAAACAAAATTATTTGAGTTGCTGGATCATTCAGGAAGATCCTTGTTGTCGTTAAATTAGATTTGTTGTTTATAGTTAACTTTATCTATAGTGGACTTTGAATTGGGTTTAAGATTTATACAAATTGGTTTTCAATTTTATGTTTGTTATTTAACTCGTTCTAAATGTGTTAAAGGCCCGAAACAACCTGACCATTTTCAACTAAGAACATTTGGGCCTAGTTCAAATCTTAAATCAATTTGATTCACACTGTCTCTCCCACGTGGTTTCTATACGTGTCATATACAGTGGTTTAATCATTGTTTACAAATACGTTTACTGTGCATAGGAGCTTATTTCTCCGAGTTCACTTTTTCTCTCTTAATTTGTTATTTTCTCTTTAAATCACAAATCCTCTTCTTTTTCATTAAAAATTCTTCTTTTCTTCTAAAAGAAGAAGGAATTCTAGGATTCTGTAATTTACTATCTTAATTTTTCCTTTCTATTTACTCTTCTTTCATCTCATCATGGACCCAAAGTACCAACACCTGAGAAAGTATTTCCCATCACTTTCCCAAAAGATTCTCAGAAAGAAATACAAGGCTAGAATTACTCGGTTGTGGATTCTTATGCGTTTTGGCATCCCTTGTGATGTGAGAATGTTGATAGAGGGGAAAATCCGTCCGAGTGACTTTAGTCAAGATGTCGGTTTACCAGGAACAGGTACCAGTCGTAGTGCAATGAAAAGAAGAGCTCGTGCCATCGTGGTCACTTGTAACAAATGTGGAAGACAAAATTGTAACGGTAAATGTACTTCACCTGGTTATATGTCTACGAATAGAGAGGATAAAATAAGGTTTTGTAGGGATGGACTTTCAAAGGAGAACTTGGATAGCATCCATCCTCCTCTCCACGGTCACCCTAGTGGATATGTTCAAGGAGCTATTTTTAAACTCTGGCCTAAATTTTATACAGAAAGACAACGCCTCAGGAATATGGTATTTCTAGATCCTGTTTGCCAAGCCATAAGAAAACTGGATGGGGAATAAGTCATCGCTCTATAAAGGTTATTTAGTCTTTGCTTATTTGAAGCAGTTTTAGCTGATGTTCAACAGTTTGTGTTTTTCTTTTACTCAAAATATTTGCTTTTGTGTTTGAAATAATTGTGATTATTAGATTGATACAGTAAGTGTTAATATCTTATTTAATTTATGATTTTCTTAAATATATATATAATAAAATATATTATCTTATCAGACACGTCACATACGGTACAGTAATATGTTTGAATTTTGAAAAACTTATCTAGATATTTCAAGATTTGTGTCTCAAATTTCAAAAGTTCTACAGTATTTGTCGTTTATATTAAATTTCTAGACTTGGTGTATATTTGTCAAAAAGTCTACAGTTGTGTCATGAGGGTCTTCTGTCGAATTGTTCTCAATTGTCAAAAGTTATACAATTAGAGTCTAATCTTTTTCAAAAAGTGAATCAGATTTTCTGTAAACTATCAATCACCTTATCTTACTTTCTTATCCGCACAAGATTTTGTTTAAATCTTTGGATTACCTTTTCATTACCTACTCGTCTATCTCTTTAGCCCTTTTTGTATATTTCTCATCTTTAAAATCTCATATAGAACCCGAAGTCTAAGTGGAGCAGACATTAAGCAACCACTTCTATAAACCAAATATGTCTACCTCCCAGTCCACGAAGAAAATAAAGAATGTTTGTGTCTTTTGTGGTTCCAGCCTTGGAAAAGATAAAGCTTATTTAGAAGCTGCAAATCACTTAGGGCAAGTCCTAGCACGCAAGAAGATTAACATAATCTATGGGGGTGGTAGTATAAAAATGATGGTAAATATGGCACTAGCAGCTAGGTCTAGCGACGCTACTGATGTAAGAATTTGGCCTCATATTCCAGTTGAAGGAAACCTTTGTAAGGAAGCCATAGGTAAGGGAGAAGGAGTCAGGAGTATCCCTATAAATTTTAAAGACATAATCTATAATTCTGATGCTTTTATAGCATTACCTGGTGGTCTAGGTACTCTTGAGGAAATATTTATAGTTGCTTGTGGGCAATTGTTGGGCTTTTATTCCAAACCTTTGGGACTGCTGAACGTAAAGGGTTTTTATGACGGTCTTTTGAAATTTCTAGATTACGCTGTGGAAGAAAACATCACTACAGAATCGGAGAGACAAATCTTTGTCACTGCTTCAACAGCTGAGGAATTGATAGATAAAATGCAAATCATACATCCAGAATCCGACACTGCAACATCCAAGCTTGAATGGGAAAGGGAAAGCCGGGAGCGGCCAATTGATTTGAATCTCCATCTGTAATCTTTTTGTTTTATCTTTGGCATGTAGGCATGTGTGTCCGTATTTCGTGTGTTACGAATAACCGTTTGCCTTGTATTCTGTGTTTCTTGTGGTACGTCGTTGTTAAATCTTTTAGATTCATTGAGCCTAATGCCGGGATGGCTGGATACGGAGTACTTGATGCTCTCGAAACGCATCCTTCTTAAGGTCCGATCTTTTGTTTATCGATGTTTTTGTATCCTCTAAGCATGCATGATATGGATAGCTGGTATACGGAGTGCCTTGTACTCTCGAAACGTATCCGTATCATGTTTGTAATGTGTAATATTCTGTTAATATTATGTGGAAGTACCAGAGTCAGTTATGGGGATATTTCATATGAAATATGAATATATTATTTGGGTTGAATGTTTGTGTCATGATGATAGCTGTTTAATGAAAAATATGTCGGGTTTGTCTGCAACTCTGAGATTCCGTTTAATATCTCTATGAGTAAGTTTAATGTATAGTTTTGAATAAAAGTGTTTGTGATATATGTTTTATGATTATGTTTTAGTTTATTAGTTGAGGTATGAAATCAAATATATTTGACTTTTCCTTACTTAAAAAGGGAAAGGAACCTAAAGATGAAGTATATAAAATTTATCTGGCAATCTCCTTAAATGTGATTGTAAATCACAGTCCATGGACAATGAAGGACTGGAATCATGGTATGATCAATATGTATGCCTGATCAGATTCTTAGACTATTATACGGTGTTACAAGTTGAAACTTGTCAGAAATACTCTCATTGAGGGATTTAGGAGTAAGATTTATTATGCAAGTAAATAAGTGGAGATACGATAACTTAAATTTGGAGGACAAACAACATTAACGGTTTAGACTCAGAATTGGAATCATGGTGGAATCATAATTTTTACTAGTATTACTAGAATTGAAATTTCGAGGACGAAATTTCTTTAAGGGGGGTAGAGCTGTGACACCCGTTATTTTCCTAACGGGTATTGAGGTAATTAAATTAAATTTTAGTGTATAAAAAAAAAATTTAATTTTTATTTCTTTCTTTTTTTCACTTTAATTAACTTTAAGATTTTGGGCTGGCCCAACAACCACCTGTTGATGAACCCGTGGCGGCGGGCAGTTAAAGTGTCGTTTTCGGCCACCGACAGTTGGTTTGCTTCCTTTCATGCTGGGCTTTCTTCCCGTTTGTTGAGCGCACTCAATGAGAGCTACCCAACACCTCCTCTGAACCTTTATGCGACGATCGATAGTCTCACGATCTCAGAAGGACAACGACAGTTTTCCCAGCATTATTATACAACTGTGAAGAACTGAATCCCAAACGACACCAAAAACAGTTTCAGTAAGAAGGAAATGGAGAGAAAAGATTCGTCCTCCGACAAAGACGACGATCGCGAGAACCTGATCCACCAGAACGACAGAAAGCTTGCAAACCACCACCCTCGATCCGCCTTCCACATTGACGACGACGACGTCGATGGAGGAGAAGGAAACCGCGAGTTCCGGTCACGGATACGACATCGATTCAGCTCCCTCGGCTTGTCGGTGCTCAACAAGAGGTACATTTTCGCCATTTTCTTGACTCTCTTCATTGTCGTTTCTCTCATCCTTTTTTTTTTTTCATTTTGAGAGCCTCTATTGCTCAAAAATCTTAGGGACTTCTTTGCCTTGTTTGTGTTGCTCGCGTCGCCACCGTCTGCTTGGACTCAAGTCGTCATCGCCTTCTACTTCAGAATTCGTCGTTGCCTCTGTTCTGGTTCACGTCGTCGCCGTTGTCTGCTCCAGCCTAGGTCACCGTCGCGGTCTGTTTTGTTTCAAAGTACCGTCGCTGTCTCTGGTTTAGGGCGTCGTCACCATCGTTTCTGGGTCTGAAGGCCGCCGTCTACTCCGGTTTAGAGCGTCTCCATCGTCACGTGGATAGTTTTCTTTGCTGCCCAAATCTGTCTTATTTATTCGGGTCATCATCTCATATCCATATCATTCTCGCACCTTCATCGCATCTTGGCCATTACTAGCATCGGATCATGATTGCGCTGCCGTCTGCTACCTTCCCGGCAGATCCGTCGTTTACCGTAGCCACTGCTGAGTCGTCATCATCTTGCTCAATCTTGCAGCCATTATTTCTCCCAGCCAACTTGCCATTCTTTTTTTTTGGTGAACAGTGACGACAAATCATTTGATGTGCCAATTTTGCAAGCCAGCTGTATTGGTGCATGTGGTTTTTTTGTCTTAAGCTGATCAGAATTTTGCTGCAAAGATTGGACAAAAAAAAGAAGAGGTGTAAACACAACCTTGTGCCAGCCAGCTGTTTTCTTTTCTTGGGCCACCGTTCGGGACTTTTATCCGGTGTACATATATATAAAACTACAAGTCGTTTCTGTGCTAAAAAAAAAATATGTTAGAGGTATGGAGAAAGTGTCAGGCCCATGCATCTGCTGACCAACTGGACAAAGCAAAGCATCAAAAACAAAGAGGATTCAATCAGAAGGAGATTGAGAAGCTGAGAACTTTACTGGCTAGTTTTGAGAAATCTTCAGGATCAAGGGGGTATGGAGCTAACGTTAATTGATTCCAGGATTAAGAGACTGTTGATAAGCTTGAAAGGTAGGGATTCTATTACTCATCTTTTGTGAGGTTTTTATAGAATTAAAATTGATTGTTTTGCCGCAATATATATATATCTATGTTGAACTGATATTATATGAGTATCACATATGAAACTATGACATGGACTCGTCTTGTATTGTACGGCGAGGAACATAATGAATTGACACATGTTATAAATTGAGAAGCATGGTTAGGAAAACTAACTCTATTGATAATGATTTAATATAGAGAAATTGTGAGACATGAAAAGGGCGACGGTTACGTCATTGGGCATGAATACCCTAAAAGGTAAAATAGGGGGAAGGTGATGACGCTTCCTTGGGTTGAAAGTCCCAGAACACACTGTACAGGAATTGATTTGGTGAGGACTCGGGGCTTGATGTCCCCTCACCGGAACACCCTTGGAATGTTTATAGGGTGATCAAGTGCGCCCATTTGGGTCTCGATGAGTTGAGTGATACTCAATTTAACATGGATACCTAGGAACAATGATGATTGGTAATATTTGTATAAATGTGTAATTATGACACTTGGTAATGATTAACTACGGTATCCATAAGATGTGATCATAATAAACCTCATAATCTGGAATATGATGTGACTTACTGACCATGCAGATTTTAATGTGGTAATGATAAAAACCTAAAGGTGAGTAATGGCTTTCTCTACTGAGCATAGTGTTGCTCATACCCTTATGTTTATATCTTTTCAGGACTCACTAAGTGTGAGGTGGCTACGAGAAATATAGTTGAGGAAGTGATGTAACTATATTACATTGGGACTGCTTCAATCGTTGAGAATGTTCTTCATGATAATGTAAGCATCAATTGTTACTTTCTGTGACTGTATTATAATGTGTTGAGGGTTAAAATGATGATGACAACAGTTTATATTATTAAATTTAAGGTGCTACATTAAAACTGTGGTTTATTTATCGTTTATATTTTTATTTTTGAGTTGAGAATTTTCATTTAAGTCCCGGGTAAATTTTATTTTTAAGGTTTTACTTTTATTATTTATTTTTATTTTATCTCATTAAAAACTGTTAACCCCCATATAGGGGCGTTACAGTAACAGTATAGAGAATATACCAGTAGTATAAAAAAATACTATTAGTATAAATTTAGACTGTACAAAGTTAGATAATATTAAAATTACATTATGTGATGAATGTGGATAAGTATTGGAGGGTATGGGACCTCATGAACTGTATGAAAAAGAATACCTACAGTATAGGAAAAATATTATCAGTATAAATTTGGACTACGTAAAAAGTTAGTGGGACACTTTGAAAGTTTTGATTGGGCCACCACATCCACTAATGTGACCCAATCACATTTAGCCACCCAAAGTAATCTAATTGATTACCAAGGTGATGATTCATCACCTTTTTATTTAAAAAAAAAAAGAAAAGAAAGAAAAGAAAAAAGAAAAAGTTGAAATAATATATGATATAAGGGATTAAATATGGTCTCCACCGTGCAAGGCAAGAAAGAAAAGAAAGACAAAAAGGAAGAAATGAAGAAATGGATTTCTTCCTCCATCTTCCACGGCAACCATAGGAGGGTTCCTTCAACAATTTTTCAAGCTTAAATCTTGGCATATTTGTCCCACTTAAGTTTCAAGAATTGAAGTGCAAGAGGTTCCATCAATTTTTAAGGTAAAATCCAAAATTTACCCTAAGTTTTCTAGGGTTTTTGTTCAAGTTTTGATGGACTTTTTATGGTGAGGTATGGGCTTGATATCAAGGGAAATTTGAAGGGTTTCAAGCAAGGAAAAGTAAAGACAAGCACCTTGCATGGATTAGGTAAAATTCTAATCTTTTTAATTAAGTTAAAGTTTGTGTTTAATATGCATATAAAGTGTTTGATGAAATGTTTAAGCCATGGCATGTAATATGGACATTATGGCATGGTTGTTTTATATTATATGTTGATGCTGATGATGATGGAAAGAAGAAATTAAGGATTTTAATGAAATTTAAAAGGGGACTAAATTGCAAAAAATGATTCTCGACAGATTTAGAAATCAGCCAAAAAGTCCCTCTAAACGATAGAATTTTAAGAAAGTTAAAATACAAAAGTTGTAGAACGCTTCGAAACTATTAAGACCTCATGAGCAGTTTCTCAAAATTCTGTCCGGTTTAGAAGTTATGAATTTTATAAAATTTTGGGTACAAAATTTCGTAAAATGAAAACGTTATGAAAAGTTTAGAATTTGATCATGGTGCTTTTCTAAGTTTTATTCCTTATGAGAAATTGAGCATTTTGGTATAAAGTGGTCGTTTTTGGTTCTGAGGATAAAAATGTAAACATTTTTGTATTTCGGGTCAAAACTGTAAAATTATGTGAAAACTAGGTTTCACTAGTGAACGTTGGTTTCCTATACTGTTGTAGGCAGTAAGTATTATAGATGTTAAGTTTTAAAGAAATTAAAGTTTAGTTAAGAAAATAATAAAAGAAAAAGAGTTAAGGCCAAAATGGTCATTTTATGAAAAAGGCCAAAACAGACCCGAAATGCCCAATGTTAAAAAACGCTCCTTCATAGGAATTTTTTTGTAACATGTAAGAAATAGAATGGTGAAGTTAAGCAATGAGGTTTATAAGGTTATGAAGTTGACGAAAAACCCGATAAGGGTAATAGCGTCATTTTTACAAAACAGCTAAAACTGAGTCAAATACCCCGAATTAGCATAACGTCCGTAGACAAAAAATGTTTCGTAATGCGTTAAGTAACGAAACCGCTAGTGAAACGAAAAGTTTAACCAAGGGACGCTTAAGAACAAAAGTAACCCCGGTGGGTTACAAAGCTAAGTGAAGGAAAGGTAAACCGATGGTTTATAAGGTTAAGTAAAGAGAAGGGTAAACCGATAAGGTACTAACTTAAGTTAAGAGAAAATGAATGTTTAATGTTTACGTTTTGTTATCAATCGAGTAGATTAATAAAAAGAAAGTTAATTGATATGTCGGTTGTCGTTTGATCAGGACACAGAGGCCGACTAACGAGAGGAAAAGGAATGGAATAGAGAACGCTAAAGCATAGTCCAGGTAAGTTTCAAACTTCACCTACAGCATGAAGCAAATGATTTTTAAATATTTATGTATATGTTTATAAATGAATTTGCAATTATTATGCAAGTTTCTTTTAAAGTGTGTTTGCATTTATTATGCAAAAAGTTTTAAAGATTCAAAGCAAGATTTGCAATGAATTTGCAACTGTTATGTTTAAAGTCTATTTGCATATTGATATGCATAATGTTTTTAAAAGTTCAAGTTATGATTTTCAATGTATTTGAAGTATGGTTGCATGTAAAATGCATAATGTTTAAAGGAGTACAAGTTATGATTTGCAAAATGCATAATGCATTATACGTTGCATTTATTATGCAATAAGTTGCATTTGTTATGCAATAAGTTTCAGAATACAAGTTATGATTTGCAAAATGTGTTTGAGTTTTATGTAGCATTTGTTATGCAATAAGTTGCATTTGTTATGCAAGTTTCAGAATATAAGTCATGATTTGCAAAATATGTTTGTGTTTTATGTAGCATTTGTTATGCAATAGGTTTTAGAGTATAAGATCTAATTTGCAAAGGTGTTTGTATATAATGTGATAGCATTTGATATGCTCACTAAATTTAATAAGAAGGTAACATAAAGATAAAAAGAAAGTGTCGTACCAGCCTCCTTGTTGTAAGGTAATGAAAGTAAAGTTAAAGTTTGACCTCCTAGATGTGAGGTACATGACCTCGATGTTCGATGGTCTCAAGTCTTACGCAAGGGGAGCATCATGTTTATGATCTCATGATTAATGATGTTGGTACGAACACCAAATTAAGATAAGGAAAGTTAAGGAACAAAGGATGAAAAGTTAAAGTAAGATCAGAAAAGATAAAGAACAATGATAGAAAGTTAACGTAAGATAAGGAAAATTAAGAAACAAAGATAGAAAGTTAAAGTAAGAAAAAAAATGTTTACAAAATGCTCATAATTGAAGTTCATAATTGAGCATAAATAGAAACATGCATTTTGATTTTACTGGTTTTCTTTGTTATGAAACATTTATATGCTATGGAAAACATTTTGAGGAATGTTTTATATTAAGTGTGTATGAAAACATAAATGACGTTTATGAAGAGTAATCAGAGGATTGTTTTATTTTAAATACTTTATGAAAAGCGTTTATGAAAAATGTTACAGAAATACTTTATGAAAACGTTTATGAGAAACGTTTTAGAAATGTTTTATGAAAAATGTTTATGAAAAATGTTTTAAGAAAAAAGTTTTCATGAGAAAAGTTTCTAAAGCATGTTTTAAATTATTTGTGAGAATATGTTTGAACTTACTGAGCAAAAGCTCATAAAAAGCTTCTTCATGCTATAAGTAGTTTATGGGTGACCAGTAGACCCATTAGCAGAGCTGAGTGCTGCGGAGGGTAGATGCGAAGATTCGGGCATGGATACCACCACAGTTCGCTTCCACTACACAAAGAAAAGGTTTTTCACTATTTAATATAGTGTTTCAAAGTTTTAAGAAAATCAGAGTTTCAAGAAAGGTTTTCAAAAGTTTTAAGATACATTGTACGAAATGTTTTATAAAATTATAAAGTGAATTTTTAAGCTATGATTTAGTAAAGGTTTCTTCATAAGTTATAAGAAACGATTTGAAATGCTTTTGAAGACAAGTATCGAGCGAGGTCTCAACTTGAATAGCGACAAATGTTGCAATAGTTTTTATGAACGTTTTAAAGGATGTTAACAAAAAAAAATTAATTCAGTATTTTCTTACTAAGTAAGTAAGATTAATGTTTAAGAACGTTGTTTAAGAAAGTTAAGTGACTGCTCAAAAAGACGGGTCGTCACAAAGAGATTCTACACGTGCAAAATTAGAAGATGAGTAATGCTTGTTAAATAGATCCATCTAAGAGATGCATCTTAGAGGCGACAATCGAAAGAGG
This sequence comes from Artocarpus heterophyllus, assembly GCA_025403435.1. NCBI lineage: Eukaryota > Viridiplantae > Streptophyta > Magnoliopsida > Rosales > Moraceae > Artocarpus > Artocarpus heterophyllus. Next base: position 18,287,358 of record CM046338.1, read on the forward strand.
AAGTCTTGACATTGTATAAGTCCAATCGGTGATTGCAACATTTTCCTATCTTAGTGGATTATTCAATAGCTAGGCATAACTCTAGGGATGTAAATTTAACGATCGAACCTCGTTAACAATTGCATGTGTTCATTATTTACTTTTTGTATTTAGTAATTTAATTAACCTGAATTTAATTAAATTTGGTAAATATTAATAACCAGATCTTTTAATTGGTATCAGAGCAGTGTCACTAACATTTGTTTGGTGAGATTTTGGATAAGAGATCTTGGTTTTTGCAGGCAATAGAACTTTCGAAGGAAGGTGGATCAATTACATGCCCTCCATTACTAGATGGATTGAATTATTCCTACTGGGAAGCCAGAATGAGAGCTTTCATCAAGGCCATTGATGAGAAAGCTTTGCGTACTATTATTAGTAGATGGATGCCTCCCCACAAACAGGTGATAATAGTATTATGACATTGAAGCTTGAAGAAAAATGGTCTATTGAGGAATAACACTCAGCAAATTTCAACTCTAAATCCATAAATGCAATTGATGCTAATCAATTTAAGCTCATCTGAACTTGTGAATCTGCAAAGGAAGCATGGATTATCTTGAGAACTGCATATGAAAGAACCTTTGCTATCAAACTATCTAAACTCCAGATGCGTGCCACCAAGTTTGAGAATCTAAGAATGCATGAGAATGAAATAATTGCTGATTTTAATTCTAAACTATGTGATGTAGCAAATAAGGCCTTTGCCCTTGGAAAAAAATATTTTGACACTGAACTAGTCAGAAAAACACTGAGATCATTACCAGAAAGATTCACTTACAAAGTCACTGCAATTAAAGAAGCTCGGGATGTTGAATCAATGAAGCTTGATAATTCATTGGATCACTGCAAACCTTTAAAATGAACTTAAGATAAAACAAGAAGGAGAATAGCATTGCTTTTCAAGTAGAAGCACAAAAACCAGTTGCTGAAGAAGATTCAGATGAGGCCGATGACATAGATGATTCTCTCGCTTTGTTGACCAAAAATTTCAACAAAATTCTAAAGAAAATTAATCAAAAAAATAAGATGGTTAATCGAAGCCAATTGAAGAAATCTTTAAAGACCAATGCTGCTCCTAATACCTCAGATTTCAAAATGAAAAATAAAGGCGTACGATGTCATGAGTGCGAAGGCTATGGTCACATGCAATCAGAGTGTGCCAACACCCTCAAAAAGAAGGGATAGTCTATAAATGTTACTTGGAGTGATTCTGATTCAGATGGGAGTGAGGAGGATGCAGAGGATCATGTGAGTAATTATGTAGCCTTCAGTATTACTGTTGAAAGGGTTTCTGCTAGCCAAGTCACAAGCAAAGTCACAACCTCGAAGCAACTATGAGAAGGGTGTGCAAATGAAGTTGCAACCTTGAAGCAACTTGAAGATGGCTACATTAAATCTGAACAGATTCTGATTACAATAGTGATGATGAAGACCTAAGCAAAGATGAAATTGAAAAAGCATAATAGCTGATGTACAACAGCTGGATACAAGTCTGCAAATTAAACAAATCTCTTAAAGAAAAAATTGCATAACGCATCAAAGAAAAGGATGTGTTGAAAAGAGCTGCAACCAACTATGAGTTTTTAGCTGCTAAAAAGCATAAGAAGGCTTTAAGGATGTTAAACTCAAGTACAGCCAAGTTGGATCACATATTGACTCTTGGAAAATCTAGTTGTGATCGTCATGGTGTAGGATACATTGGAGGATCCTCAACATTAAAAATGGTATTTGTGAAGGAAGCTCCCAAAACTAATCCAAGCATTGAATCTAGTAAGAAATCTATTGTCCTTTCTTCTAAACCCAAAACCAAAAGGTTTGTTCTTATTTGCTTTCATTGTGGCATTTCAGGATATATTAGACCTCGATGTTTTAAATACTTGAATGTGTTGAAAAGAGGATTAATGGTTCATCAGTTTTCTGGAAAACCTAGTTCAAATCAAAGATAAGCAGTCCAGCTATAATTCAAAACAAGAGATAAGAATAAAGATTTGAAGAGAAAATCCTAGTTCAAATTGAAATAAATCTAGAAATTTGAAAAGGATTTGTTTTTTGATTCTTTTAAAAGGAGGCAAGTGTAGAATTTGAGGTCATTTATCCAAAGGTGCTCAAGCTCGCCAAAAAAAAAAAGAGTCAAAGATGAATGATGTAATTAGCAAACTAGATTGTGTGATGCTAAGTATAAACACAAATTCTTGTCCTAGCTTAGGGCTAATGATACTGGTGTACTTTGAACTTTTAGTATTTGGACTATGACCTTTTAATTTTAAAAAATAACATCTCAAATTTTAAAATTTGTTATAATTTGTGGTCCAGTAGCTAAGGGAAGTTAATTAATAGATAGAAATTGCTCAAAATTCTTACCCAAATGCAGTAGATATGGCAATAAGGTGGGAGCAGAAATGTTTCCCCCACTCCCATGCTCTACTACTGTTTTCCCATACCTACTTAATTTATGGTGAGATTGAGATTGGAGAATCCTCATCAGGAAAGCTATCACTATAACCTAACCATTTACTCATTGAGTTTTAAAATTATTGTAATATTATTTAACTTGAATCAAATTTTATTAAATAAATTGTAAAATTTACCTGCATAACCATTTATGCCTTTTGAAAATAGATCATAAACAAAATTCAAATTTCATCAATCAAAAAGCGAAATTTGTAAAATATACTAACGAATAAAAATACTTACAACATTATTCATTTTCGTTATATATTCTTTTCGTGACTCTCTATTATTATTATTATATATATATATAAATATATATATATATATGTAAAAATAAAAAATAGAAGTACATACTCCCCCACCCCACCTCGCCCTCAACCAAGGAGTTAATTTTAGACCTTATATTCAGCCACATCCCTATATAGTATCCCCGTACTCATCCTATTAGGGATTAGACCCACCCCATTAGGGCCAGGTACCTGTGGATATCCGTTCATTGGTAAGAATGCCATCCCTAAAATGCACCCTAAACTTTTTGTCGATTGGCAAGTTGGATTATGGACTTTATAAATTTACCATTTTGAACCCTAATTGTCGTCTAATAATTGATGTCTGTTATTATCGAATGTTGTCTATTAATTGATGTCCGTTATTAATTGAATTACATTGCCAAATATTATAAAGTTTAGGGTCTTAAATATCAAAATTTAAAGTTTAGAATATGAGACGCAAATAATGATAAATTTAAGGCCTTTCTATGCAAGTTTAAACGTCTAAAAAATTAAAATGACATTAAAGTGCTTTCTAAAAGTATTCTGTTGGAGATCAGCGGTTGGCTTATTCCAACAAAGAGAAACATGGGAAGACAGAGAAAATCCAAAACATTCTTTCGGATCTCGTACCCATGCCTACTTTATTGTTGCGCAGCAACAGAAGCCTGATCACATTTGCTTCAGCAACACAACACTTTTTTGCCTTTTCCTCACTCCCAATTCGACTCTTAACAGAGTAAAATGGATGAGAATTAGAGAAAGTATAGAAGAATAACCGACTGGTTAGCAATTATTTCAAAGCTAAACAGATCCTATCTCTTACCATGAGTTTAAACTCAAATTCAGGTGCCAGGAGGGGCCCTCGGAGTTCTGAAGCATGCCTTGCTCTTGTAGTTTTGCAAGTAAACTATCCAGTAAAACTTAGGCTGCATAGTTTAATTGTGCAACTTAGGCTGTTTAGGAATATAATTTAAACCAAGAGTTTAAATCAAGTTAGTATGAAATTTAAATTTTATGAGAAAAATATTTTAACCAGTTTGATTTTGTTTGCGACTTCGCAATTTGAATTACGTTCCCAAATGGTTACATTGATTCTGCTAGACGTTTTCTGCCCTTCAAGGTTTTTTAATTGCTTAGTAGAGATGTCATGTAGAGATACTAGTAAAAAATAAAGATATGGTGGAGATGTCATGAATTGCATTGGCTTGGCCTTAATGTCATTTCCATTCAAACGAATAACAAAAAGATGAGAAAATTATATGTTATGCCACGCTCTAAAAAATTGTATTTATTTATGCTACACTTGAACAAAATTGCATCACATTACCATGCATATTACATGTTTTAAGTTATGTCTCGTACTTAAACATATGTTACGATAGAGTTTATGAAAATTTCCCTCAAAAAAGATCATGGATCTTCACTCGCAGTCTGATTTGAGTGGGAAAGTGCAAGCCGCTGAATGAGAGAAAATTATGCTTCACGTCCTTGGATGCAAAGAATCGGTTATGTATACATTTTATTTTTTTCAGAGAGATTTCTCCCAAAAGAAAAATCTAAATCTGAGACGCATTAATTTATGCTATAAGCTACATCATATGCTCTCTGTTGGAGAGGGGTTAATAAAAAAACTTGTCCTCAAGTTGCAATCTAAATGTTTCTGCATTCTTTCTTCTGCAATCAACTATGTTCTCATATCTGCAGACTGCAGAGCCCCGATCAACCATGGCACGCACAGGCTGGGATGATACGTGGTAGCTGGATCTCTTCTTCCTGTCGGTGTAGAATCTATGAATGGAAAAAGATCACTCCAGTGTATAGACAAACTCACCCTGAGAACTTGGCTATAACCAAGCTCACGCCCGTGAAAACAACATAGAGACCAACAAGACAGAATCCCCAGAACCTAGGCACCCGGAATCTGTGCCAGGTAATCACCAACAAAGACCCCATCAGACTCAGAAGCAAGAACACAAATGCGATCACAATCCCCGCATGAAAATGGAATTCATAAGCTTTAGGGTAAAGGTTGGTTGTCTGTATCACCAAGGCTGACCCGAGCCCAACAAGCATGTTAAACATCGGCCCAGCAAAGCACCCAGCCATGGCCATTGCTGGGTGGCCAGCCTTAGCAACCGCTACGTCAGCAACGAGATCACCCACTGAATTCCCCCATGCAAGAACAGTAAGCCCGAGAATTGATGGTGGCAACTTGAGAAGTGACCCAAGAGTTGCAAGGCAGTTGAGCAGTTCTCCAGCAACAGTTGATATCCAGAAAACACTCATCACAAATGCCACAAGAACGACGGAAATTTGCTCCGTTTTCGGTGGTTCTTTTTCCGTTATGTAGTGAAGAAGAGCAAGGGAGGAGCTTGCAAAGAGTACGATAAGCCAAAGCGGCAAATGTGTGTACGGAAGGAGGAAATAAATTGGATGATCAAACTGAATGAAAGAGTTGCCAGCATAAAGAAGCGCTACAGGGCAAAGAGCAATATTGGCTGATGAATAGAATCTGCTCCACTCGGAAGGCGCAGTACAGGGGATTGTGAGCTTCAAAAGTACAGAGACCGGGACCTCCCAAGTTTTTGACATCTACAAAAAAACAGAGTGCAAATTACTAGACTTTGTAGAAAAGGAGAACAATTTAGATTTATTAGTATAAAGAAAATCTCTTCCACTATTTCTTCCATGTCCCATTATCTAAAAAAGGATGAGAAACTTGTATATGTGTACGGATGATTAATCATGAAGATGATATGTGAACACCAGGAAACTGATAAATGGTTTGACAGATACTTGTATATGTGTACAAAATCAATAAATCCGTAAGTTAGTCTTCAAATTGATCCCTTTATTACTACGTGAGTTCAAAAACAATGTAGTTTTATCTACCATCCAGCTTCTTTCACTTCTCATATTCAGTTTAAACTTAAAATCCTATTTTGTTCTATAGATACTTTCCCACACACAAGATAATCATTTGGCTAACGATTAGTTCTTGTTCACCCAAAAAAAATACATATTTCTTTTTCCCAATTCCTTGCATTAGCCATAGCAATGAAAATCAACATTGAAACTTTTATTCCGCCCTCTCCAACTATCCTCTGCGCCACAAGTTCAACCTTTCAAGAATTCAAAGCCTCAAAAATTCCTTGATCTTCAAGCTTTTCCAGATCAAAGCAAAAAGATTTCACCACAGCTCGACCCAACCATGGGGCATAATTAGTAACACCAGAGTGCATTACAACCATAATTGCTATATTATAACATTAGTATCTTCTCCTTTAAAGGAAATTATTGACAATCATATGCTAGGAAGGAAAAGATGTTAGCAGCCATTTGCTCCAATTTGGGTAAATTTCATAAAATATTACCACAACATGACATTCAAAATAAACGCAAGCTCAAGACCAATAAAAAATTAGTACGCAAGGAAACCATTTCTTATATTTGTCATCATCAATACTCTGACAAACTTCTTCACTCGCATGCGAAGTTGGAATTTTCCCGTTTAAGTATCTGTTTAATACAGAGAGAGACAGAATACAGAAACCAACACTTACACAATCGTGAAATCATCATACATATCCCAAACTATCAACAAAAAGAACGTAAATTTTGATATGTCCTAACCATCAAAGCATCCCAAATTATGTTATCTCTTCTAAATCATCATATATGTCCCAAATTATCAACAAGAAGAACATATATTTCCATATTGTCAAACTATCAAATTATCCCAAATTGTGTTCTATTTTGTAACTTAGAACAGAAACATCCCAAACTATCAACAAAAGGGTTCATAAAACACGATTTTAATATGAAACATACCATTCCAAGAGCTCGCCGGAATCCGAAACTCGGTTTTTCTGCCTCCAAATCATCGAAACCCTCTCCAACCTCGCAATCAGGCGTCGGATTTCTCCGCGACTCAACCTCTCCGCCACCCTTCTCTCTCTCTTCTGCGCCGACTGTCCCCAAATCCATCCAAAACACGAACCCTACGAAGAACAAGTAGAAGGCGACGAAGCCGACGGCCTGCCAGAGGAAAATCTCAGCGCTGAGGTAGACGTAGAAGAGGAAGAGCGCGGCAATCAGGTAGAAGGAGACGTCCCTGACGAAGGTTGCAGGGTTGAGGGGGAACGGCGCTGCGTGGATTGCGACGAAGCCGACGACGAAGGCGGAGACAAATGTCCCGGCAGAGAGGATCGCGCCGAATCCGGTCCGGTATTGTCCGCGGCGGACGGCGGCGAGGGAGGCGAAGACGTCGGGGGCGCCGTTGCCGAGGGCGAGGAGGGTAACAGCGGCCATGCTAGGGGAGAGGTTGAGCAGGGAGGAGAGCCTGGTGGTGACGATGGAGAAGTGGTCCCGTGCGGTCTTGATGAGTAGGTAGAAGTAAAGGACGATGATAAGAGAGAGGAGAGGGATTGAGAGGAATAATGGAGTGGCGGAGTTGAGGACGCCACCGCCACCGCCACCGCCGCCATTGTTAAAGGTGGTGGGTTGTTGTCGTTCTTGATCTTGATCGAGAAGGGATCTGTGAGAGTGAGGGGTTAGGGGAAGAGGGGGAAGGAGAGGATTTTGGGGTGCGAGGAGGAAGAAGAAGAGGAGGGTGGAGAGGAGAGAGAAAGAGAGAGAAGTGGTTTTGAGGGAGGAGGTGGAGGAGGAGAAAGAGAAGGCCATGCCATTACAGAAACATCCTCTCTTCACACTTCACAACACTGGCTTGTCTGTGTTAATTGACTAATAAAATCTCTGGTTGATAATTAGAGATTATTGGATGGCTTTTTATTTATTTATTTATTTTTTTTACCTATTATTCTAATCAAGCGTCATGCTTGCCAGAACGCGTTGCGGTGTTTTTGTGCTTTCTTAAAAGAAAAATAATAGGGTGTTTGAATATGTGGTGAGAAATAGTAATGGAAATTATTTTTATTGTAGTATATGAGAGTTTTATACTGTAGTATATGAGAGCTTTATATTGTTTATAACTGAGATTGTGGTAGAAACTGAGTAGTTTCCACTACTACCAAACATACAGAAGCTTCTTGAACATTTTTTTTTATACAAAAAAGCAAGGTGTGAAAAGGAAAAAAAAAAAACTCTATTAATAATGTTTTTAGATATTTCTATTGACTATTTATATAGTTTTAAAACTTGTACAACATTTAAATAATTACGATAATTTAAAAAGTTTGAGGATTAAATTGGAATTTACTACAATTTTTTTAGTGCGCTCTTGACTGGAGTTTTGTGGATGCTTTTACAAGGAAGGAGAATAAAACAGGGAACCTTGTATCAAACGAGACTAGAACTAACAAACATTGTTAGGCTATATTTGGTAGCTTGTATTATATTTTATTGTAGTGTATAAGGTGTATTGTATTGTGTCGTACTATTATTACTACAATATGGCAATGTTCCATGACATATTGGATAAGAGGTCAAATTGTAAATTTTTAAAAAATTTGAAGGGACAAATTGTAGTTTTCCAAGAATTATAGGGTAAAAAAAATATTTTATAAAAATTAGGGGCTTACAATATAAATTTAAAAATTGTAGAGTCAAAAATTGCAATTTTACAAAGGAAAAATTGGGAGATCCAAATATACTTTGTCGAGAATATGAATTTGCCCTCATTTTTTATATAAAATATTGGCCTAACCTTAACCTAGTATCGGACCCAACTCCATCATAGATAGACTTTGTGCAAAAAAGGTCTTTGTTAAAATGCCAGAAATGTGGCAAAGGAAGAAGAACATGATGGAGATATAGAAGAATTCCTCAGCTTAACTAAGGAGCTAGAGAAGAGAATATCACTTACGTATCACTGTACAAACAAATCAGAATTATACACATGGACCAATCACAATAAGCACTAATATCCCCCGTGAGCTCACCGTTCGTGGAAGAATACCGAGCTTGCTCCTAAGACTAAGCAATCTCTAAGTAGAGAGACCTTTGGTCATTACATCAATTTGTTGATCTTCAAAAGGGCATGTGTTGAACAATGATGGAGGACTTTATCTCAAACAAAGTGGTGATCAATTTAAATATTTTTGGTCCTAGTGTGGAGAACAGGGTTTGCAACAAAGATAAATGGCACTGAGATTGTCGCACAAACGAAATGGAGGTAATGGTAAGGACAAGGGAAATTCATGAAGTAGGGCTTGAATCCAAGATACCTCAAAATTGACAAGATCTCTATATTCAGATTCAGTACTTGAACACGAGACCGCCTTTTTCTTTAGAAGAGGACCAAGAAATGAAATTAGAATCGAGGAAGAAAAAATTGATTTGCCCAGAAAAATTTTAATAAAATCAATTAAAACACAGTAGAATAGGGTTTTATTTTTATTTTTTTTTAGTTTTAATATCCTTCTCATAATGTTATATATAATAATTGAATAAAATACAAACTTACAGGTTTAACAATAGTTCTGGATGATCAAGCATTCTAAAACCTTCAAATCTTCCTTGTTGTTTTCCTTTTTCTGAATCAATTAGTGTGTGGACACCGATGAGACTTCTTATAAAATCTCTTCAATATCTCCTTCCAATCTTTCTCAATAAAGATTCTTTATAGCTCTAAAGGAGAGAGCAATTAAGAACACTAGATGTAGACCAAAGAAAAATCTACAAAAAATAGAACTTTTAAGGTTGATTTAAAAATATATTGGAGCTTGAAAGTTGGAGTAGAATCCCATCAAGATTTTATGGAAGATTACACCTACTCCTAGGGTTGGTGGAGTTGATCTTTCTCTTCTAACGGAAGAGTGATACGTTTCACAACTACCTCTAACAGTATAATCCTATATCCATCTAATATTTATTTGAGATTTGATTTTGATTCAAACTAAGATATTTTTTTATTTTAACTTTTAAAATAAGTGTCTTCCATGATTTTTTAAAATCATCTATAATATCTCATAAAATAAATAATTACTATATAGTATTTATTTTAACTTTTGAAAAAGGTATTTTTCTACACTAATATTACAATAGATCACATGAAGATCATATGATATATTTAAATCTTACACTCATGGAATTGGCGCCACATGTCCTCCCAAAGTACAGTGGGTGGAGCCTTTTGTGTTTCCTATTATATGCCTACAGATTAGAAATAATCTAAGAAAATTTCTATCGACCCATCCGAAAGAATATTAAGAAGCTAGCAAGGAGACCCAATAGACATATATAATTTAAGCTTCAATAATTATTGATAATTTAATTATCTCATAATTAAATTTATAATAATTATTAACTCCACATTGTGCCATTGTTAGAAATTGAAGTTGCACTCTTAAATTATATACATTAATTATATAGAAACTAAAGCATTAAATATTGACAATAAGGTTGTCCATTAATATAAATATTTATCATGTGATAATAGCCTCCATAATAATATTCATAATTAGAACTAAGTTTATAGTCTTTCATGTAACTTTTTCAATTACTTTTTTGTCTATGAGTTCTATTAATTCTCTATTGGGTGACCGATTTATGAATACATCATAAATGAGTATTTTAAGTCATATTTGATATCCCAAATCAAATAACGAGTACTCTTCACCTAAATTCTTGAATTAATACTCATGAGAATATTATCTTATCATCATATCTTATAAGAGTTGTGGATTATATATCTATGCATTATAATACCTAGAAAAATCCAAGAAATTAATAAATATAATTAATGAAGGATTTTTCCATAACCAAATCATTAAGTTTGTGAGAAGCACAAGTTCAAAGCTTATGAGCACATGTTCGATAGTATATAATATCGTTACTTGTCAAGGAATGCTCAAAATTCATGTTGGAATTTAAATACTGACATCGGAATCTTTCTAAAAATATCATATATGATCTTTGTGATTAAAAGATCTATGGAATTAAAATAAATATTTAAAAATTCTATAGAAAATATTAAAGTTGAATTTATTAACTTTGTGATAAAATAGTTCAGTTGATAATTCCACCGCGATTTAATACGGAAGAAATTTCAATCCAAAAATAACTTGAGAATTTAAATTATAAGAATTTTCAAGTACAACGTAACGTCAGTAGCGTACCGAGAATCATTAATTGCCTATTGGTTGATAATCAGAGTTATGGAGTTGCATTTTCGGCCCAAAACATGCTATCTAAGTTCAAAAATTGATACTGTCAAAGATATGTCAATACCAAGGTAGAGTGTAGAAATTGTTAAGATTATATTTATGCAGTCTAAGGGTCTATTTAAGATTAGTTTTAGACTATGTTGAGCAAACCCGACAGAACTAAAATTTCCCTACCAGCTAGTTAGCTTCTCTTAACCAGATGAAATTTTATCTGCTTCCATGAGTCATGGGATTCTTATGGGTTAAGTATGGGGACAAAGTCTTTAAAAAAGCCATAAAGTTCATAAAAAGTGAATCATGTTTCTTAAGAGACAAAAATTGATGTGAATAGTAAAAAGTATGGTCATGATATAGTGTTGTATGCATTTAATGCAATTCTCTCGATTTCTCCTAGAAGTGGCACCTATGTTAATGAAGGAATAACCAAGTTTTTGTCACACTTAAGTATTTATGAAACACTTTAATGATAGCTTAGAAATTAAGTGTAAACTAATCAAGTTTAAGTGTGTGTCTATAAATAGACCCATCTCCTTCAAAGCTTCATTTTTCTCTCTCTCTCCCACCCACTAGTAAATCACTAACCAAAAATCAAACTAAGGAGGAGACTTTAGCTGGATCACTTAAGAAGAAGACTCTTCAAGGTATATTATCTAAAGTTTCCTCTTTAAATTTAAGAAGATATTTTATAGTCCTATTTTGAGTGAAGATGGCATGTAATAATTTTTATTGATGATTATGTTATGGTTTTAGTGAGTTTTTTGCAACACCTGAGCATTTTTACTATATTAAAAATACAATAAGTTAAGGATTATGTTAAGACAAAAATACAGTTTAAGGAAAACTATTGTATAATAATATAAAAAATTATACAGTATTAAAATAATACAGTGTAAGAAAATACATTAATAAAGTTATGTAGTATGAAAACTACACTACAAAAGTAATGCAGTGTAAGAATTTGATTGTTTAAGGTTATGCAGTACAAAAATTAGACTGTTTAAGTTAAAGTAATATAGGAATAATACTGTTTGAAGAATACGGATGAATAAGGAATGCTGTAGCAGTATAGAAAATATACCCGCGATATAAGAAAAATACTGTCAGTTTAAATTTAGACTGTGCAAAGTTAGATAATATTATAATTATATTATGTGATGGATTAAAATAAGTATGGAAGGTTATGGGACCTCATGAACTATATGGAAAAGAATATCGACAGTATAGGAAAAACACTGTCAGTATAAACTTGGATTGCGTAAAAAGTTTGGTGGACACTCAATGGATTTTTATTGGGCCACCACACTATGAAATGTAGCCCAATCACCTAAAGCCACTTAAAGGAACCCACTTGATTACCATGAGTCAAATGGTGACTCACCACCTTTTTAAAAAAAAAGAAAAGAAAAGAAAAAGGAAAAAAAAGGGGGGGGAATATATTTATGATATAAGAGACCAAATGTTGGTATCCAACGTGCAAGAAAAAAAAGAAAAAGAGAGAGAAAAAAAAAAAAAGCTCCAATTTCTTCCTTCAAAACCGCCACCCCCAAAGCAATTCTTTCTCAAAAATTTTGATGAATTTCAAAATCAAATCATGTTTAAAGCAAGTTCAAAGGGTTTGGTTCAGATTTGGTACTTATGGAGGTAAAATCCCAAACTTTTTCTTATGGGTTTTGGTGATTTTCTTTAAGCTTGGGAAAGGTTTTGATAAGGTTTTGCCATGGTTTTTATGAAGAGGGAAAAACAAAGTTTTGAGCATTTCAAAGGAGGACCAAAAGGCTTGGTGGAGTTTAGGTAAAATTCTAAACTTCATGCTTAAAAAAGTTTATGTTTTTTTAATGCATATTATATGTTTGATAAAATGTGTTGGACTATGGCATGTAAGATGAATGTTAAGGCATGGTTGTTTAATCTTATATGTTGATGGTGACGATGATGGAAAAAAGGAAGTAATGGTTTTGATGAAATTTCAAAAGGGACTAAATTGCAAAGTTTTATAAAGTCTCGGTAGATTTGAAAATCAGCCAAAAAGTTCCTCTAAACGTTAGAATTTCAAAAAAGTTACAACACAAAAGTTGTAGAACTCGTCAAAATTGTTAGGACAACATAGACAATTTCTTAAAATTCTGCTTGATTTAGGAGTTATGAATTTTACAAAATTTGTTAAAATTGGAAAAAAAAAAATCTTTAAGTGGCAAAAATGTCCTTTTTACAAGAGGAATTTGGGTAAGGTACTTTAAGAAAATTTGATCCTCTTGAAAAATGGGGACTAATGGTTTAAAAAGATTACTTGTGGTTTTAGGGGCAAAAAGGTAAATATTTTTGTGTTTCGGGCCAAAACCGTAAAATTATGTGAAAACTGAGTTTTCACTAGGGAACGTTGGTTTCCTACATGTCTAGAGGCAGTAAGTATCATAGATGCTAAGTTTTTAAGAAATTAAAGTTTAGTTAAGGAAATAGTGGAAGAAAAAAAAATTAAGGACAACATGGTCATTTTATAAAAAATGCCTGAAAGGGACCAGAAAATCCCGATGTTGGAAAACTCTCTTTCATGGGAATTTTTTCGTAACATATAAGAAATGGAGCAGTAAAGTTGAGCAATGAGTTTTATAAGGTTACGAAGTTGAGGAAAAACCCGTTAAGGATAAAAACGTCATTTTTACGAAAATGGCTAAAACGAAGTTGAACACTCCGAACTAACAAAATGTTCTTAGACGAAAAATGTTCTGTAATATGTTAAGTAACAAAACCATCATATGAGATGGGAGATCTAACAAGGGATGTTCAAGTTAACGAAAAGTAACCCGATGGGTTACAAAGTTAAGTAAAGAAAAAGGTAACACGATGAGTTAAAGAGATAAGTAAAAAGAGTGATAACCCGATAGGTTACGATGTTAAGTAAAAAGTATAGTAACTTGGTGGGTTACGAAGTTAAAAGTAACAGGGTATAAAGTAAAAGAATGGTAGACCGATAGTATACCAAGTTATGACAAAAAAAATGAATATTTAAGGTTGAAGTTAAGTTATCAATCAAGTGGATTGATAATAAAAAAAAGTTGACTAATAAGTTAGCTGTCATTTGATAGGACATAGAAGCCAACTAATGAAAGGAAAAGGAATGAGACAGGAATGGAGTAGAGAACGTTAGAGCTAAGTTTAGGTAAGTTCAAACTTCACCTACAGTATGAAGTAAATAATTTTTAAATATTTATGTATACGTTTATAAATGAGTTTGCAATTATTATGCAAGTTTCTTTTAAAGTATTTTTGCATTTATTATGCAAAAAGTTTTAAAGATTCAAAGCAAGATTTACAATAAATTTGCAACTGTTATGTTTAAAGTCTATTTGCATATTGATATGTATAATGTTTTTAAAAGTTCAAGTCATGATTTTCAATATATTTGAAGTATAGTTGCTTGTGAAATGCACAATGTTTAAGAAAGTATAAGTTATGATTTGCAAAATGTGTTTGCGTTTTATATTGCATTGTTATGCAATAGGTATTAGAGTATAAGATATGATTTACAAAGGTGTTTGCATATAATGTGATAGCATTTGTTATGCTCACTAAAGTTAATAAGAAGGTAAAGTAAAGATTAAAAAAAAGTTTCGTACCAACTTCCTTGATGTAAGATATACAAGTAAAGTTAAAGTTAAAGTTTGACCTCCTTGATGTGAGGTATATGATCTCGATGTTTGATGGTCTCAAGTCTTCCACAAGAGAAGCATCATGTTCATGATCTCATAATTAATGATGTTGGTACGAACACTAAAATAAAATAAGGAAAGTTAAGGAATAATGATAGAAAGCTAAAGTAAGATGAGGATAGTTAAGGAACGAAAATAGAAAGTTAAAGTAGGAAAGGAATATTCATAAGACGCTTATAATCGAAAGTTCATAATTGAGCATAAATGGAAACATGTATTTTCATTTTGCTTGTCTTTTTGGTTATGAAACATTTTTATTCTCTAAAGAACATTCTGAGGAATGTTTTATATTAAGGGTTTATGGAAACATTTTCATGGTTACAAGTAACGGATTATAAATGATGATTTACGAAAAGCATTTTGAAGATTGTTGCATGTTAAATGTTTTATGAAAAACGTTTTCAGAAATGTTGTATAGAAAAATGTTTGTGAAAAACATTTATGAAAAATGTATTAAGAGAAGGGTTTTTATGAGAAAAGCATTTAAAGCATGGTTAAAATGATCCGTGAAAATATGTTTGAACTTACTAAGCGAAAACTCATTAAAAGTTTCTTCATGCTGTAGATAGTTTTATGGGTGACCAATAGGAGCCGTTAGAAGAGTTGGGTTCTACGAAGGACAGATGCGAGGATTTTGGTATGAATATCACCACAGTTTGCTTTCACTACACAGAGAAAATGTTTTCTACTATTTAATATAGTGTTTTCAAAGTTTTAAAAAAATCACAGTTTTAAGAAATATTTTCAAGGTTTTACAATATATTTTACGAAATGTTTTATATTGTCATAAAGTTAAATTTTAAGTTACGATTCAGATAAATGTTTCTTATTAAATTTTAAGAAACGATTTGAAATGGTTTCAAAAGCAAGTGTTAAGCAAAGTCTCAACTCGAATAGCAGCAGAAGTCACATCAGTTTTAAAGAACATATTAAAGGATGTTAAAAGGAAAATTTTTTTTAGTATTTTTCTTACTAAGTAAGTAAGATTAATGTTTAAGAACGATGTTTAAAAAAGTTAAGTGATTGCTTGAAAATACAAGTCGTTACATTTTTATTGATCTAGTTTTAATGTTATGAATTTCAAGCATGAAAAAGTTTAGATTTAGCTTATGTTTTATTTTCTTTGATTCTAAGATAGATACTTTTGAGGTTTGCTTTAATATTATATATGTTGGATATGAAAAAGATTAGATCTAGTTGATGGCTTTATGTTTAGAAGGATTTTTCACTCTGTTTATTTTCAAAAAGGGCAATTTAAAGATCGTTTTTAAAGTAGTTTAAAACCTGAGAATGTTTGAGTTACTATACCATAGAATATGTATAAGATGTTAAAAACTAAAATCTTGACCCCAAAGTAACGTTTTTAATGTTTGATTTCAAGCTGTCTAGCAAGGCCGCAGCAAGGTTCTATATGGTGTTGCGACTTGGTTTGCAACCTCCGCCTTAAATAGCTTATATTTTTTGTTGTTGTCTATCTTTTTCTACTTTAAAGCTTGGAACATCATTTTAATTGTTTAATAAGACTTTCGTAGCAACATCAGTACAATCGATAATTGTTATCAACACTTTTTTATTAAGTGTTGTACATGAAGTCGCGACTTGGATTGCGACCTCAAGTGAGCAGAGTGCGTTCTGTTTAAAAATCTGTTTGGTTTTCACTTCTGAGAGTTGAAACCCCTTGATTTATCGATAACTCTATGAAATAGAGTTATACTTGTACATATTTTACATTGAAATTGGTTAAGTTTTAGAGTTTTATTTTAGTTTAGTTAAGTTTTAGAATATTTAGGTATTAAATTGATTCCAACAATGGCTTTAGCTTTCGAAGCTGCATTGAGCATACAAGATAGGACCTCAATGTATAGAATAAAAATACACAGGGAAAGGGAGTCGCCTTGCTTGAGGCCTCTGGTAGGAGTGAATGAGTCAAAAGGGGCTCCATTTAGGAGCAGAGTAAATTTGGGGCAAGAGATCCTTTGTTTTACTCAATTAACCAACCTCATATGGAAACCAAAGTGTTAGAGGACCTGTTACGAAAATAATACGATAGAAACAAAAAACAAAAAACTGGCCTTCTTCCTGCTTGAGTTGTTCTTCCATTTTCATTTTTAAGCCTTGCTCAACTTCCTCCCCAAACTGGCTTTCTTGAGCACTTTGCACCTGCTCTAAAGCTTTGATATAGAGCATTCAAATTAGATTTTAGCTTTCCGAATGATGACGGTTCTAGTGCCGAAGTGCCACCCTAGTGGTTGAAATTTTTTTAATCAATCTGGCAACAGGGCTATAGTAGTCTGTGGAACACCAAGCACTATTAACAATCCAAACGCGCCGGTTGTCCCTCGTCCACATGGCTGCAAACTTGAACAGTCAACTTAGTCTCAAACCATCCCCTAAGGTGTTGAGGTTGATGGGACAATAGTCTGATGTAGTAGCAAAGCAAGTCCGAAAAAGAGCAGACCTTTATCCCTCTTATATTGCCAAGTAATGGGAACGCCTCTATGTTCAATTGGGATACGGCCAAGTCTAGTAATGTTCTGACAAAAGGCCTGAGAGACGACGTTACTTGGGTCGCCTTTATTCCTGTCTGCTGAATGCATGTCACGCCCCGGAGTACGGGAGGTGACGTGGCGGAATATTTAGATTAATTAAAAGAGAATTTAATTAAAAACCGAGAGTTTAAGAATCCAATTAAATAAAAATTAAGAAGAATTTCCACCACATTTTATAAAGAATTTAAAATCATTAAACAAATAACAATAATTGAATAAAAACCGCGAATATGGGTTCCACAACCCACAACTTGTGCACACACATGGATCTGACAATATCACAAATACAATTACAGTCCAAGTACAAATAAAGTTAAGTCTTACATGCCTTGATTAACAAATACAGAATGTAAACAAATTCTCCTATTGCTCCTGAGTTCGGTCCGAAGAATCTTCTCCAAACCTAAATGGGAAACCACCTAGAGGGGGGAATTTAAAACAGATAAAACATGAGCGAAAGGCTCAGTAGGACTAAGTTTTATAAAATAATTTAATGCAAAGAAACATAACATTATCAGGAGTTATACAGAAAGAAACTTGAATAAATAAATAAATAAATAAATTGAGTAGAACCGTTCTGACACAGAACAGTCTACTCGTCAAATCCAAACACCAGTTTACATTTACCTAGGCAAACCATGATATCACCACCGTAGTGGCCCAGCTGGGTTTCGGGACCTGCCCCCAAGGTCGATCACGACCCGATCTCTAATATGGCATCATGCCCATGTGTTTATTATCATTATCATTCAAAACCCAATTACCGAGTGTTGTCAATTACATTCATTATGAAATTCATTTCATGTCACGGTATATAAAAATATAACCGATAAAACCATTTTCAAACATCCATTGAAAACATTTTGGATAGAAATCCTTTTCAAAGCCAAATCATTTCAAAACCAGGCTACCAAAGAAATAGGATAGAAGTCCTACCTCAGTACTCGTGCCGGTACCCCACACCGTAATCCCGATCCGCTATACGTTAGCTCCACGGAACCACGAACAGTCCTAGATACAAACTAAGTCGATTAATATCTAGTTCGAGACATTCTAAATTACTAAATCATTTCATGATGTCCTAGTGTGCCATTTGTATCATTAAAATCACCCTATAAGGTTGGGATTTAAATCAGGGTTCAAAACAGTGAAATCGGGTAAAAATCACAAAATTTTCCATGCCTCGGTCGGCCTGCCGGACGCCCTGCTTCGGCCTGCCGAACTGCACAGTTCGGTCTGCCGGAAACAAGGTTCGGCCTGCCGAACATTTCCCCAGATTCGGCCTGCCGGTCGGAAGAACACCGGCCTGCCGATCATCACTCCGGCCTACCGAACATGAACTTCGGCCTGCCGAACTGGGAAGATCCAGAAATCCCAGCCACGGGTTTCTCGATCCCCAAAATCCAAATCTGGATTCCAACCTGTTTTTCTCAAATCCCAGGCATGAAAAACAATCATGGTTGATAGAAAAACATTCTAGAACATGTTTGGGATCATTTAAACAACATTTAAACTCAAAATCCTCAAAAATCCGAAAATGAGAAAAAGAGGAGAAAAATGAAAATCTTGAATCCAATCCGTTTTTCTTCAATCTAGGCTTAGATTCTAGTTGTTCTAAGTTCATTTAACACAAATCCACGGTTTTCTAAGCTAAAACAAACTTAGATTTCAAAAACACACAAATTCGAAAATTTTGTTAAAAGTTTAGAAATTTCGAACCTAACCTCGAATCGAAGCTTCAATCCGCGTTCTCGGTCGCCGAATCACGTCCCCGAGCTTCCTCCTTGCTGTTCCGAAGCTTGGATTCGAATGGAAATCAAAATTTTTTGAAGAAATTAGAGAGAGAGAGAGAGGCTGCCGAGAGAGAGAGGAAAGAGAGAGAGAGCTCGTGAGAGTGAAGAGAGAGAGAGAAGAGAGAAATAAATAGAGAAAATCGGTGGGCGGTTTTACTGTGCGAAAACCATGTGCCGTCCACGGTTTTGTAAAACAGAGTATTTTTTTAACATTTTACAAATTGTTGTGTTTTAAAACTCAAAACATCATTTTAAATCAACAAGGAATCTTTTGAACACATCAATTTAACAAAACAACCAAAAACTAAAAATCCAACCAAATAATCTAATTAAAGTTAAAACTTTAATTATGGCACACTAATTCATCATTTACATTACATTAATGTTAAATAAATTTCGGGACGTTACAGCTCTCCACCCCTAAAAGAAATTTCGTCCTCGAAATTTACAACTCATTTCAGAAACAAAACAAATGCGGATACAATTCCCGCATATTCGATTCTAGTTCCCAAGTGGCTTCATCAACCCCGTGATGCTGCCACACGACCTTTACCAACGGTATCTCACGACGACGCAAGCTAATCACTTTCCGGTCGATGATCTGAATCGGTACTTCTTCGTACGTCGTATCCTCCTGAACCTGCACATCGCGAAACGATACTACCTTATCCTGCCCAGGTGGACACTTCCTAAGCATAGACACATGAAACACATCGTGCACATGAGAAAGTTCGGGCGGAAGATCAAGCCGATAAGCGACCACACCAACACGCTGAGTGATCTCGAACGGCCCAATATACCTCGGCGCGAGTTTCCCACTCACTCCGAACCGCATAGTTCCCTTACGAGGTGACACCCTCAAGAGAACAAAATCTCCAACCGCGAATTCTAAGGGTCTACGTCTCCTATCCGCGTAGCTCTTCTGCCGACTCTGAGCTGCTCTCAACCGATCCCGAATCACCGCGACTTTCTCGTTGCTGTCACGAATCTCATCCGGCCCAAGAATAACTCTATCTTCCGGCTCGGCCCAACACACAGGTGACCGACATGGTCGCCCATACAACGCCTCAAATGGTGCCATACCGATACTCGCCTGATAACTGTTGTTGTACGCGAACTCCGCCAAATGCAAATGTTGCTTCCAATTCCCGCCGAAGTCCAACGCACAAGCACGCAACATATCCTCGAGAACCTGAATAACCCGCTCAGACTGCCCATCAGTCTGAGGATGAAACGCCGTACTGAAGTTCAAATCCGTACCCAAAGCCTCCTGAAAACTCCTCCAGTACTTAGCATTAAACCTGGTGTCTCGATCAGAGGTGATGGACAAAGGAACCCCATGCAACCTCACAATGTTCTGCATATACAGCTCCCCGAGAATCTTCCTGGAACACGTCGACCTAAACGGAATGAAATGCGCCGATTTCGTCAACCTGTCGACCACAACCCAAACTGCATCATGCCGCTGCTCCGTCCTCGGCAAACCTGTGAGGAAATCCATCGTCACATGCTCCCATTTCCACCCTGGAATAGGAAGCGGCTGAAGCTGACCTGCAGGCTTCTGATGCTCGGCTTTCACCTGAAGACACGTCGAACACTTGGCCACGTACTCGCGAACATCTTTCTTCATGCCTCTCCACCAATAGTGCCTCTTCAAATCACGATACATCTCGGTGCTCCCCGGATGAATAGCGAACTAAGACCTATGAGCTTCATCTAGAACGGCTTTCGTCACCTCGGCGATAACTGGAACTGCAAGACGCTCCCGGAAGTACAACGATCCATCTGCATGTACGCTCCATTCTTCAAACTGCTCCCCGTTCTGAATCCGCGACCAAATCCCCTGCAAATGTCGATCCTGCCACTGACCTTGCTTCACCATCCGAACAAGAGCTGGAGTCGCTTTCACGTGATATAACAAAACTCGATCACCGTCTTCATGATACTGTAGCCGATACTCACTCACTGTCGCATCCCTGCTCCAGTCCTCAAAAATCAAACAAGCAAGAATCCCTGAAGACTTCCTGCTAAGCGCGTCCGCTACCACACTAGCTTTCCCGGGATGATACTGCAACGCGAAATCATAATCCTCCATGTACTCCACCCATCTGCGCTGCCTCAAGTTGAGATCCCTCTGAGTGAACAAATGCCTCAAACTCTTGTGATCGGAGAAGACCTGAAACGATGCTCCATACAAGTAACATCTCCAAATCTTCAGCGCGTAGATCACCGCTGCAAGCTCTAAATCGTGAGTAGGATAATTCCGCTCGTGAGGTCGTAGCTGTCTCGATCCGTACGCAACCACACGTCCATGCTGCATCAACACGCATCCAAGTCCACGCCCTAAAGCATCAGCATAAACCTCATATGGCTCGTCACTGCTCGGAATAACCAACACTGGAGCTGAAGTCAACCGGTTCTTCAATTCCTGAAAAGCAGACTCACAGTCTTCATCCCACTCAAACCTGACGTTTTTCCTGATCAACCTCGTCAACGGAGCTGCAATCTTCGAAAAGTCCTTTACAAATTTCCTGTAATATCCAGCAAGACCTAAGAAGCTGCGAATCTCCGCTACATTCCTTGGTCGTTCCCACTCCAATATAGCTTCAATCTTGGACGGATCCACTGAAATACCATGCTCCGAGATGACATGACCCAGAAATTTGACCTCGGTCAACCAGAACTCACACTTTTCCCTCTTAGCATACAACTGGTGCTCCCGCAAAGTCTGAAGCACGATCCGAAGATGCTGCTCATGCTCCTCCCAAGTCTTAGAGTACACAAGAATATCATCGATGAACACGATCACAAACTGATCCAGATACGGCCTAAATATCCTGTTCATCAAATCCATAAAAGCTGCTGGAGCATTCGTCAACCCGAAAGACATAACCAGAAACTCGAAGTGCCCATACCGAGTCCTAAAAGCTGTCTTGGGAATATCCTCTTCCTTGATTCTGAGCTGATGATAACCTGACCGCAAATCAATCTTCGAGAAGTATCGCGAACCTCCCAACTGATCAAATAGCTCATCAATCCTAGGCAAAGGATACTTGTTCTTCACCGTAACACGATTCAGCTGCCGATAATCCACACATAACCTGAGAGTCCCATCGTGCTTCTTAGCGAACAAAACTGGTGCTCCCCACGGAGATGTGCTATTTCGAATATATCCTTTATCAGCAAGCTCCTGAAGTTGCTTCCTCAATTCCTTCATTTATGCCGGCGCCATCCGACAAGGTGCCATAGAAATCGGTGATGTCCCTGGAAACAACTCGATACCAAACTCAATCTCCCGATGCGGTGGTAACCCTGATAACTCGTCGGGGAAAACATCCTCGAACTCATCAACCACCGGAATCGCTACACTACTACTCGAAACATAGGGTTCGCAATCTAGATTGGCAAGAAAAGCAAAACAATCTAGATTCCTTCGCCCTCCTAGACATGACTTCATGAGACGCTCACTCATTAGCCAATCACCACCACCCTGGTAAGTGATCACCGTTCCCCTATCAGACACTAGGGTCACTTTTCTAAGTTGGCAGTCCACAACTGCACTATACCTGGACAACCAGTCCATCCCTAAAATCACATCATAGGAACTCATGGGGAGTACAATCAAATCACTTTTCAAAATCTCATCCCCAATCTTTATTTTACAAGATTTACACATACTATTCACACACACCCGCCCCAAGGGAGAAATTATAGCTAGGGGTTCATTAAACTCTTCTATCTCTAATCCCAAGGCATGTACAAAAGAACTCGAAATGAGAGAATGAGATGCACCGGTATCAAATAAAACGCGTGCTAGAGATCTGGAAACCAAGATCATACCATCAACAACTGCGTTACCAATCTGAGAATCTGACCCTCCAGATGCCATTGCATGAACCTGCACTGGCGCCTTCCCTTTTCCTTTACCGACATTGCTGGGTCCTGCATTACTCGACCGATGCTGCTGAGATGGAGACGACTGCACACTACCTGTACTCGGAACTCTATACTGAGGAACACTGCGCTGAAAATACTGCGGCTGCTGTCCTCGTGCCGGATATGAGAATTGCTGAGGAGAAAACTGCGGATACTGCAACTGCGGGTACTGCGGAGGCGGAGGTAGGGTCTGAGGCTGAGGCTGAGATGAACGACTGGCATCCTCCCCGGTCTGCGATCCAAGACGAGCACTCCTGATCGGGCAATTCCTCTTGATGTGTCCGGGCTGCTGACAGAAATGACAATGAAAGCTGTAGGGGTTGCTGCGCCCGCTGCCAGACGAACTGCTACTGCCACTGGTCGCACCGCCTTGCTTGCCTTTCCCCGGAGCTGGACGACTACTGGTGCTCTTCCTGCCACTCCTCTGCGGTCCTCCCAAAGCCTTGGCTCAGTCCTCACAATACTGCACGTAATCATTCTCCACGGAGATCGCCGACGACACAAGCTCTCCGAAACTCCTAAGTCGTAGAGCAACCAACTGCCGCCGAATAGGAGCCTTGAGTCCCTCCTGAAACTTGATGCATTTCTCGCGCTCCGATGCCACAGCTGATGGAGCAAACCTAGCCAACTTGCTAAACTTTGCCTCATACTCCCGAACTGACATATCACCCTGCTGCAATCTATAAAACTCAGCTGCTTTCTGGTCTCTATACCCCTGCGGAAAATACCGATCATAGAACAGCTCCTCGAACTTGTCCCAACTGATATCGCCACCGCGCTCCAGACGCTTAGTTTGTTTCCACCAGGTGTTAGCGCCACCCTCGAGCTTATACGCCGCAAACTCCACACGATACTCCTCAGGCACACCAAGGGTATCAAGATGCTTCAAGATCGAGTCCAACCAATACTCTGCTAACTGCGGATCCCCATTGCCATCAAAAGTCGGAATAGACGCCCGCCGGAATTCCTTAAAGAAGGCATGCCGACTACCAACACTGGAGTCTTCCGGTCTAGTCCTGGCTGCCATCTGCCGGAAAGCCGCGATCATAGACCTCATCAGGCCCTCATCATTTCCGAACTCGGCGTCAGCTGTCGAACGACGTCTAGGTGCCATTCTCTCACTTCTGAAAACAAAATTTGGACTGTCAGAGGTATTTCATTGTCAAACCTATGTGTGCACAATTCCCAAGGTTCATAACCTTGAGCTCTGATACCATTCTGTCACGCCCCGGAGTACGGGAGGTGACGTGGCGGAATATTTAGATTAATTAAAAGAGAATTTAATTAAAAACTGAGAGTTTAAGAATCCAATTAAATAAAAATTAAGAAGAATTTCCACCACATTTTATAAAGAATTTAAAATCATTAAACAAATAACAATAATTGAATAAAAACCGCGAATATGGGTTCCACAACCCACAACTTGTGCACACACATGGATCTGACAATATCACAAATACAATTACAGTCCAAGTACAAATAAAGTTAAGTCTTACATGCCTTGATTAACAAATACAGAATGTAAACAAATTCTCCTATTGCTCCTGAGTTCGGTCCGAAGAATCTTCTCCAAACCTAAATGGGAAACCACCTAGAGGGGGGAATTTAAAACAGATAAAACATGAGCGAAAGGCTCAGTAGGACTAAGTTTTATAAAATAATTTAATGCAAAGAAACATAACATTATCAGGAGTTATACAGAAAGAAACTTGAATAAATAAATAAATAAATAAATTGAGTAGAACCGTTCTGACACAGAACAGTCTACTCGTCAAATCCAAACACCAGTTTACATTTACCTAGGCAAACCATGATATCACCACCGTAGTGGCCCAGCTGGGTTTCGGGACCTGCCCCCAAGGTCGATCACGACCCGATCTCTAATATGGCATCATGCCCATGTGTTTATTATCATTATCATTCAAAACCCAATTACCGAGTGTTGTCAATTACATTCATTATGAAATTCATTTCATGTCACGGTATATAAAAATATAACCGATAAAACCATTTTCAAACATCCATTGAAAACATTTTGGATAGAAATCCTTTTCAAAGCCAAATCATTTCAAAACCAGGCTACCAAAGAAATAGGATAGAAGTCCTACCTCAGTACTCGTGCCGGTACCCCACACCGTAATCCCGATCCGCTATACGTTAGCTCCACGGAACCACGAACAGTCCTAGATACAAACTAAGTCGATTAATATCTAGTTCGAGACATTCTAAATTACTAAATCATTTCATGATGTCCTAGTGTGCCATTTGTATCATTAAAATCACCCTATAAGGTTGGGATTTAAATCAGGGTTCAAAACAGTGAAATCGGGTAAAAATCACAAAATTTTCCATGCCTCGGTCGGCCTGCCGGACGCCCTGCTTCGGCCTGCCGAATTGCACAGTTCGGTCTGCCGGAAACAAGGTTCGGCCTGCCGAACATTTCCCCAGATTCGGCCTGCCGGTCGGAAGAACACCGGCCTGCCGATCATCACTCCGGCCTGCCGAACATGAACTTCGGCCTGCCGAACTGGGAAGATCCAGAAATCCCAGCCACGGGTTTCTCGATCCCCAAAATCCAAATCTGGATTCCAACCTGTTTTTCTCAAATCCCAGGCATGAAAAACAATCATGGTTGATAGAAAAACATTCTAGAACATGTTTGGGATCATTTAAACAACATTTAAACTCAAAATCCTCAAAAATCCGAAAATGAGAAAAAGAGGAGAAAAATGAAAATCTTGAATCCAATCTGTTTTTCTTCAATCTAGGCTTAGATTCTAGTTGTTCTAAGTTCATTTAACACAAATCCACGGTTTTCTAAGCTAAAACAAACTTAGATTTCAAAAACACACAAATTCGAAAATTTTGTTAAAAGTTTAGAAATTTCGAACCTAACCTCGAATCGAAGCTTCAATCCGCGTTCTCGGTCGCCGAATCACGTCCCCGAGCTTCCTCCTTGCTGTTCCGAAGCTTGGATTCGAATGGAAATCAAAATTTTTTGAAGAAATTAGAGAGAGAGAGAGAGGCTGCCGAGAGAGAGAGGAAAGAGAGAGAGAGCTCGTGAGAGTGAAGAGAGAGAGAGAAGAGAGAAATAAATAGAGAAAATCGGTGGGCGGTTTTACTGTGCGAAAACCATGTGCCGCCCACGGTTTTGTAAAACAGAGTATTTTTTTAACATTTTACAAATTGTTGTGTTTTAAAACTCAAAACATCATTTTAAATCAACAAGGAATCTTTTGAACACATCAATTTAACAAAACAACCAAAAACTAAAAATCCAACCAAATAATCTAATTAAAGTTAAAACTTTAATTATGGCACACTAATTCATCATTTACATTACATTAATGTTAAATAAATTTCGGGACGTTACAATGCACCGAGCTGTTTAGATCTCCTAAAATGAGCCAAGGCCTAGAAAGGCCATTCGAGATGCTGTGGATATTATCCCAAAACTTTGACCTCTCACCCACATTAGGAGGGCCATAGATCACCGAAAGCAGCGAAGGATCATCGGAAGGGTCTGAAGTTATTAACCCAGAGATTGACATTTTTGTTGCTGAGGTTCGGATTGAATCCGATTTTGTTTTTCTAAGCCACATTAAAAGCCCCAGATAAACCAATCGGAGGGATGTGCACATGGTTGTAGAAGTAAAAACGATTAAGGATAGGAAAGAGGCGGGGAGTGGGAATTTTGGTTTCGGAGAGAATGATGAGGTCGGGATTGACAGAGGTACACAAGGCCTTGAGGTCTAGAATTACCGAGCGAGAGGCCAGGCCTTGGCAATTCCCGAAGAGGAGAATCATTTCTCCTGTAGATGGGCCAGGGGCAGAAGCCATAGAAGGCTATTACCCATAACGAGGACCAGCTGGCTTGAGCCTGAGCCAGAAGTAATCGGGTGGGATAGTGCTTTTTTGAGGGCCCGGGGGAGGGGGTTTAGGAGCATATCAAGTGTCCCAGCGTTTGCATAATTAAGGGTATATTGAAAAGAGGTGCCTTACCTTGTCTTTAGAGGGAACTAAAATGAGTCTCTCCCTCTGAAGCAGCTAAATTTGAAGTGTGGCAAGCCTTGATTAGCACAGAGGTAATTAACAGGGAAAGAGGCTGGCGCCGCCGAGGGACTGGTAAGATGAGAGATGACTAGTGGGGCTGCAACCGGACTTGCAATAAAGAAATCGTCCGGTTTGTAAATTTCAGGGTCCACCACTGTGATTGCCGAGCTTGACGGCTTGGTTGGGGATGGAGACGGCAGTATAATATCGGCGTCGAAGAGATCACTAGTACGGGGAGGAATCGCCATGGAGTTCCCTTGATTAATTTCCCCGCGGTCCGGCCGGAAGTCCCCTACTGTGAAACAATCCATTATACCACTTTCTGCACTTAACAGGGACCGTAAAGTGTGTAGTTAATGCCATCAATGCCATCAATCATGGTTGTGGGCGTTCGGCACTATTGACGATTATGACCAATGCAACCACATTTATACCAGAAATCCGCAAGCCATTCATACTTGACTTGAAGCCATTGGCGTATCCCACGATTTTAAGGAAGATTAAAGCCAACAAACACAGGTTTGTTCAGAGGAAATTCCACGTCAAGTCGAATAAACTTGGTCCAGTCGAATAAGGTCTTCGTTTCGCACTGTCCCTATTTTGCTGCCAATGGACTAGGCGTTTCTATCAGCGTTGAACGTCAAAGGGAGGCCAAATGGATTTGCACTTTGAAGCTGGAGAAAGAAAAGTCCATTTGGAGGGGAGTGAAGTCCAGGTCGCTGTCCTTGATGACTATATGTGCTCTATTATAGGACCATGGTATCTTGCTCATGACAAACTGTTTATTCGCTTCGTGGTCAAAAGCAAGACGGAAGATATTTCTTTCCCCCATGGGCGGGAGAGATTCTACGCCTTCTCCATGCCGATCTAGAGAATATTCTATGACTGATAATCTTTGCTACAGCCCCACAGCCGCCGAGCTTGGTTAGCATCAATTCTGTCTGGTTCTAGCTGGAGGGTCAATTCATCACATTTCAGGGATGTTGTTTGTTTGGTGAGGGCTGATATTGCCTCGTCTAAAATACTATGGTGGGGATGTGGTGGGACGGGAGCCGGATTGTGGAGCCATTAGGTGTTTCCGGGAGGGAGGGCCAAGGGTGTGGGGGAGAATAGGGAGAAGTAATCTGATGAGTTCTTTGAGGAAGTAGAGGGTGAAAGGCAGGGTGGTAGAGATTAAAAGATAAGGGATTGTCTTTGGAAGAGTTAGCCGTTGTCTTAGGTAGCTTAGCATTTTTAGAATGGGACAATACAGTTCTGAAGATAGGAAAATCTGGTCGGCAAAACGGTGCAGCAGGCAGACAACGTTATGACCAGATAAAAGTATGTATTAGACTAGGAACCGGAATTAAAACGTGAGTTGGGATGGTAACCGGAATTAGGAGGTGTGGTAATAGGAAGTCTGCCCGGAGTTCTCTACAAAGAGAGAAAATCCTTAGCAGCAGACAAGTTGATTATAATACTTCTAATATTTGCAGGCTACAGACATGACAAAAGAACAACACAAAAACAATCATGATTTTAAAAATCCCGAGGGCCCGCATTTTTTATGAAAGACCAAAGACAAATTCAATATATATTGCTGAGTAAAGTACGAAAAATATTTATTCTATAATAAATTAGCCTGGTTGTGCCTAAGTATAAAAAAAAAGAGAAGTAGATAAAACAAACTAGTAATATGAATTTGAAATCTTAATCCATGAATCCACGCAATTTATAACTCAAAATTTGATTCTTTCGGATTGAATTGAGAGTCTTATAGATTGGTTTTAGAATAAGATTTTTCTAGTTCATATTAACGGATTAGATTATAAATTGACTCATAATCTGTGTAATTAAATCCGTGAACACTCCTAAATCAATATCTTTAGAAGTGATTCATTAAGTTTTGTTTCTTTAGATATTACAGGTCCACAAAGAGGTTAATTGAAACAGCACGAATGCTTCTAACCAATTAAAACACAATGGTTTTACCCTTTTTGAATTGGATTTTCGCTAAACCCGGCCTCTTTCACCGTGTTTCATTTTATAAAGCATGTAAGAAACGACGCCCATTGAAGCAGAAGGAAACAGGAGCACATTTTCACCTTACACTTGACCCCAAAAACACAACACTACGCTTCTTTTAATATACACGTTGATACAACAAAATGCAACAAAAATTTTACGTATTACAATAACCAAGCAAAATCTATGCTACCGGCGAAGTTTTCTTAACAACCACTTCTTTCGCGCTGTTACATCCATGGAAACAAACATCTTGGCCTTTCTCTCATCTTCTAAGAGTTCACAAGCTTCCAAAAAGAGCTTGTCGTTCATGTCTGGTACAGTTTCAAGTGCAGAAACAATCCTCTCAATCGAGCAGTTGTCATTCCATTCTACATAACCCACCAACCAGTTGGCCAAACCTGGCATCTCTTCTAATGTTTCTTCTACCTCCTCCATGGTGGTTCTTTGTACTTTTTTACTGCATGATGATTTTGATGAAGTTGCCGGTTTTCGCTTTTTTTGCTGTTCAGATATTTCGAACTCCCTTGCAGGGGATTGCAGGTTGCAAAAGATATCATCCATCCACACTTTTAGAGTATCATTCTCCACTTCCCTTTTTATATTCATAACTTCTCTTCCATTGGGTACTTCACAACCAAAAGAAGTAAGCTCTTCATAGCCATCCATAATTTCCTCTTCGCATGATATTGCATCAGGCTGCTCCTGCAAAAATAAGATGTTCCCATGAAACTACTTAAAATTATCAGGTTTGTCATTAACAGAGTTGGTTTAAAACATCAGAATTTTCATGTCCTTACTGTCTTATTTAACTTTGAATTCTGCAAAACAGTTTTTGCCCTTATACACCTTACTCGATCTAGAAATTTGACTGACTATTAAGTCCACGTTCTCTATTGAATGTCATGATGATCTGGAGCAAAGTTTGCCTATCTAATATAAAACCAGTTGCCTTACCTCTAAGCATATGCTTTAACATAGGATATAAGTATAATATTAATTTACTGACATGTCACTTACCCTTGGAGGTGAAAAACTAGATGGGGATTGGTCATCTTCTTCACCTGAAACTTGTTAGGAAACAAAGACACTGCCTTAGAATTCAATCTGACGTTTGTGAAAAAAGAACTAAATATGTTGTTAAATCATAAAAACGAACATATGTTGTCAAAATCATTTAATGCACATATTTTATCCTTGAAAAGTTTCAAGGGAACACTTTTTACCCTCAAAATCAATACAACTTAATTTCATCTTCGTAAACGTTTTTATTACCAATTACCACAACACCTTCCTTAAACATCGCTCGCAACCATATTATTATTATGTCCATAATAATTCATGCTAATGCAATTTTCAGAAGGCCCTAATCATGCATCATCATGTATTACCTAAGACGTAAACCAGTGATTGCAATTTGTCTGTATCTGAATTATACAACAGAAACAGAAGTGCTCGACGTGTCTACAAACGCAGACACAATGGGAGATAAAAAGAACCAGAAAAGAGAGGAACAAACCAAAATTTACTTCCAGGTCATCGTCCTCAGAGGCCATGGCGTGACTTGAATTACCCTCCTTTTTTACTTTCTTTGTATTTCTCTATGTCAAGAACAAGTCATTGAAATTTGCGAGAGTTCTATTTCTGTATGAACTTGCATCAGGGAACTCCTGCACAGACTTCATATGAGCTTCTATACATATAAGATGTACAAATAATATCACCATGAAAAAAAAACAACAAAGAGCACCTTGATATAAGCATCCCAAAGATCATCATCAGCTGTTATCCTTTGTTGCGTTTCATCCCAAGTAAAGCTGCTCTGTTCAAGCAGAGCTTTCATGTCATTGAATCGTTTCCTCAAATTTAGAAAACGACTTTTCAAGACATTTATATCATGCTGAGGACCAAATTCTGCCCTAATTTTCATGGCCATGTCAGTCCAAGCTAATTTACTCAATTTATGGTTAACCATACTTCCAATGCGAGCTTGCTCCAGCATTAGATCAATGAAATAACGATCCATTAATGGTGTCCAATCAGTTCTCCAGCGATAGTTATTTTGAAAATTAGCTCCTTCAGCATTCAAAAAACAATTTAGAATAAGGAATAATTAGTTTTTTTTATCTATGGTATGATTTATAATACTTTTGTTTAACCAAATAGGAAGAATTTGCAAACAGTAACATATGCGAGAGCAAGCAGGGCTTTGGACAACTATTTTACCACATGTTTGGTCTTTTAATGCGGCATTACAACTCCAAAGAAAATGAAAAATTAACAAGGCGTACACTGCAGAATAATTTTGAGAAACTTCAAGACCAAATATGGAGGATAACAGAATGCAAAATTCCATAACCTCGACTAAATGAAACCTTACCTCCGCCATTGCAGCTGATAAATTGACCTGATTAGTTAGCCTGTCTGTTAGAAGTTGAACATCCATAAATTAAGCACAGATCATTGTAGTTTGGATTGGACCTGAATCTGTAAGACTCCGCATCTGGGTGATCCTACAGGTACTACATGTTAGTAATCATATATACTTGGACATTAAGAATCAAACAGACAAGTAAGCACCTCAACACAAGCATCCCAAACATCATCACACGCTGTGATAATTTGCTGCATTTCATCCCACCAGAAACCACTCTGGTCAAGAATATCTTTCATATCAAGGTACCGTTTCTCCAACCTTTTAGCGCGACTCCTCAAGATATCTTCGTCATGTTGTAATCAAAATCTGTCCTTGAACAATGCCACCATATCTATCCACTCTTGGTCATCAATAAAGCAATCAATCTTGTTCATTTTACGCTTTTGCTCTAGCATGATATCGACGAGGCAACGTTCCATTGATGGAGTCCAATCTATCCTTGAAGAATCAACATTTACAATGCTCTGAATCTCTTCCCCATCTAGTCATAATTAGAAAGTCGTAACCCATGGAAGAACATCAGCAAACAACAAAACTCAGACTTTTAGTTGTTGTTGCAATCATCTTAATCACTTATGTTTTGTGTTCTTTACATTTTTTGTTTCAAATTTTTTTCCTTTTTGCATAGATTCTTCAGTATTTATAGCCTGACTAGATAAATCAGCTTTCTTAACTTGGTTTAATTCACTCTATTTGGGTTTGGAATTACATTGGACTTCTGGCACTTGAAATGAATAATCAAAAATACATCACCATGAATCTTCCAATGGAAACTGCAAAGAGAATAGAAGTTATATGATGTATTTCTCAAATTTTTAGACTCTGCAATCAAAAACTACGAATCACATTCTGAACAAATAGGAATCATCAGATTTATAATGAAAAAAACATAATATCAAAGGACGTAGCATTGCTTCCTCCTAATTCAAGCTAGATTACAAGGTGGAGACTTTTGTTAAAAACCACAATATTTGTAATTACTCGTCATACAGGTAGGAAAATTCAGCAGACATAATTTTATGGAAATCCATGGGTTAAAGAAGAAACATACCAACTATCAAATCAGGGACTTCACTGTCAAAATCCTCGCTGTGAGCAATGTGAGAATCAACTGCAAACGAATGCCCTTCCCTCTCCTCACCTACAAATTTAATTTTTGCTTTTCAGACAAGTAATTCACATACAAGAAAAAAATATTTGGTATGAAAAATTACTGAACACTCAGAAAATGCAGAAAAAAGGGCAGAAGCTTCACTATACTAGTCACTTTGACAAATCTGGTGCCACTAACATTCAAATCCAAGAATCCTAATGGTCTCCGTGAGAATATTAATTTTATACTTTGATACACATACACACATGCGTACAGTGACCAATAGCATAAGTTCTTTTTTCGAAACAATCCCTAAAAAAGCCAAGTATAAAGCAACAGGGCATTTATGGATATTAAAGAGGAAAATTCTTTTTTAATGAATCTTCACTTATGTCAACAATAAAACAGATGTTAACATCCAGTATCAGACGCATCTAACCCTAACATAGAGCACATAGCAGTCTAACATAGAACACTAACGTTCACCATTTACAAATCTAAAGCCTAAGCTTGGTAAGTCTAATATGAATCTCACCGTTCATGTATTGTAAGACGTCATCTTCATGGTATTTCCCTCTCTGCAAGTGACTACGAACTCCATTGCTTATCGCAGTTCCATATATTAAGCTCAAATCATGGTAGTTTAGCAAGGACTTGTTCCTGTAGGAACGTGCATCCGGGTGTGCCTTGATCAGCAATAATAAGTGTCATATATGAGTAGTACAAAAGCTTAATTCTCATCAGGATGTGAGTGATAGCAAACCTTGATGTAATTATCCCAAACAACATCATTGGCCACTATCCCTTGTTGTCTTTCATCCCAAAGGAACTCATTTTCCTCAAGTAGGCTCCTCAGATTGGTATGATACTTGCACAATTTCTTGTAACGCTGTCTTAATATTTTTTTCCCACATTGAGAGCAGAATTTTGCATTGAACAAAGTAAGCATATCTTTTCAAGCTTGTCTTGTAAAGGTATCGTTGACCTTACTGCCTTTTCCCAGTTGACCCAGCATAAGTTTGATAAAAAAACAGTCCATGGCAAGGGTCCAATCTTTTTTTTGGTCGCTCCTTAGCTGCAGGAACAAGGTTGTTCACCTCAACCGCTATAAAAATAAGGTGATAGTGAGAATAAGGTGATACTTAACATTTAAAAAAACAAATATCACAAATACAATCAGTAATTAAGTAAGGAAACGATGATTTAATATTGTAAACGTCATTAGCAATCAAGCAAATAATTGGTAAAAACCAAAATTAACAGCAATTTTCAAAACTCAATTAAGTTATTTCCATTATTGCATTCAATATTTGCCTTTCTAAGGAAGGAAAGAACGTGATTATCACTTATAGCCAGGCAGCTTTATAATGTCTTTTATCACATTGTGGACAAGGGTAAACAACAAAAAGGATAATTTCATATTCATTTGTCAGGGTATAACATACTTCATTCTATCAAAAAAACTTGACACCTTAAAGACTAGGACAATACAAGGTCCAAGGACAAGCTGTTCTTATAATTTTCAAATCATTGGGTTAAAGTAACCAAAAATTCTGCCAGGAAAATTGTCATAGATCATAATCCAATAAAAAATATCACACGTATTTGTATCATTCCCTTAGTTTGTGACATGTTGCAGAGACATACCAACATTTAATGATTGGAAGTCATCATCAAAATCTACATCATGACTTGAAAGGCTATATCGCTCATCTGCAGTTGTATGAGCGCATATTAAGCACAAATTGTTAAAGTTCACTAAAGCTTTGTTCCTGTAGTATTGCGCATCTGGGTGACCCTGCGTGGATGCAATGAGTTTACTACTAGAACAGTAAAAAAATTGTACACAAACAAGAGCCAGAGCACCTTCACATAGGCATCCCAAACGCATCTTTCAGCAACCACCATTTGCCGATTGTTGTCCCAAGAAAATCCATTCTGATCAAGGAGATTCTTCACATCACTAAATTGCTTCCATAAACTAGTATAACGACTTTTCAACACATTGACATCATATGGAGATCCGAAACTGGCATTGAACATGACCAAAATGTCATTCCATGCCTGTTTGTTGAAGGTGTGGCCCCTCCTATTTCCCCTATGCACCTGATCTAACATCAGGTCAATAAAATATCGCTCCATCGCCGGTGTCCAGCTTGTCCTTGAACGGTCTCCGCCTATATGGGTTTGGCTGCCCATCTATCCCTTGCATCATTGACCACAAATTGTAATTAAGCAATAGATCAAACACCACTAATACATTATTAACATAGATGTGTTGATCACATTCTAATTATGGTAGCGGACTGGTGGCTTTGGGCCTATCGTATGGTTAGACTAGTGACAATGTTTATATTAGTCAAAACACCTCCACCAAAAAAAAAAAGAGAAAGAAAGAAAGTAGCAACAACAACAACAGCAACAACAAAATTTGCATGAATTACTTTCAAAAGAATCATACAAAGATAAACTTACAAAATGGAAACCTGAGAGGAATACATATACTATCATCATCCATCCAAAGAAACGAAATTTCATGATCTCATCTAACACAGGAAAAAAAAGTGTGAGTGAGTGAGTGACTGTGTTTGCGCGCGCGCGCTCGAAACAAAATGTGATGATAAAAATCACCACAACAAGAACAAACTGAGCTGAAACGAAGCAAAAGCACCACAACAAGAACCAAACGAGCTGAAAGTCAACATATTAAGCCTCTATCTGATTGCAAACAAGTTTATTTTTTTTTTTTTGAAAAAAAGAAAGATGAAAAGAAAAACATTTTGACAGTTTCGAGTTCCATTCTCGGTACAAATAAGCTCAGCTAAGCTCATTCGAGACGATACTCTTCCAAAAATGATAAAAATCATAAGCTGAGAATCTCGAATGGCCCAAAAAAGTTTCTCGGCGACGAAGAGCGAAGCGAACGAATTCTATGATTTTAAGACAAAGAGTATGAAAGTTGAAAAAAATTATAATAATCTTTTATGTTGTTTGGTTAAGAGAAAAAATAGTTAGAACGATAGATAATAGTTTTTTTGTTTAATTATTATATTATATATTATACTATTTGTTAATAATATATTTTAGAGGATAAATTTTTTTTATTATTTAAATTTAAATAGATTGATTGGATCCTTTATTAATAGAAGGATCTAAAGGAGAATCTCTCTCTATGTCTTCTCTTCCTCTTTTACTCCAATTAAACAAAGGATTTTTCTTCTCCCTCCACCGCTCTCCTCTTATCTAGGGGTGGCAAAACGTGTTGGCGGGTCGGGTTCGTGTCGGGTTGGAGTTAATTTTTACAAAATTAGGTCGACACTAACCCGACCCGTGACCCGAACGGGTTGAGAATTCTCAACCCTAACCCGACCTGTTTTGACACGGGTTGACACTAACCCGACCCGTGTCAACCCGTTTCTTATGCATAGTGCCAAAAAATAATAACCCGTGACCTGATTATGACCCGCAACCCGCCTCTAACCCGCCCACATTAATATATATAATATTAAAAAAAAATAAAATTAGAAGAGTTTCATACCACTTCAACAAGAAGATGAGTAATAAGAGAGGTAAGGTTTGATATTTTAAGAGCTTATATTATATATGAAATAATATTAATTTTTTAAAAGCTAATTAATTAAATACGGGTCAGAAACGGGTCATTTTAGTGTCAGACGAGTTGACCCGAACACGACCCGTTTTTTGACGGGTCAGTTTCGGGTCGACACTAAAATGACCCGTGGTCAAATTTTCCGACACTAACCCGCAAAAAAGCGTGTCGGATTCGTGTCGTGTCGTCGTGTCGCAACCTGTATTGCCGGCCCTACTCTTATCCCTTTCTCTCCCTCCATCTCTCTCTACCAAACGTAGTGTTAGTTTCAATCTGCACCTCTTTGCTTGCTTAATTTGCCGCTTGTTTTTTTTTTTTCTTTTTTTTTGGTTCCATGTCCGGTGATAAATTTTTAGAAAATGTGAGAACTTGTTTCTGCAAGTGTATGACTCAGTGTATGCGTGGTTTGGTTTTTTTCTTTCTTTGTGTGGTGTAGTGAAGCAGCGGGCCTTGGGGTAAAGACTTGGGTTGGTAGATTTATTGGACTTGGACTAACAGATGTTTCGGTCTTGCGCCTAATTTCGTTTATTAGTAATTTATTGAGTTAATCATTAACCAAAAATTATGAGAGAAATAAAAGGTCAACACTAAAGAGAGAATCAGTGTAAAGATCGTGAGAGATACACAGTTGGGAATAAAGAGAAAGAAGGGATACAAGTGTTTGAAAGAGTGGTTTAAATCAATAATTTCAACAGTAAAATACTTTCATATGCTATAGTAAAAAATTATAATATAAAACTTTCATATTTTACTATTTTCAAACCTTATATGATAGTTTAAACTACTCTTTTAAAAACCTTAACAGGCAGATAATGAGAAACGAAGACAAGAGGTGAGAAAAAATGAAAAAAGTATAACAACAATGACCATTTATATAATCTATAAAATCAATCAAACAAAATAATATTTTTTACTAGATTTTATTTCAATTGACCCAATAATACACCATCTAAACTTTGATTTGACAATCCTTGTAAAAAGAAATAATATAGTGATCTACGTGGGTAGCACGTGACTTTACTAGTATCTAAAAGTACAAGAAAAAACGTGGGCAGCAAGAATATTGCCTTGAGCACCAAGTAGACTCCTTGGACGGCAAGCAAATATATAACTGACTTCTCCCTCTGGTCCCATTGCCTATATAAATCTGCACACAACAAATCTAAACCATTAGGAAAAGAAAAAGAAAAGGAAAAAGAAAAAGAAAAAGAAAATGGTTTTCACCAAAACAGATGAATCTCTAGCAATGTCTGAGTCCAATTATGATAGACTAAGTGAAATAAAAGCTTTTGACGACACAAAGGCTGGTGTCAAAGGACTCGTTGATTCTGGGATAACTAAGATCCCTCGTTTCTTCTATAACCAATCAAACGACACTACCAACAATTGCTCATTTTCCGGAGAATCCCAGTTGAGTATTCCTTTTATAGACCTCAAAGGCCTCACCAAAGATCCAATTCAACGCAAGGAGATTGTTGAACGAGTAAGAAAGGCGTCGGAGAGTTGGGGTTTCTTCCAAGTTGTCAACCACGGAATCCCTTTGAGTGTTCTGGAGGAGATGGAAAATGGGGCACGTCGGTTTTTCGAGCAAGACACTGAATCGAAGAAGGAATTCTACACCAGAGATGTCACCCGAAAGGTGGTTTACCATAGCAATTTTGAGTTGTTTAATTCTAACATGGCTACTTGGAAGGACACCGTTTTCTGCACCATGGCTCCGAACCCTCCAAAGCCTGAAGATTTGCCTGAGGCTTGCAGGTATGTGACTAATGTGACACATAGATCAATTAAGGTCAATTCATTTCACTAATGTCATTTTGTGAAAAATGACGTTATTTTTGGAGTATCTAATATGTTTATTGTCGTCGATGAGTACTATACAAAACATAAAAGAGGTAAGTTGGGAGTATAGTATGAAATGAATTCTCTATCATAAAATGGGACACAAAAATTTTTTTCTTTATTTTTATAGAGTGAGGGTATGTATAATCATGGTTTTCTTAATTGAGTTGAAGCGTAATTAGAATCATTTAAAAAATTTACATTTAATTGGAAGAAATTTTGAAAAATCTTAGTGGATGCACGTGTCCCCTAAGAATATGATTCGGCCGCTGAATAGATCGATTCATGTTCGTTTATATGATTCATTCATGAGAGTTTTAGGGACTGAGATGGCATTTTCCTTAAATAAACATGAATTCTTTTACTGAGATGAAAGACATGATTTTGTGGTCATGCATGAGTATATTTCCTTGTTCTTTTTCATTTAAATAAAATTTTAATGTAGCTTATTTTTGTGATCCATTTGTTGAAAATCTAGGAATGAGATGATATTGTACTCGAAGGAAGTGATGAAATTAGGCATTTCGTTGTTCGCGTTGTTGTCCGAGGCTTTGGGGTTAGACTCAAACCATCTAAAGGACATAGAGTGTGCTGAGGGACTTGCATTCATAAGCCATTACTACCCACCATGTCCTGAGCCAGAGCTAACCATGGGAACAATCAAGCACTCTGATAATGACTTCCTTACTGTCCTTCTACAAGACCACATTGGAGGCCTCCAAGTGTTGCATGACGACCAGTGGTTCGATGTTCCGCCAATTCCCGGAGCTTTAGTGGTCAATATTGGAGATCTCTTGCAGGCAAGTATTTTGCTTTGCTTTGGTTGGACTTTAAACTTTTCAATTTGTGTTCTTTAGAAAGTAGGAAGACAACATTCCTTTTCTTTGTCGGACAAAGATACTTTTTACGTATCACTTTTTTTTTTTTTTTGCTAAAATAAAATCATGCTCCCATTCCATCGACTATAAAAGAAATTCTGAGACCAATCAATGAAACAAAAAGGCTTGATGTAATTATACTTAAATGACGGATCCAATTTCACACGCAGTCTATGTGGTACAGTGAGACCTTTAATTGAGGCTAATGGAAATCTAACCTGGGCACGTCTTGATAGCAGAAGAAGAAAAGATATCCTTTTCCCTACTTATTTCATTGGTGGTAGGTTCTAAATTGTTTGGAAGGGTGGTGGGAACCGTTGGTTAGAACCATTTTTATTTTAACATGTGAGAGTTTTACACTGTAGTGATATATTTTTTTTGTTACTGTAGTATGTGAGAGTTTTATACTGTTTATAACTGAAAAAGTGGTTTCTACCACGTTTGCCAAACAGGGGTTTAACATACCAGTTGCGATTAGGGAATGCCTGTTCTCCTATCAATCGTTAATGTGCATAGCATTTTAGAGAGCCGACAAGTTGTTACACAAGCACAGTTTTGTATGAGAATTTCTTACTGCTTTCTCTGACTTTTTTTTTGGATTGAATTGTTGTAGCTTATATCAAACGACAAGTTCAAAAGCGTAGAACACAGAGTGCTGGCGAACCGCGTGGGGCCAAGAATATCAGTGGCATGCTTTTTTAGCACCATTTTTGAGTCATCTTCAAGACTGTACGGACCAATTAAGGAGCTATTGTCAGAAGATAATCCTCCAATCTACAGAGAAACTACCGTTCATGAATATGTTTCTTACTTTGTAAAACATGGTATCGTTAGTCCCCTACAATGTTTTAGGCTTTGAAAAACACTAATGTAATATGAATTTTGATTGGGGAAAAAAATACCAATATTCAATTTCTATTGGTAGTTCTTTAACCTCGTGAACTATTTTATTTTATTATCTTTAGGTGAGAAATTCGAGCTTTTTGGACCTCAACGTTGAAGGCATTCTGCTAGGCTTTAACGATCTAGCTTATACATGATCAAAAGCAGATTGATTTTTTTTTAAATAAAATTTCATAAACTTCATGTTGTGCCAAACATGGAATTTGTTTTGTGGGAAAAATTGTTTGGAATATTGTTTGGAATCTGTTTTTGTTCCTACAGTCATTCTAGTAAATATAGCAGAGGCCCTTAGTAATAATATTGCAAGTATCTTAAATTCTTATTTCAGGCATTGGAAAGACAAAAAGGAAGCAATTCCAAAGGGCACAAGCCACAATTGGGCCCTCAGAAACTGCATATGTAATCTGATTTTAAGTTTTAACAACTGGTTGAAACAGGCTAACAATTAGGAAAGTTTGAAATTCTGACACATTATATCCAAAACACAAGCTTAAAAGCTACTCTCATGGTCAAATTAAAACCCGGTACTGAGACACTAATAGCACAAACAATTTTCCAAAGAACTTGAACAATCTTCATTCTTTTCCCGGAAAATACAAGCAAAAGTAATCATGTTTCTACACAACAAAAAATTGATGGTTATTTGTGGTTTATGTTTCAACTAGCAGAGACATACTTATTGGAGTATTCAAAGCAATTGTGAATCCAATCAATTAAATGGCATTGTAGCACTTCAAAATTTTAATCAAGATTAATCATGTTTTATGTGTTTAATTAGTGTACCAATCTTTAACCAATTATTATTAGTATTTATTTTAATTTTCAAGGTACATTATTTTAATTTTTAAAACAAGTTAAAAGTCTAGTCATTTACTTAAGAGTATCAATTTTTCTTGTCAGTTTTGCTAAATTATTGTGCCCTTACCCTTGCCTTCTATCTACCAAAGTGCCACCTTCTGCTCCACCTGAGGCCTCAGGCTTTTTATCTTCAAATGCTAAAGCTACAAGTCTCAAAGTCTGAGACAAGACAAAATGTTCCCCGGACCCACATGGGTCCTTTTCTCCATACCCCACGTGTTTTTTTTTTTGACCTTTTACCGCAACTCCCTCGCAATCACTCAAAGAAATTCTCATCACACACTCTCTCTCCTTCCTCTTTTTCCCACGTACACACACTCTCTTTCTTTTAGAGTATATTTATTTTATAGTTTAAATCATAATTTAAATTATTTTATTA
Organism: Artocarpus heterophyllus; assembly: GCA_025403435.1. Classification (NCBI taxonomy): domain Eukaryota; kingdom Viridiplantae; phylum Streptophyta; class Magnoliopsida; order Rosales; family Moraceae; genus Artocarpus; species Artocarpus heterophyllus. The sequence goes on from CM046338.1 coordinate 18,328,291, forward strand.
TAATATTTTTTTTATAAAAATTTAAATTTTTATTTAAATATTTTATTTAAATACCCAATCAAACGTGCTCTAAAAAACTCGGACACACTTGCACTTTATTCAAGACACGCATGCTCTGGCCAAAAGAATCAAACAACTCTCTCTCTCTTATTCTTTCACTCTTTCCCACAGCCACTTACACACTCCCACACACAGTCACATGCCCAAATCAGTACATTTCCGAAACCCACAAAAGGCTACTCAGACTTGCAGCTCACACTCAGTCCCCCTTTCTTTTCCCTTTCACTGTCTCTCACTTCCTCTCCTTACCCAGAAATTCTCCAGCCATGAAATCACCCTAAATACTTTAAAAAAAAAAAAAACCATATAGCAAGGTCACAATCATCTTCAAACAAGAACTCCGATTTGCTGAAGCCTAAGCAACCTTTCTCTTTGAAGGTTCAAGGTTGGTGACCAAAACTCATAATACGAATTTTCATTTCTTCTAATAATCCGAGTTTAGAGATGAAGATTTACGTTTTATTTTCGAGATTTAAAAACTGGTTATGTGAACCATTTAACTTGCATGTTCTTCTTAAGGACTAGTATGTATTTTGATGATTATACAAGTATGGAATTATAAACGTTTAAAGATGTGATTTAAGGTATCAAAGTCAAATGTTTTGAAACATTTTCTTGCCTTCAAAACTGCTTACAAAGCCGATCAACCATTCTTTTCCCAGTATGCTACAGTATCGTGAATAGTCTCCATGTGAACAGTGCACCGTGAACAGTCCTCTCATTGTGAAAAATGCATATGAACCGTGTCTTCTGAACACTACCACCATTGTGAACAGTACTTATAAATTGTGCCCTAAGCTATTGTCGGGTTTCATTTGAGCCCTTCGGGCCTCCCGACATGCCGGTACTCGTTCTTACTATTTTGAGATCTATAAACATTTCTATACACATCTTGAATGTATTTTGAAAACCTTAAAACTTAATTATAATCATTTTACAGAAAAAGGTACACTAATAATTAATTTATACATCATATGAGATTGCATTTTGATTTTATTCTTACTTGGTTATCCGTTGACTTTATTAGAAACTTTTTAAGGTTGAGAAAACATAGATATGTTTACTACCGATTAGACTTGTGAGATTTAGAGACTATCCATAGATAATATTGCCAAAGAGGTAGGATTTTTAATGCTTTCCTTGGAATCATGTTTTGAATGATATTGTTAGCCATATTACTAAATTTTATGAGATGAGCATGTTTCAAATAAATTGTTTGTGAAATGTTGTTTCTTATAACTAAATGTTTGTGAAAAATATATGTATGTAAATACAATGATATTTTAGAAAAATAATTTAAAAATGTGATTTACACTTAGAATAAAAATAATTCCAAGGATAATGGCTTTCAAACGTCACCGAGGAGGCATAGAGCTCCCAGTCCCCGATGACATGTCTTTATGTGCCATAGAGATCAGATTATCAGATATAACCTTAGGGGTAGGCCCCTAAACCTTGATCTGGACGCTCCATAGTATGGGCAATTGACAAGAGCAATGTAAGTATGTTGACATATGATATATGTATCGTTGAAACTTGAGAATTGGATTGCTTCATCTTTCTTTTGCTTGATTATTTAAATGTTCATATTTTAATTATTTATTTGATATGCAAAGTTTGTCAAATAATATCCTATTGGGCTTTTTGCTCATTTTTCTTTGTTTTACTTAACCCGTCCAGGCGGTGCTAAGGATGGTGACGAGTGAACTGTGGCAGTTGCAGTTTTCGTAAGTAAACAACTACTGAGGCGATGGCGTCGTTACCTTTAATTTGTCTGCAATCGAAGAAGAAGAAGAAGAAGAAGAAGGAGCAGGAGGAGGAGGAGGAGGAGGCAGTTGGGAGGGAAAGCTGTGCAGGGTGTGGGCCCTCTCACGGATCTATGGAGCAGCTCTATCGGATAATCGGAGCCTCGCTTAGTAGCGTCTGTTTGGCTTCTTGGATTAACGTGCTCCTTGGTCTATCTCGCCCAAGAATTAGAATTGGGCTATTTACTTTTTTATATCTCCTATATTTTGAGTTTTTTTAAATAATATATTTTTAATTTTCGATCCCATCAAATTTATATTTCTAAGTTAAATTTAATATACAAATTTATATATTTTCCCAATTAAGCTTTAATTTTGACCTAAAAAATTATAAAAAATACTTTCAAATTATAAATAAGATAGCTTAAAAAAACTTTATATTAAAGTTTTTGTCTTAAAAATGTATAAAATACCTTTAAAAATATGTGTTTTGTATATTTTATTTTTGCTTTCTTTTTATTTTTAAAATTTTTTAGTTTTTTCTCTTTTATTTAAGGATAATTTAGTCACTTTAAAGGTTAAAATCAACTATTGATTGAGATAATATTAGATTTGTGTATTAAATATAAAGTGAAGGTATACAGTAGATAAAATTGAAAACCGAATGTACATTTTTTGAATTAACTTAAAACCAAAGGTATAGATAAATAAATATCCCATTAGAATTAGAAACCCACACCCCCCCACCCCCCCCCCCCCCCCCCCACCCCCCCGCTCTTCGTTTTTTTCTTTTTGAAAATTGCTTAACCACTATTGGTGTTAAACACTACAACTAATAAAAGATAAATTTTATGTGTGATATTTAAGACAATTAGTGCCCTATAGCATTGTTCTTGAATGTGATCAGCAAAGGATCTCTCTTATTAGATAAGATGTTTGGCACATTGGTTCAAATTAATTAATTTGAATTAATAATCTTATAAAGCACATGTTACAACGAAAAAAAAATAACTACAATATAAAGCTTTTACATGCTACATTGTTTGCCAAGCATCTTATAAATCTCATTAGTTCAAAATAGTTTTGCCAAATATCTCAATAAATCTCATTATCATAGTACTTGCATACTAAACTTCTTTATTCTCTTTCCCTCATTCCTTCGTTTTTTCTCTCTTCTCTCCTCCAGCCATCGATGACAAAGAATGAACAGCCAAATAATAAAAAGGACAAACTCAGAACCTTTTGATAATTTAAAGAGGGCGTTTGGATTATTGGTTTAAACTAATAACAGTTGACAATATTTTAAATTAGTTGGTTTAAATTAATGCTCCAAACACCTACAAGTTTGGAGCATTTTAAAATTTGAAGATAAAAATGAAGATGAAAATGAAAATAATCTTTACTATTGTTGCAATTGTACTCGCTAATTTGTTTTGTAAACGATTGGACTAAAACAAATCTTTCTAACAAAAACATAACAAAACAAATTTTAAAAACGAGTTGGATATTATTTTTAAACATTTTCTACTTTTATCTGCAACCTCAAAATGGAACCATTTAAAATCGCTTTCAAAAGGCTTGTTACATATTAAGTATGGATTAATCGCACAACTATACCTTTTAGTTTTCATTATTTTTTAATTTGTCTTTTTATTTTAGAAATTATAAAGGTATCATTTGAATTTAAAAAACTTGTTTCAATTTTATCTCTTATAAACTTTTTTGACTTAAAAAACATAGAGATAAAATAAAAATATCATTGATTAAACCTAATTTGTTTGTAAAATATATGTTTTTTCTTGAAAATTTTTTTAAAAAATGTATTTAAAAATTTAAGAAGTTATAAAACTTAAGATATTTTTTTTTAAAAAAAATTGATGTTTTGTTTTAGGATTTTTTATTTTTAATATATAAAATATTTATCATAACTATTTAAGGATAGTCATGTTGTTTTACTCAAATTTTTCTATTTATGAAGATGAAATTTAAATAAGGTTTTAAAATTTCAATGATACCTTTGTAGTTTTTAAGAACATAGGGATAAATTGATAAATAATTACAACTAGCAAGTACAATTATGTAATTAACCCTATTAAGTAATTATAAACCTTAGAAAATAGAAATGAAAAATAGATTAAGAGCTTTTTTTTTTCATTTTAAAATGAAAAACAAATTTAAAGGTTTTCTTTTTCAAATGAAAAACAAATTTAAAGGTTTTCTTTTTCATTTTTTTAAGTCTTTAAACGTTATTTTTGAATCACATAAGATGTCCTGCAACACTTGTTTCCAAGACAACCAATCGGTGATATTGAATATTACACGATAATAAAAAAGATGGATCCTGTGGTATAAAATTCACATGTAAATCTTCTATTAGTTGTAATGCTTAAGAACGGTAGTGGCCAAGGCATTTTTCTCAAGTTCAAACCCACACGCCATTTTCTTTTGTTTGTTTTTTTGTTAAGAAAGAATAAGAACTAGGTACTAGAGTTCTAGAAAGGTTGTCCCTCCAAAAAATGATGTTAGAAAGGTTGTAGTGATACTCAAAAGCTGTCGAATTTATTTATTAAGCACTACCCATCTTGCATTATGCCAATATCATTTGTTGATGTTTGACAAGGCGAAATTATTCCACCATCATGAAGTACATTCAACGGTGTCTTGTTTCTCTCTCCCTCTCTCTCTCATTTATTTATTTATTTATTTGTTCTCTTTTTTTTCCCCCTCTTTCGGTGACTATGGACGAGTGACAGAGGTGTGCCGTGGCCTGTGGGCTACATAAAGATTTTCAAGAATTGGCAACCAAGCATGCCAAACTCAAAATCCAAGAGACTTTCATTTCCGACATCAAAAGAAAATCCTTTAGCGTTCCTAGTTCTCCTTTCTAGTTTAAATGGCCATTTTGTATCCCTAACGTACTGAAAAGCTGAAGTTACAGGTACAAAGCACACAAATCATCCTCATCTATATTCCTCCGGCAAGCGATATCCAGACATAACTATCTTGTCCACGAACATCTTGCCAGTCTTGGGCATCACGTGCCAGTGCAATGTCAAGTTGAATTCTTTTCCGCGGAGATTGCTTCCCTGCAAAAGAAAAAGGAAGACGCTAAGTTAGTTGATGAAGAAACTAGAAGGTGAGCCAAGGGACTTATTGATTTCTAGAAAGGTAGCTTACCTGATCGATGAAACGGTACTTGTTTGAGGTGTGAATCCAGAATTTTGCGTTCTCCTTTGCAGGTATAATTCCATCCCAAAGGGAGATCTGCAAAAATGGATTTTGGTTAACGAATTAAGCCATGGAGTCACTTGTTTAAGTAATGTTGGTGAAATTAGCAAAGCCTGAGAATATAGCAATTTGCAGAGTAGAAAAAGAAAAGATTTATAGAATCCAAATTCATCTCGAAGCATGCATGGTCAACAGATATGAAATATAAATCGATGGGCAATAACTCTGGAATATTTATGCAGCCAGATCGATATAAGCTTACCTGATTCAAGGCGTTCTTTGGGGTCTCATATTCAGCAGCTAAGAAAACAAAAACCTGTCATTTTCAATGAGATAGAATGTTCGTCATGTAGTTCTATAAAAGCTTATCAGATCATGACAGCATGCATCGTGGTTACGACCGTGATTATCACAAAAATCCTTTTAGTGCTCCAAAAGTGCCCCTTCACATAGAAAACGAATTTCAATAGTTCAATGAACTAGAACACTACCCCATTTATCAACACACATACATGCATACATACCCACACACGTATTTATGCATATATACGTAAATATGTGAGTGCAAGTGTTTAAGCAGCAATAAGTGGTAAGAGTTCTACAACTAGCAAACCTGCTTTGTGTTCCAAGTAAAAAGTGACTGCAAATCTGCTGAAATATTCAATGTCATGCTGACCTGCGTAATGAGAAGGAATTTTTTGTTTGATGTGAAATGACAATTAAAATGGCACGACTATTGCTAACACAGTACAACAACTAAAAAACAGGGACACATGACTGAACAAACACAAATTAGTACAATAGAAGTTTAACAAGGAATAAGAAACCATTCTCGAAAAAACTAAAAGGGAAAACAAATCTTAGATACTGGCAAAGAGCGAAGGGGATATATTTGTGAATTTTGTACATAACAAATGTGAACTTGCAGATGATCATTGCTATCTCCCAAGGGCTCAAAAAACTCTCCTTGAAGGACAAACCAAAAGGACCCCAAAAAGTTGAAACAAGTAAATTCTAATCACGGTGCCAACAATGCTTAACCAGATTTCAAAACTACAGTTCATGAGCAACGGAATCAAACGAATTGCTGCATATACTCGATTTATCAAGTTTTCAAGTTTTACTCAAGCTTTACTAACTTGTGTTTGCTACTGCCACTTTTGACATATCCATATTATGATATAATCATAGTTAAGCAAAATCACAAAGAAAAATAAGACGAATTCTTAAAATCATTAAAAATGAAGGAAGAAATCTAAAAGCCACTCAGAAATTACGTCTATTGAAAAAATAAATAAATAAACCCACCAACACTCGCTATAACAAATTGAGTTTTTTCACGTGTTTCATTCAACTTATTCTTTGCCCCTAGAATTTCATCCGCTAAAGAGAAGAACCAACATAACAACTGACATGAATAAGACCAACTATTATGTATCTTATAAAATCCAAAGAATTGTAGTTCTATTCTCTTGCTCTGAATGGTTTTAGTACAAGAAAACCCCATAAACATGTCAAATTCACATTCAACCTGAGGCACATCAGCTAGGTAGGACAAATTCAGTCACATATATAGACCAAAAATGTGACCAACACCCAACAAACCCTAATTCAAAAACCTTGCCCCAAAGCATATATATGTTTCAAATCAATTATACATAGATAGGAATATAATTGGCAAAAATACAAATACAAAAACTACAATCTTCGGAATTTTCATATATATACACGCACATATAAAAGAACAGGAAACTAATCCAACGAATTAATGTTCTCACCAAGTCAAGCAAGCACAAATCCAAGAAAACCAAGCCCAAAATTACAGACACAAATCCACATCTATTTTCATATATGACAGAAAAAAAAAAATCAAAACGAAGATAGAAAAATTTACCTCGTCGTTCCCATTGGGCTGCTTCTGGAACCAATTGATGTTCAACACCTAAAACAACAAACCCAAAAAAAAAATCTCAAAATCAGAAATCAAATCCAAGTGGGAATTTAAAATCACGAGAGAATTGTAAGATTACAAAAAATGGATCTACTAATAGAAGAAATGATTAAGAGGATAAGGATGAGGATGAATATACCTGGACTTGGGCAGTGGGAGAAGGGTGATTGAGGTTGTCGGAGAAAGAGGCCATGGCGCACATTAGGGCAAGAATGGTGAGAGCGAAGGTCAACAGAGCATTTGCTCTGTACCAAAACGAATGCATTTTTTTTCTTCCCTCTTCTCTTCTCTTCTCTTATCTTCTGTTCTGCCAAACAAGCCCTTCTTCTGCTTTCCGGCTTCGCTCCTCTTCTCTTCTGGGTTCACTTGACTTTGAGACGAGGCGTAAATGGGTGGCTTTCTTTTTTTTATTTTTTTTACCCTTCTTTTTTTTTTTTTTCTTTTTTTTCGAATGGTTCTTTTTCTTCTTCTTCTTCTTCTTGCACTGTTAACGTGATTGCACGGGGCAAGTTGCACTTTGTCTCTAAACTGTCTACTCGTTGGACAGAACACGTAGGCGGGACCCACCATTGCATTTGTTTGAGTTGTCCATGTGTATTTTATTTTATTTTATTTTATTTTTCCGTCCATTTTTTTATGAAAATAATTAAAAAAACGAAAACCAATAAAAAAGAAACACAAAAACTAAAATCCCTTCAAAAAGAAAAAGAAAACCAAAAAGATCGTTGGTATTATTTTTAAAATAGATAAAAATATTTTTATTTTAAAAAATAAATATTTTTTTGAAATTGTATTGCGAGTGTTTTCAAATTTTGTCTTGAAAAATATGTAAAATTATTTTTAAGAATATTAAGAACAAAAACAAATAAAGCCAAAAACTCCGAGTCTTATTATCGTAAAAGGAAAAAGCAAACAAGATAACATCTTCTATTTCTTGGAGAATGACATATAATATTGTTTTAATTTTGGGTTATTAACAACAAACACCTCTAAACTATAAAGTCTTTTTCATTTTATTTCTTAAATTTTAAAAATTATTATTTTACCTTCTCAATTTTAAAAGTCATTACTTTACTTTTTTGTCCATTTTTAGTTAAAATAAACGGATTTTTTACCCATGTCGCTTGCACGTGGGTCACTCTGGCAAAAACAGAAATTTTGATCCGTAGCTTCTTTTTCCATTCAGTCATGTTCTTCTCTTTATGTGAGAATTTTGGTGGTTTTTTTTTTTTTTTATCCGACGAATCATTTAGTATACTGGAAATGGAACTTCTTGTTGCCGACATGTTTTTTAGATTTTGTGCTTTTGTTTTGTTTTTGTTTTTTGTTTTTTGTTTTTTTTGTTTTCGTTTTCTCTTCAAAATTTCTATTTAGTTAAAGCAATTATTTGCTTTTGGGGATTCCCATTGAAACTGAAAGATAAACTTGAAGCTTTAGTATGTTTAGTTTTTTTAGTAGTTTAAATGAGTAAAAAAGTTGCAGACACAAATTGTCCCCAAGCCCTAAACGTGAAAAAAGAAGTTGTAGACCAAATTTTCGTTTTTGCCCTTAAAGGGAACCACATGCAAGTCAAAAGCGTAAAAAAATCATTTATTTTAATAGAAAAATATATGGAAGGGCAAAGTAAAAACTTTTGAAAGTTGAAGGGGTAAAGCAACGATTTTTAAAGTTTAAGAGATAAAGTAAAAGTGACCTTAAAGTTTAAGGGTTATTAGTGTTAATAACTGTTTAATTTTTTATGTTAGTAAATAGCACATTTTAAAAAATATCTGAGTGTATAGGCCAAATTGTTGTAAAATTTCAAAATTATCCTCATCTTCTTCATCTCCCTCAAAAACCTCTCACACACTTTTTCTCTCCTCTCTCCCCATTTTTCTCACCTCTCTCCTCCTCTCTCATCCTCTTCTATCTCTTAGCTCTGGCAACAACTCTAATGATGACTTCGGCAACCTCGCAAGACTTCGACAGCTGCTCTAGGCGCGGCTCATGCACGGACGACTATGTGTAGCATTTCTGTTGCAAGAACGTTCGCGCTTTTCGGCCTCATGATTTCATGGAGGTCGTCTTCTTGTAGGAGTTATGATCTTCGCTCATTAAATCATGAGCTTGGCAGGACAGTTCCAGCAATCTGGAAATCAGAGGAGAGAGAGGGAAATGTTGAAGATGTCGAGCTAAATCAAGTCGACAACCTAGCAAAAGGAAGAAAAAAAAGGGAGAAACGCGTCCTCGGAGGCAGGGAGCAAGCGCCGCGGCTCTAGCAGAAGAGTGCCGCGGCGCTGGGACGAGGGTGCCTAGGCGTCAAGTGGAGAGCACCTAGGCGCTAGGACAAGGGCGCCTAGGCGCCAAGGGCTAAACGCCTAAGCGTTGTGTGGATGGCGCCTAGGCGCCAGGAGAAGAGCGCCTAGGCGCCGCAGAGCTCGTTTCGAGCGCCGCAGCACTGACGCGTTGTGATGCGCGATAATTTTTGAGTCAGAGTCGGATTCAAAGGCCCTAAAAATGGGAAACTACTAGGGTTTCCCATTAGTTGTTACTTTTCTCCTCCTTTGGCTATAAATAGACACAATGTGGCTAGGGTTGGGTGTGTGTGAAAAGTATGTGAAAATTGTGAGTGGCATAATTTTGTGAGAGGCATAATTCTTGAGAGCTCCATCATTGAGAGAGAAAAATTCCCACTGGGTGTTAGATAGAAGAGAGTTTTGGTAAGCACAATTTGTGAGTGTGTGAGAAACTGCTATTGTAATCTGTAATCTCCTTCATCATAGTAGAATCTGCAAGCGGCAGAAACAGGACGTAGTCTCAATTTTGGACGAACCTGTATAAAATTTGGTGTCTCTTTTTTCTTCTTTTCTCCTATTTATTTTCTGTAATTGTTCATTCTTGCTATCCTTGGAATTAGGAGTCGCCTAATTCCCCAACAACTAGTATCAGAGCGGAGGTTTTGATTAAGAACGATGACTGGAGAAGAAGGTATGGCAACCAGTATCACCAAATTTGATGGTTCAGATTTTTCCTATTGGAGGATGCAAGTAGAAGACTACCTATATAGCAGGAAACTGTACTTGCCCTTGGGTAATAAGCCCGAAGGCATGAAGGATGAGGAGTGGAATCTCCTTGATAGATAGGTGCTCGGTGTGATCCGTTTGACCTTGTCAAAGAACGTTGCTCACAACGTTGCGAAGGAGACTACTACAGTAGGAATGATGAAGGCTCTGTCAGAGATGTATGAGAAGCCCTCAGCCAACAACAAGGTACATCTCATGAAGAAGCTTTTTAATTTAAAGATGCCTGAAGGTGCCTCGGTGGTAGAGCACCTGAACAGTTTCAACACCGTCCTAAACCAATTGGTCTTGGTAGAGATTAAATTCGATGATGAGATCAATGCCCTAATCCTCTTGGCCTCGTTACCGAATAGCTGGGAACCCATGAGGGTGGCCATTACAAATTCGCTTGAGAATGCCAAATTAAAGTTTGTTGATGTCAGAAATTCTATTATGATGGAAGAAGTTCGCAGGAAGGACTCAAAAGAAGCCTCTTCGTCGAACTCGGTCCTTAATGTTGATAATAGGGGCAGGAAACTTGACAGGCAATCTAATAGGGATAATGGCAAGAGAGGCAAGTCGAGGAATGGGAGAAGCAAGTCAAGGAACGGTAGGACTCTGGAGTGTTGAAACTATGGTAAGACTAGTCACTTGAAAAAGAACTGCAGGGCTCCAAGGAAGAACGAAGACAAGACTAATAACGCAGCTAACGCCGCCACTGAAGAGCAACAAGATGCTTTACTCTTGTTAGTTGACAGTTCTTTTGATTCGTGGGTGATAGATTCAGGAGCATCATTCTACACCATTGCACACTGTCATGTCCTGGAGAATTATATTGCCAGAAATCATGGTAAGGTTTATCTCGCTGATGGAGAACCTTTGGATATAGTTGGCATTGGAGATGTCAGTTTAAAAATGCCTAATGGGTCTGTGTGGAAGATTCATAAGGTGAGACATGTTCCTAAACTAATGCGCAACTTTATTTCGATGGGGCAACTGGATGATGAAGGACATAAAGTGACCTTCAATTGTGGAGGTTGAAAAGTTACAAAAGGAGCGATGGTTATTGCTCGGGGACGCAAGGTTGGAACTCTCTACATGAACTCTAGTTGCAGAGATACCATAGCAGTTGTTGATTCTGCTGCCAATACCGAGCTATGGCATTATAGGCTCGGTCACATGAGTGAGAAGGGTATGAAAGTGCTTCACTGCAAAGGAAAACTACCGGGTTTGAAAACTATTGATCACAGTTTGTGTGAAGCCTGCATCTTTGGTAAACAGAAGATAGTCAGTTTCTCAAAGATGGGTAAAGAGCCTAAGTCCAGGAAATTGGAGCCAGTTCACACAGATGTGCGGGGGCCTGCGCCGGTGACTTCCCTTGGTGGCACAAATTACTATGTGACGTTCATAGATGACTCATGCAAGAAGGTATGGGTTTACTTTCTGAAAAATAAATATGATGTCTATGATGCTTTCAAGAGATGGAAAGCCATGGTAGAGAACGAGACAGATTTGAAGGTGAAGTGCTTGCAGTCCGACAATGGGAGAGAGTATTTAGATGAAGATTTCAGGAGGTACTATGCTGAGAATGGGATAAAGATGAGGAACACCATTCCAGGGAAACCACAACAAAATGGGGTAGCTGAGAGGATGAACAGGACTTTAAACGAGCATGCTAGGAGCATGAGGTTACATACGGGGCTGCCAAAGATATTTTGGGCTGAGGCGATTAATACAGCTACTCATCTAATTAATAGAAGTCCATTCACATCGTTGAATTTCAAGCTACCGGAAGAAGCCTGGAGCCATAAACAGGTTGATCTCTCTTACTTGAGAGTGTTTGGTTGTGTTTCCTATGTTCACATTGATTCTGCTACTAGAAGTAAACTTGATGCCAAGTCAAAGAAGTGTTTTTCTGGTTGGCTATGGTGGACTTGAGTTTGGTTATCATCTTTGGGATGACCAAAGTCGAAAGATTATCAGGAGCAAGGATGTGATCTTCAATGAAGGTGTTCTGTACAAGGACAAAGAAAGCACTGACTCCAGGGGTTCAGGTTCTGAAGACAAGAAGCCTGAGGTGATTCCATTGAAGGATCTTCCTGAAGTGGAAGTGGAGAATCCAGTGGTTGAAGACCAAGAAAATGTAGCTCCAGAAGGAAACCAGAGGACTCCTGCCACACCAGTCAGGAGGTCTAGCAGGATAATAAGACCGCCGTAGAGATACTCCCCAACTCTGCATTACATCTTGTTGAGCGACAGAGGTGAGCCAGAGAGCTTTGATGAAGCCGTGGAGGCTGGTTATCATCTTTGGGATGACCAAAGTCAGAAGATTATCAGGAGCAAGGATGTGATCTTCAATGAAGGTGTTCTGTACAAGGACAGAGAAAGCACTGACTCCAGGGGTTCAGGTTCTGAAGACAAGAAGCCTGAGGTGATTCCATTGAAGGATCTTCCTGAAGTGGAAGTGGAGAATCCAGTGGTTGAAGACCAAGAAAATGTAGCTCTAGAAGGAAACCAGAGGACTCCTGCCACACCAGTCAGGAGGTCTAGCAGGATAATAAGACCGCCGTAGAGATACTCCCCAACTCTGCATTACATCTTGTTGAGCGACAGAGGTGAGCCAGAGAGCTTTGATGAAGCCGTGGAGGTTGGAGATTCGGTCAAGTGGGAGTTAGCCATGAGGGACGAGTTGGATCGGACATGGCAACTGGCAAAGTTCCCACAGGGTAAAAAGTCCTTGCACAACAGAGGGTATACCAGGTAAAAGATAAAAGTGATAGCAGCAAACGGTATAAGGCAAGGTGGGTGGTAAAAGAATCCAGAGATATGCTCACCAAGATGGTTCCGATCGAGAAACTGAAGTTGTGCGCAACTTCAGTTGGACTTCTCCAAGAGGCGTGAGAAGTTGTTGCCGCTGCAGTGGGAGACATGGTGATTGATTAGTCTCCAAGTGAAAGATTGTTGAAGATGTGAAGCCAAATCAATTCGACAACCCAGCAAAAGGAAGAAAAAAAGGGAGAAACGCGTCCTCGGAGGTAGGGAGCAAGCGCCGTGGCGCTGGAACAAGGGCGCCTAAGCGCCAAGTGGAGGGCGCCAGGACAAGGGCACCTAGGCGTCAAGTGGTAAGCGCCTAGGCGCCAAGGGCTAAACGCCTAAGCGTTGTGTGGATGGCGCCTAGTTACCGCAGGGGGCGCCGCAGAGCTCGTTTTGAGCACCGCGGCGCTGACGCGCTGTGATGCACGATGATTTTTTAGTCAGAGTCGGATTCAAAGGCCCTAAAAATGGGAAACTACTAGGGTTTCCCATTAGTTGCTATTTTTCTCCTCCTTTGGCTATAAATAGACACAAGGTGGCTAGGGTTGGACGTGTGTGAAAAGTGTGTGAAAATTGTGAGTGGCATAATTTTGTGAGATGCATAATTCTTAAGAGCTCCATCCTTGAGAGAGAAAAATTTTCACAGGGTGTTAGATAAAAGAGAGTTTTGGTAAGCACAATTTGTGAGTGTGTGAGAAACTGCTCTTGTAATCTGTAATCTCCTTCATCATAGTAGAATCTGCAAGCGGCGAAAACAAGACGTAGTCTCAATTTTGGACGAACCTATATAAAATTTGGTGTCTCTTTTTTCTTCTTTTCTCCTATTTATTTTCTGCAATTGTTCATTCTTGCGATCCTTGGAATTAGGAGTCGCCTAATTCCCCAACAGGAAAGAGGTATACAAAGCAGAGAAGGGAAAGAGAGAGAAACATGGAGGGAAACAGAGAGAAAAGGAGGAAGAAAAAATAATATCAAATGTTAATAATTAATTGTTGATAATTAAATTAGGGTTATTTTTTGTAATTTAACTAGTTGATAAATGTGTATTCATGTTTTTTTGTCCTATTTATCAACGTTGTTTTAAACTTGGGCTATTAACTTTTATTTCATTTTAAGTGTGGCCTATTTCCCTCATTTTCTCTATTGGCCAATTTAGTTAGTAAGAAGGATATGTAAATTTATTTCCTTGTCTTCAAAGAGAGAGGAAAATAGTTTTTTTTTAATAATAGCTTTAAAAAAATTTGAAGTTAGGAGTAACATGCTATTTAATTCAAATTTTTTTAGAACATTTTTTAGTTCTTTAAGTTTCAAAAAACTATTTATGTATACTTTAATGGAGTATTTCATAAATGTTTTTTTTTAAAATATCATGCATGTTTAAAACTTATTACCCCCACTAAAAAATTTATCATGATAGATGAGAAAGAGGAAAAGAAGGTTGAAAGAATGTTAAAGTGTCTATTTGAAATGATTGGGAAAAAAATTAAACAATTCCCACTAATTATTTAAAAAAGAAATAACATAGCACAATTTTTTTTTATACATAACATGAACAAATATATTTTCCAAACATATAGCATACGTGTAATTTAATACTTTAATGGCCCTCGATGATATGTATTTGTCTCACTTTAATTCTTAATATTTATATTTAAAGGCCTGATTGTCCTGAGGTTTATGAAAAGAATATAATTTTTACCATTCATTATATAAATGTCTATTTTTAGACAAAATACGAGATGAGTGTGGCACATAAAGATTATAAGAGGGATAAATTCAAATAAATTTAAAAAATATTCTTAAAAAAAAAAAGAGAAACACATGGTTTGGACTAGGGACACTGTTTGTTTTTTTTTGTTTTATGTTTTTTCTCAAAATTGCTTATAATTCTTATTAGTATATTTCTCTCAAAACAGTCACGTGTCATTATCATATCAGAATATGTTTGAAAATAGACAATTTATTAATTAAGGGATTTAAACTACGTACTTTATGAGTCTCAAGGTAGTTAGTAGGGGTGTTCATGAATCGAATTATACGGATTAAGATTCAATCTATATTTATCAAATTGGAAAAATCACAATCCAAAGCCAATCCGTGAACTCCCCAATGTAATCTGAAAATCACGGATTTTACGAATTGAATTCTGCAGATTCACAGATTGAGCATTTAATTTATTAAAATAACTAATAATTGAAATTAACATAGTATAACATAACATAATTAAATAAAATCCAACATATTACAACCTAATAGAATGTAAGTTTTTGATGAGAAACTAAATTATAGCATTATAAAACATTGCAATTAACAAATTTAAATAAACTTTATACATGAGTAAATGTTATGAGTGAGTAATGTTGGTCTTTGTAATTGGGCTAAACTTCTTTTTTTAAGCATATAAACCTTGGACACACTATCATTGAGGCATAGGTTTATATATCTAGTAAAAGTTCTGCGTGTGTATATATGCATATATAATTTACACAATTTATATAATTTAGATTTATAGATTGCATGGATTGGGAGATACTCAATCGGTAATCCAATCCCTATAAAATCGGATTGAAAAAATCCTATTTCAAAACCAATCCGTATTTTTCATAATCCAATCAAATCCGACGAATTAGATTAAATGTATTGAACGGATTAAGAGATTCCATGAACACCCCTAGGAGCTAAACCTCTAATGATTATTAGTACAATTAGTCATTAAATTATATGTATATTAATATTTTGGTTCTTGAGCTTTAAATTTTTCGTATGTTACTCGATGAACTTTCTTTCTTTTCTTTTCTTTTTTTTTTTTTTTACAATTTTGATATCTAACCCTTAAATTGACGAAGGATTTTATAATTTAATAAAGATAATCACATGTCTATTGCGTCATAATTTTAAGAAAATAGTTACATTATATGCAAAATATTTTAGAAGTCATGAAAATTATTACATTTTGCACTTAATTTAACTATTTATGTAAGATTTTTCAGTTATTGTATGATAGGGATGTAATTATTTATCCTAAAAAATTGTTCGTTAATTTTAATGTTAAGGACTAAAATAATCAAAAATAAAAGTTCATGAACGCCAATAACCCAGACCTCAAAAATAAGCGTTAGAGAGTTAGAGAATAAAACAAGATAAGTGCATACGATCAAGGGTTACCAGTAAAAATAACCCCTTCTTTCCCTTTAATCAGCCAACAACCCTGCAATATATACAATTCTAAGACTCTTACTAGTTTACATATGTGCTAAGAAGATAGACAATTTTGTCAAGTAAAAACTAATCATGTTTATATCATACTATTTGCAAGAATCATAACCCAACAAATGGGTTTTTCATTCTATTCTGTTACTTTTTAGCATTCTTATTTCTGTTGCCATCTAAGCACGGTAAAAGAGTTTTCAAGTTAAATTGTACGAGAATCAATGACCAAAATTATACTTATCAACACAGTTTACGAAATAACATTCCATGTGAAAACCATGGAATTTGAACATAATTGAGATGGGCGGCTCCTCAATTTCTTCTATAAGCTTAATATGTGTATCAACAAACATCTTCAATACACAATTTCATAATCTACAGGCTTATAAGCTTATTAAATCGTGAGAACTAGTACTTAATGAATGTTATGGTTTCTCTTTTTAGGCTTCTTATCAAACACCATAACACAAGAAAAATACGATGATTACAAATCGCAACGAGAAGAGGTGGAGGCTAGGCAAAGCTGCATTCCTCTCTAAGCAGCATGAGGATATTCAGAGAAGCTTCTATAAAACTATACCAGGCAACAACCAAAATGTAATACAGTTCCCAATTTGATCAAAAGTATTAGTACTATTAGTCCTTGAAGTATGAGCCTGTGTCACTTTGGTTGCTCAAATTTTAATTATGATAAATTATTTCCTAAACTTTGCTTCTTCTTTTTTTTTTTTTTTTTATAATTGTAATCCTTAACACTAAAATTACCAAATGAGTTCTAAAATTTCTCTTATATTTTTAAGTCCTTATCATATGGTAGCTGAAATTTTTATAGAAATAATTACATTAAATGAAAAATGTTTTAATTTTTAAGACATTTTAACAAAAGTGAAAAGAATATTTTGCATTTAATAGGGAGCACTTTCCCATCACCGTCGTTGCCTCTGAATCCACCACCACTGCCGCCTAAAAAGAGGTGGGGCCAAAGATGCCTCTTTGAGGGGAGTCTTTTCATACTTATCGGCAAATATAACTATGCATTTGTAAATTACAACTTAAAAGGCAAAATTTCCGTAAAAAAAAACCAAGTGAGATTCTATTGGTTTTTTAAGATGTTTTAAATAAAATAAACAAAAAATGTAATAAAGGTGGGGAACGTGTGTAACGAAAATTTTCATAAACACTTTAGAACAATGGTATAAATTATATTATTTTAACGCTTAATAAATATTATATTCTTGCTCAAAAAAAGTAATTAGGTTGAAGATCTTCTAACAAGAATTGTTCCTTATACGAAATATTGTGTTTTTTACCTAGTTTTTTGGTATCGAAAGGTCAAATACGTGAGCGTAGAAGAGAATTAGGATTTTTAGGATCACTCTACTAAAATAAAATAGATAAGTTTTCATTTTTTTTTATTTGTGTTACACACCACATGCAGGTACCATATAGTATGTGTAGCACCAATCAAGAGAAATGAGAGAAAAAAAATATAACTTGTTAGCCAAACTGATTTGTTTCTATAATTTAAATTTTCAATTTTGAATAAATCACATTTATTAAAATTAAAAACTTTTAAAAATAGGAAACTTGATGAACAAGACTTGGACCGCACAGGGAACCGTTCCTTGTACTAGTATGTGCCACACACAGTAGGTGAGACCTACTGTATATCTTCCAAAAGTAATTATTATTTATTTGTTATTAAGTAATCTTATTATTTAACGATATCACACCCCAAAATACGGGCAGCAACGTAGAGGATTAATTAAATTAATTAAACTAAATTTTTGATTAAAATCGCCAATTAAATGACTTGGGTTATTTTGAAAATCGTGATAATTTAAAAAAAAAACATTCAAAAACATTTATCATTATTTTAAAACAGTAAAACACAAAATAAAATAAAATATTAAAGATGATTAAAGAAAAGCCGGGCCCCATCGGATTCACTTTAATGCACATACATGGTATCGACAATAATAAATTACAGCCACAGTCTAATGCGAGAAATAAAAATTTGAGTATTACATGTCTTGATTTAAATAAAGAAACAACCTAAAACAGTATTCTTATGACTTACTTGTTGCCCTATTGCCTCCCTGTCGGTCATAAGCTGCAATCTACCTAAGGGAAGGTTTTAAAAATAGATAAAGAAAAAGTGAGCAGAAAGCTCAGTAAGACAAAAAGTTCAAAGAATATGTAATTGAATATAATATTTTATTATAGATAAGAGTTATAAAAATAATGGATTGAAATTCGTTAAACTCATACTTACCATCTTGCTCTTTTTCATCCAATCTAATCTAGGGTTGAGCTTTAAAAGCATTAAATCAAGTTTTGATCCGTTACAATGTAAGAATTATAAAATACCGTAGATAGACTTATATAAAATATCGTAGATAGACTCATAAAATCTACTCTTACCATTAATCCATTAGTCATCTGTAAAATGTGACTTACTATTTAGCTTCTGGAAAAGCCATCATAATCACCACCGTAGTGGCCTAACTGGGTTTCGAGACCTGCTCCCAAGGTCGTACTCTCCATGACTCGATCTCTGTGGATGGCATCATGCTCTTTTGTGTATTTATTATTATTTAAATCTTATGTTACTGAGTATTCTTAATTACATTCATTATGTGATTCATTATGAACATTCATCCTTAAGCAAGTAAGGAAAAATACTGGGAAATTCATTTTAATCATTCCTTAAAAATCAAATTGAAAGAAATCATTTTGTGGCCAAAGGCTCCCTTTGAAAATGTTTAAAGAATTTTGTCATTTATTGAAAACATTTTGAAAGAAAATTTATGGCCAAAACCATTTAAAAACCTGGCTATCAAAGAAAGGGGTAGGAGTCCTACCTCGATATCCTACATCGTGACTCACCACAATCCCAACCCGCTATAGGTTAGCTCCATGAAACCAAGAATAACCTAAATATAAACTAAGTTCGTCAATGTCCAACTTAGGTCATTCTACACTACTGAGCTATTTCATGGTGTCCTAGTGTGCCATTTATATCTGTAGAATCATATTATATAAAATCTCAATTTGGGTTTAAAACAGAAAAAACGAGCGAAAAATGACAATTTTTGCAAGGCCGGGTTGACCTACCGGATTCCTTGGTTTGGCCTACCGAAGTTCACAGTTCGGCCTGCCAAACGTTTAGGTCCAGCCTATTGAACTTTTCCAAGTTCGACCAGCCAAAGGGATGAGTCTGGCCTACCAGACTCATGAATCCGGACTGCCGAACTTGAAAAATCCAAAAAGTTCTAGATTTAAACTGTTGGAAACAAAGTGCGCAGCGGAATTTTTAAAATTTTTCATCAGAGTATTTTCCAAAACACAAGTTTGACATGTTATATGTATAAATTAAACAGATCTTACTAACCTCAGTATGCCGAAGAACCTCCGCGACCTGTGTAGAGAAGTAACGTTCCAGAAGAGCCTCAACCAACTGGTCTTCTTTGCTATTTTCTATCCACAACCGGAGTGAGTGTGGGCTCACACGTACAGCTCTTCCACCGGTGACTCTCCTTCCAACCAATAGAGAGAACCCAAAGCTAGTGCTCGTGATTTGTGAACAAAAGCTCTCAGGGAGTTTTCAGATGCTCACTAGAAGAGTATCACTCTTAATCTCTCAAATTGATCTGAGTAAATCATTAGACTCACTCCCTTTTTATACCTATTGGTCCTTGGGGTCAGTCCATATCAGATTAGGTCTCAAAAAATCGAAATAGAATCAAGTTCGGATCAATATCTGATAAGATACGCGTGAAAAACGCGTAATCTTAGCTGTCGCGGTCGGCATGCCGAACTGTGAGATAGGCAGGCCGAACTGGCCAGTTCGGCAGGCCGAACACGTCATCCGGCATGCCGAACTGCCGAGAAAAAATCTCCGCGAATCTTTTATTTTCCACCCGAGATTCTAAAGGATAAAGTCTCAGTTTTGATTCAAATAGCCCAATAGAAAAGATATCTGATCAAAACAAACTTTATCAAGATAATCTCTAAGAAAATAAATCAATTCACAATAATTCAACAAGTTTATCTTGTTCTAATTGTCCAAAATTAAAACAACCGATAAACAGACAAGAATTATCCGAACGCCATAATTCAACAAGTTCATCTTGAACTAATTTCTTACATAATTAATTCAACCGATAAACATACATGAATTATTTGATTCTTATAAATTTTAAACCAATCTGATAAATCCGACATAAGTCACCAATTATTGGAAAAGCACGCCGTGTCGTTACAGGATTTTGTGAGCTAGCAAAGGGGACCAAAATGGACCTATAAAGTTCAAGCTCATGATAATTATGAAACCCAATATCCCAGATATACATTTCACAATTATCAACTCCAACGCTACTCCACTAAAAGCTTGGAGCTGCACTCTCGAACTTTATAGAATTACGAAGCTCGTGTAGCTAAGTCTCCATGACATATCATAGTGTATCGCATCCCCATATGATCATCCATAATCGGCTTAAGGACAAGTTCTGTCTTACCTTCCCGATTATTTTTATCTTACGTTCCATTGTCTCACCATTAGAAAACTTACCATCTAAAGATAGTATACCATTCGGTTACACCTATGTATCCAAATGGTTGAGCGCTCCAGTTTTCCAATTACAGGACAACGCATATAAGAGGATATCATTACTCCTAAAGAGGAGCTATGGATTCCATATCTATGAATAACACGTTACGCTACCAAGAGTCATGCCTCCAACGTACCGGCATGCATGCCACTATAGAGATGTTGGAGTCACCCATTGGTACATCAAAAGACACAAGTCGAGACAACGGGCCCATTATTCATCTCAGGATTAAGATACAATACAAATGATTGTCTAAAGTGAATCGATTTGACAAGACAGAATTATTAATCCAAATCAATTCACTTTATGTCCCGATCCAACACATCGTCACCTATGACAATGCGCCAATGTTTCTATTCACGGAGTCCAACTCCGATGGCCAAGACAAACCATCTCCCAAAAGGGATATAGACAACATAACAATCTTTACATGAATAAAGCGCCCAACTTTATTCCCTCGATTGCGGATCATATATTTTAGACCATCATCTTAAGAGTCGTGTCTACCGCATAATCATCCCATCATATGCCCAACTCTTAAGGTTTAGACTGACAGTCTCAGACTACTGTTTGCTTATCATACATTCAACAAATATGAACGTAAAGAGGACAATATTTGGTATATATAAATGAATAAATTCTTTATTGATAAAAATGTCTCCAAAAACGTATTACATTTTTACTCCTTAGAGCATACATGTCTAACAATCTCCCACTTGCACTAAGTGAGTAAATACTGCAAATTTCGCATCCCCATAGCTTCCACATGCCTTTCGAAGACTCTCCCAGAAAGTGTCTTCGTAAATGGATCAGCTAAATTGTCCTCTGACGCGATCTTGCACACCGTGACATGCCCGCTCTCAACGAAGTCCTTTATCACATGATACTTCCGATCAATATGCTTACTCTTCTTGTGAAATCTTGGTTCCTTAGCATTAGCTACCGCCGCACTGTTATCACAGTACAGTGATACCGCTTTATCCATACCAGGAACTACCTCAAGATCCCCAAGGAACTTGCGGAGCCACACTGCTTCTTTCGAAGCATCACTAGCCGCCACATACTCGGCCTCCATCGTTGAATCCGAAGTGCAATCTTGCTTCGCACTTCTCCAACTGATGGCACCGCCACCTAGAGTAAACACAAACCCTGAAGTCGATTTCCTAGAATCCAGGCAGGATTGAAAATCCGAATCAGTGTATCCTAGAGGAGTTAAATCCTCACCCGAATACACAAGCATATACTCACGAGTCCTTCTCAGGTACTTGAAAATATGCTTTACCGCAACCCAATGGTTTGGTCCTGGATCCGCCTGAAATCGACTCACAATCCCGACCGCATAGCTAATATCTGGTCGAGTGCAAAGCATGGCATACATGAGACTACCTACTGCCGAAGCATAAGGCACCTTCTTCATGTATTCTCTTTCTTCATAAGACTTTGGAGAGTCTTTCTTAGAAAGAGTAATTCCAGACCTAGATGGTTGCCCACCTTTCTTGGAATCCTGCATTGCAAACCTCCTGAGAATTTTATCTATGTAGCTGGCCTGTGACAAAGCTATCATTTTGTTCTTCCTATCCCGAAAGATCTGGATACCGAGAACAAAATTAGCCTCACCCAAGTCCTTCATGTCAAACTGCTTGGTCAACCATAATTTGACCGATGACAACGCCCCAACGTCATTGCCAATTAGCAGAATGTCATCTACATAGAGTAGTAGAAAAACCACCTTCCCATTCTTAATGTGTTTGTAAACACATGGTTCATCCACATTTTGTGAGAACCCATAAGTCTTGATCACTTGATCAAATCTTATGTTCCAAGAACGAGAAGCCTGCTTAAGTCCATAAATAGACTTTAGCAACTTACAAACCTTACCCTCTTGACCCGTGACCTTGAACCCGTCTGGTTGTTCCATATAAATGGACTCATCAAGATAGCCATTCAGAAAAGCCGTCTTGACATCCATCTGCCAAATCTCGTAGTCGAGAGCGGCAGCTATGGACAAGAGAATCCGGATGGACTTAAGCATGGCTACAGGCGAAAAGGTTTCCTCATAATCGATTCCTTCCTTTTGCGTATAACCCTTAGCTACCAGTCTAGCCTTAAAGGTTTCGACCTTTCCATCCACTCCTCTTTTCCTCTTGTAGATCCACTTACACCCTATGGGTTTTACCCCTTCGGGAAGATCCACAAGCTCCCAGACCCGATTAGTCTCCATAGACTTCATCTCAATGTTCATGGCCTCTGTCCAGAGTCTTGAATCAACATCCTCCATAGCTTCTGCGTAAGTATAAGGATCCCTGTCATGTTCATCCGGTTCAGCCAAAAAGACCTCCCCATTGAACATATACCTTTCAGGTTGACGCCCGATCCTCCCACTACGCCGAAGCCCCTGAGGTTGTTGTTCAGGTTTGTTTGGTTTTTCTACACCGATCGGAATGGTTTCGTTCGGAACCTCTGGAGTAAACGGATTACCCCTCAACTCCTCAAGCACCACTTTGCTTTGAGGTTTAAAGTCGTTCATGTAACTCTCCTCAAGGAAAGTTGCATTAGTTGAAACCACGACTTTATTTTCCTTTGGGTTATAAAAATAACCCCCTTTAGTCCCTTTTGGATATCCTACAAACACGCAAACTTCTGAACGTGCTTCCAACTTATTCGGATCCTTAAACAGGACATGAGCTGGACATCCCCATATGCGAATATGGTTTAAGGATGTCTTCCGTCTTGTCCACAACTCGTGAGGAGTTTTAGGGACCGATTTTGAAGGCACATTGTTCAAAAGATAACATGCGGTTTGTAGTGCATATCCCCAAAAGGATAAAGGCAATGATGAATAACTCATCATGGACCGAATCATGTCCAACAAAGTCCTATTCCTTCTCTCTGCTACGCCATTCTGCTGCGGAGTGCCCGGCGCAGTCAAATGGGATAAAATCCCATTCTCTAACAAGTGTCCCAAGAACTCATCAGAAAGGTATTCCCCACCTCGATCTGATCGAAGTGCCTTTATGGGTCTACCCAATTGCTTTTCCACTTCAGCCCGAAACTCCCTGAATTTATCATAAGTTTCGCTTTTGTGGTGCATTAGGTACACATACCCATATCTAGAGTAATCGTCAATAAAAGTAACGAAGTACTCATACCCTCCTCGTGCCCGGATGTTCATCGGTCCGCAAACATCACTATGCACAAGTTCTAGAACCCCTTCGGCCCTATTGCCCTTAGACCCGTATGGTCTTTTGGTCATTTTACCCTCCAAACAAGATTCACATTGAGGTATAGATTCCACCTTTAAGTGACTTAAAGGTCCATCCCTTACCAACCTTTGAATCCTATTTAGGTTAATATGGCCAAGGCGCAAATGCCAAAGATAAGTCTTATTAGAGTGAGAAGTTTTAAGTCTTTTTGAGTTATTATCATTTATCTCAGCATTAAGCAATAGGTCCATCTTAGGTTTGATAAAATATAGATTATTTTGCATCCATCCAGAACAGATAAAAGATTTATTTTTACGAATCACCACTTTTTCATTAAAAGATACCACGTAGGAGTCTTTAAATAAAGAAGATACAGAAATTAAATTCCTTTTAAATTTAGGAACATAAAAACAATCTCGCAAAATTAAACTCCTATAATTATCAAAATAAAGATGGACATCTCCCACTGCTTCCGCTGAGACCAAGGATCCATCGCCCATCCGAAGCGTTAAGTCTTCACGAAGTAGACTTCTCGTTTCTTTGAATCCCTGCAGAGAAACACAAACATGATTAGTTGCACCAGAATCTATGACCCAAATGTCACTGGATTCCTCAACCAAACAAGTTTCTAAATATAGAAGATCACACCTACCTCCCTTGGAAAGGAAGTCCTTGCAATGCTTCTTTATATGCCCGACCTTTCCACAAAAGAAGCACTTAAGCTTCTTTGGGTTCTTCTTCTTCTTCTTCTTGCTCTTGGTAGCAATAGGAATAGAAGACTTCCCACTTTTGGCCCGTTGTTTCTTTCCATTCCCAGAGTTAGGATTGGAACCAGAAGCAGCTACCATATTGGCCTCTCCACCAGCAGGAGACTCCCTGATCAGCAGTTCAAACTCTTGTAACTGTTTCATCAGTTCTGTCAAGGTCATATCCCGTCTATTGCTTAGATTAAAAGTAGCTCTAAACGGAATAAATTCCTTAGACAGAGTCTCAAAGACCATAGTCATCTGAGTTTCAGCATCGATGTCGGCTCCATTGGTTTGAGCCTCAGCGAGGTAACCCATGACCAACATCATGTGCTCCTTTACAGATGTCCCCGGTCTCTGTCTACAGTTTAAGAGTTTCCGAAGCGCCCCTTGCCGCTTTGTTATGGCCTGGCCTCCAAACATGTCCTCAAGATTATCCAAGATCTGCTTCGCAGTCTCATAATCCTGATGTTGAGCCTGCAGCACGTTATTCATGCTAGCCATAACATAGCAGCGGGCCTGATCATTAGCATCTTTCCAGCGTTCGTACGCTTGGAATTGCTCATTACTTGAGTCTCCCGTAGGCTCGGGAGGACAAGGAGTTGTCAGAACATATTTCAGTTTCTCAAAGGAAAGGACGATGTCCAGGTTCCGTTTCCAATCATTATAGTTCTCACCGGTCAATTGGTTTTTGTCAAGTATCGATGATAAAGCGTTTTTAGACATTTTCAATCTACAATAAAGAATCATATACCAAACATAAGCAAACATATATAATAATTTAGTAAGATAACACAATCATGTAAAATTATATAAATGTGTTTATGTGTCAAAACCTTGAAAATATCACAACCTTACAACGATAATTCCCAACTCAGAATTCAACAAGCTCCTAGGGGAGTCATGCCAAATTCAATCAGGAACACGGATCCCCCACTGATTAATATATGCCATCCAGGACCCGTATGATCCAGCATATACTAATAATCGTTTCTTTGGCCATTAATTTTATTAACAGAGCTCCTAGGGGAGGTTAATAATAAAGTTAACGTGAGTGTATAACCACCGTTTTAATATTTTATCCATGATTTATAATCACCACCTAGGGGTGTGCAACCATAAATCATACTAAAATACCTTATCCTTTCAGAGATCCAATCTGGTACATGATAGAAATCCCTTCCTAGGGGTTGGGACCATCATGTTCTTCCTATGGACCAACGATGGAGGCCTTAGGTTCTCTCTTCGAAAACCTTCTCCCACTCAATCTTTTGAAGTCAAGGTTTTATTTTAAAATTATGCATGAACAATTTTAATATGAGCGGCACTCCCTATTCTATATGACATGTTATCAATATACATGGTAAATCATATTATAATGCAGACAAGCAAAGCAATCAAGCAAAGCTACAAGCATAATAATAATAACCGTAATATTATGGTTCCACCCTAGAGAATAGAAAAAATAAGATTACAAGAGAATAATCGAGACATTTATCGATTCTTCATCCTTGAATCCTCAAGCTGTATCCTTCTTCATGTAATATCCATCTTCAAGTCCTCAATCCCGTATGAATCGAACACTTCATATTTCCGGTCATATCTAAATTTAATGTTTCTCAGAATCGTCCCAAAAATAAAATTAAAACTGCACTTAAAAAATCGCACCTTTTCTGGACACCTGGCAGCTCTCGGTCGGCAGGCCGATCTGGGTGATCGGTCTGCCGATCATGGTGGTTCGGCCTGCCGAACATGAAGGTTCGGCCTGCCGGCAGAGCGCCAAAATTTCTGCCCCACTGTCGGCCTGCCGGACCGTACGTCCGGCCTGCCGATCTGGCAGAAAACCCTCAATCCAGAAAATACAATTTTAATGCAATTCATCAATTTTATTTTCAACAATTCAAAAACATAAAATTAGAGACTCAGGAAATACCTGGAGGCGCCATCATCTATCTTCAAGATCCGACTTCTCGTTCCGTCTTCTCCGAATAATTATTTAATTACAAAATTCTTACAAATTAAACAATGATTCCTAGACGGAGATGATAGTCCGCCATCTAATTACATGAAAAACCTAGATACACATTCTAACCTCTAAGGAACCATAACCGGTATTAATTAATTAATAAATAATTAAACAACAATTTAATCAACCATAATTAATTAATAAACATTCACCATATAATCCATGACAACATATATATTATATAGAAACCTAGAGTGCCATCTCTCTATAAAATTTAATTCAAGCATTGGAGAGATTAAGATCACAAAATTTATGCATACAACATGATCACAAACTTGCAAATTTATGTAAAAACCTCGGCTCTGATACCAATTGTTGGAAACAAAGTGCGCAGCGGAATTTTTAAAATTTTTCATCAGAGTATTTTCTAAAACACAAGTTTGACATGTTATATGTATAAATTAAACAGATCTTACTAACCTCAGTATGCCGAAGAACCTCCGCGACCTGTGTAGAGAAGTAACGTTCCAGAAGAGCCTCAACCAACTGGTCTTCTTTGCTATTCTCTATCCACAACCGGAGTGAGTGTGGGCTCACACGTACAGCTCTTCCACCGGTGACTCTCCTTCCAACCAATAGAGAGAACCCAAAGCTAGTGCTCGTGATTTGTGAACAAAAGCTCTCAGGGAGTTTTCAGATGCTCACTAGAAGAGTATCACTCTTAATCTCTCAAATTGATCTGAGTAAATCATTAGACTCACTCCCTTTTTATACCTATTGGTCCTTGGGGTCAGTCCATATCAGATTAGGTCTCAAAAAATCGAAATAGAATCAAGTTCGGATCAATATCTGATAAGATACGCGTGAAAAACGCGTAATCTTAGCTGTCGCGGTCGGCATGCCGAACTGTGAGATAGGCAGGCCGAACTGGCCAGTTCGGCAGGCCGAACACGTCATCCGGCATGCCGAACTGCCGAGAAAAAATCTCCGCGAATCTTTTATTTTCCACCCGAGATTCTAAAGGATAAAGTCTCAGTTTTGATTCAAATAGCCCAATAGAAAAGATATCTGATCAAAACAAACTTTATCAAGATAATCTCTAAGAAAATAAATCAATTCACAATAATTCAACAAGTTTATCTTGTTCTAATTGTCCAAAATTAAAACAACCGATAAACAGACAAGAATTATCCGAACGCCATAATTCAACAAGTTCATCTTGAACTAATTTCTTACATAATTAATTCAACCGATAAACAGACATGAATTATTTGATTCTTATAAATTTTAAACCAATCTGATAAATCCGACATAAGTCACCAATTATTGGAAAAGCACGCCGTGTCGTTACAGGATTTTGTGAGCTAGCAAAGGGGACCAAAATGGACCTATAAAGTTCAAGCTCATGATAATTATGAAACCCAATATCCCAGATATACATTTCACAATTATCAACTCCAACGCTACTCCACTAAAAGCTTGGAGCTGCACTCTCGAACTTTATAGAATTACGAAGCTCGTGTAGCTAAGTCTCCATGACATATCATAGTGTATCGCATCCCCATATGATCATCCATAATCGGCTTAAGGACAAGTTCTGTCTTACCTTCCCGATTATTTTTATCTTACGTTCCATTGTCTCACCATTAGAAAACTTACCATCTAAAGATAGTATACCATTCGGTTACACCTATGTATCCAAATGGTTGAGCGCTCCAGTTTTCCAATTACAGGACAACGCATATAAGAGGATATCATTACTCCTAAAGAGGAGCTATGGATTCCATATCTATGAATAACAATCTACGCTACCAAGAGTCATGCCTCCAACGTACCGGCATGCATGCCACTATAGAGATGTGGGAGTCACCCATTGGTACATCAAAAGACACAAGTCGAGACAACGGGCCCATTATTCATCTCAGGATTAAGATACAATACAAATGATTGTCTAAAGTGAATCGATTTGACAAGACAGAATTATTAATCCAAATCAATTCACTTTATGTCCCGATCCAACACATCGTCACCTATGACAATGCGCCAATGTTTCTATTCACGGAGTCCAACTCCGATGGCCAAGACAAACCATCTCCCAAAAGGGATATAGACAACATAACAATCTTTACATGAATAAAGCGCCCAACTTTATTCCCTCGATTGCGGATCATATATTTTAGACCATCATCTTAAGAGTCGTGTCTACCGCATAATCATCCCATCATATGCCCAACTCTTAAGGTTTAGACTGACAGTCTCAGACTACTGTTTGCTTATCATACATTCAACAAATATGAACGTAAAGAGGACAATATTTGGTATATATAAATGAATAAATTCTTTATTGATAAAAATGTCTCCAAAAACGTATTACATTTTTACTCCTTAGAGCATACATGTCTAACATAAACTTCGGCCTCCCAAGCTCAAATCTCATTTTCACCTATTTTTCTCAATTCCTAGGCATAAAAAACATTCATAGATGATGGAAAAACATAATTAAACACTTTAAAACAACTTTAAACAAAATTTGCATAGAAAGTTTCAATAAAATTTAAAAATAAGAGAAATAGAGAAAAATAGAAAAACTTGATTTAAATTCGTTTTTTTATCAAACTAAACCTAGATTCTAGATGTTATGAGTTCTACTAACTTAGATTTAGGATTTCTTAAACTTAAATAAGCTCGGATTTCAAAACACAATGAAAATAGAAAAATTTGAAAAAGTTTAAAATTTTAAAAACTAACCTTGAATTGGACATTTTTGAGGATGATTTGGGGCTTGGATTCTTGTTCCTTAGCTTTAATCCAACGAGAGGAAGTCTTAGGTTTGAACTTTTTGAATCGAAATTCGAGAGAGAAAAGAGAGGGAGAATGGCAGCGGGTGAGAGGGAAAGAAAAGAGAGAAAGAGAGCTGGGAGAGAGAGAGAGAGAACGAGAGTGAGGAAGAAAGCAGGAGAGAGAGAGATTAAATAGAGAAAAGGAGGGACGTGTTTGGTATATGTCGGATTGTTTTGTTTCAAAATTCACAGCAACAAATAAAAATAAAAATAATTAAGAGTGGTTAAAAAAATTTAAAAATAATTGGAAATAGCATTGATTTAGAATATCACTAAATAGTTAAATTAAGTTTAAAAATACACTATGGCATATTAATTCACTACTTTAGACACTAATAACACCTAAATAAATTTCAGGGTGTTACAACACAATAATAAATTAATTCATAATTAATTTATTTTTGAGTGATATTTAATTGAAAATTCTATAATTCTAAATTAATTAATTAATTAAACCACTAATTTTGCTTAACAAAATAGTATTTGCAAGGATGGTGGGGGACTAATGAACCTATAATTTCAAGCTGTAATAAAACCAATATATTAAGTTAACTTTTTGATTAATATATTACTCTTTTATTGATTCTAAGTTTTTAGTGCACTATTGAAGTTATAGATACAGTTACTCATATTTTAGAATTATACATAAATAATTCATAACTAGAAGTAGATAAAAACTATTAATCTCTCTAATTAATTACTTCTATATCCTTAAATGCCATTGATTCTCTTGTGAATAATAATTTATAAACTTCATCACAAATTGAACAATCATATTGTTCAAGACCGAATTAATACCCAAGAGAATTATTTATCTAATTTTTATTAAAAAAGGAATGGATTCCATCTTTAAATATTAATATTCATGTCTACTTACTTCATTATACTTCCAAAATACAAGGGATATAATTAGATTCTCGAATTCGTATTGAGTAAATCAAAAGACATAATTCCATAAATATAAGTATGTTATGATTAGAATTTGATATATTCTAATAGAAATTATTTAGTCGTCAATATCACATCATAACCTGATCCTATATAATTTTATTATGTATAATGCACTATTTAATGACTCACTACATTAACAATTCAAATAAGACTGTTCCATTTTCAATAGAAATGACCTATACTAGTAACGGTCAATTAAATATTATAAACTTTAATTAAATAATTAATTATAGTAATTATTATACATCACTTACTATTTTAATTGTAATCCTTAAATATTGCCATCTTGTATATAATACAGATAATTATGGATATTCATAAAGTATTCAAAATACATACACATAAATATTAATGAAAAATTTACTTTATTTATTTATAAATATGTCCTTTTAAAAAACATCACATGTTTTAAGGACATATATTCTAACAGTTTTCCCTTCAACCACAAATATTATTTCCCATTTTTACCCTATTTAAGTGGGTCCCATAAGGTCCTAA
Source organism: Artocarpus heterophyllus (assembly GCA_025403435.1). NCBI lineage: Eukaryota > Viridiplantae > Streptophyta > Magnoliopsida > Rosales > Moraceae > Artocarpus > Artocarpus heterophyllus. Next base: position 18,359,154 of record CM046338.1, read on the forward strand.
TCCCATAAGAATTATTATTGTCCCTAATAACAAGTACATGTCAAACATTTATGATAAGTCTATAAGACTCTAATCAATGCATTATAAACATGATTAATCGTAAAAATTCTCTCAATTATAAGTCTTGTAACAATATGCCCTCGATCTTCAAACCGTAACATTGGTTTTCAAATTTATGAAACATCGAAGAAAAGCACTTTTTGTTAGTCCCAAAAAAAAAAAAAAAAATTCTTTTGTTAGGATTATTAATAGAAATTGAAACATAAATAGTATATGGTACATAAGGTAATGGCATTTTGGTAATTCTATGATGTTTAAAGCTAATTTGAATTTACAAGTTGATGTAATTTAAACATTCTAATTGTTAAGGAAAATAAATTAAACAATCATAAAATTTTAAAAAATGTATTTGTTCTTTTATATTTGATTGCACAAGAAAGAGCCAGCAAAGTAATCGCATATTATATCATTCATGTTTTTGTATGACGTATTGTATTTTATTTAAAAAGAGTACTAACAACACTCTCTTTCTCACTCTCATTTATACTTTGTGCATTTACTGTCTGACACATGGAATTCAGTATCTCATTTTCTGTTTAAGTAATAATTTATCATGTTAATGGATTCTATTTGTCAGACTTTGAACATAGAGAGTGTAAAAGGGAGTAAAAAAGATAGTGTTGTTAGCATTATTCTAAAAACTCATGAAAAGAGTTTTTTTTTCATTAATATTGATTAGGAGAAAAGAATATTATGAGGTTATTTGAGAACGCTGTTCAATCAATTTTCTCACATGTTATAGCTTTTTTTGTTTTTTCTAAGTTATGATTCTAACTATGTATCCAAAAGGTATACCTTTTGAAGATTGAGACATGTTGTTGCAAAGATATAATTAGAGTGGAATTTTTTTAATTAGTTTATTAAAATATTGTTACATATGCTTTGCAAATTTGGGAGTATGGTCTATATCTTAGGATGTGTACATAAGGGCAACTCCAATCAAACCCTATTTTGGAGTAAAAAAGGCAAAATGAAGCAACTTTTCCATCTCTGGCCGGGCACTAAACTTTGCGCCAATATGAAGGCCATCCACGCATTTTTTTTCAACAAAGTCCATCCTTTTGTATGTTTTTTTATTAAATGATTTTATCTAATTCATAATTTTACCAAAATGTCTTTATTTTTAATTTTTATGATTTTGGTTTAATTTAAATATTTAGTGAGAATGCTCAAAAATTAATGTGTAATTACAAAAATTAAAATATCATAATTCTAAAAATTCAGAAATTAAAAAACATACATTAAATGAAACTTACATTACAGAATACGAAACTAAATTTAAACTTACACTATTAAAATAAACTTACAATGACAAAATATAACATAAAAAAGAACGATAATTTAGTAATCTAGGAAATCAATTCCGATTCTTCCAATATCATTGAAATATTGGCCGAAAGTATTCAATGTAGAAGATGACCCTTAGTGTTGTTGTTGTTGTTGAGCTCTTTTTTGCGCAACTGGAGATTTTTATATATTAAGTGTAATGTTTGGTTGTCAAATTTTTTTGGTTAATGTATCACTCGTGTTTAATTGATTAAATTCATGTTTAATCAATAATATCAATTTATTGTTATTTACGAATTAGTAAATTAATAAATATTTTATTACATTAATATGTTAATAACATACATGTGCATAATTGGTGAAGTAGAATAATTGTTGAAAGTATTAACATAAAATGTAAAAGTAGATTAAAAAAAGAATATAAATGGAATATTTCTTTTAGAGTAAAGTTTAGAGTGAAGATGTATTTCTTGAGAGATATAAAATTACTCTATTTTGAATATAGAGTAACTCTAAAATAAAGTAATGGGTTGGAGATGACTTAATACACTACATATCAACAAACAGTAGAAAATGAAAATTCTGACCATACAAGTTATTTTTTTTTTTTTAAAAAAAAGATCATAAAAAAACTTTGATTCGGGTGCGCTGTGGGTTTGAAATCACAAACAAATTTAATAAATTGCTTGTCCTCTGAGCGTTAAAATTCACTAGGTAGGTCAGTCTTTAATGTTTGCATATGCAATATGAGGACAATGAAGAAAATAAGCTAAACAAATTAATGAATATAAATTAATACACTAAAATTTAAGCATAGTTAGTAAATAATCTATTCAATTGTAAATCTCATTTACTAAAAAAGATAATAACTAAAACGCCCCAAATTAAAAACTCTAAGCAATCAAATGAATCTCTCATCCTCTCTCTATGCTAGTCTCTCTCTTCCCCCTCCCTCTTTCGTTCTTTCTATTACCTTTGGCCTCTTCTTCGTCTAGCAGCCGTTGTTAGACATCGATCCCAGGTGGGAAGATGTAAAAATATTTTTCATATTTTTTGAGGTAAAAATTAAAAAAACATTCTCAATACAATTTTTAAAAAATTTTTATTTTTTAAAACAAAAATATTTTTACTTATTTTAAAAACAATACCAAATACCCCAATGTTAAAGGTCGTTGTTGGAGGCCAAAGTGACGATCCAAGAACTTGCGAGAGCCAGTGGCGATCGTGGAGCTTGTGAGATTGAGCGATGATCGTGAAGGAAGAGAGAGGAGAGAAGTGAGAGGGAGGACGAGAACTGTCATCGCCACCTTGCGACGAACTTGCATTTGTCGTCTTCCTCACGACAAACTCCACTCCAATGTCCTTGCGACGAACTCACCTGCCACCGTTGAAGGCGAAGAGAGAGGAGAGATTATAAGAAGGGATTCAAATTAGGGTTTCTATAAATTGAGATAGAGGGTGAAAAAGTAAAACAATTCTAATTCGTCTGTTATTTAACTATATTTGTAAACATACTAATTATTTTTAAATACATCTAAAACCCTATTTGTTACAATTTCCTTGCAAGGGTTTTCTTAGCAACTCAGACTTCAGACGGAATAAATCCAGAGTCAATATTCTTGTTACATAACCTTGAACTAAATATGAACAACACTTGTCGGTTTCACTAGTACCATAGTAAATAACTTAAAAGATTGAAACTGACTTTTCTTGGGTTCATAATTGTAACCGAAGTTCAAATATAGGCAAACAACATAAATACCCTTTAGTGGATTTTTCCTTAGAAGTTTGGCCTGGTTCTTGAACATCTATTCTCTGGCATTTTCTGTTGATACTTTCGTTTCAATTTATTGGTAGAAGACACTAGTATTGAACACTCTCGAGAATCAATCTGCGTGCAGGCTTTAATCTGAAGCACCCAATCTGTACATATTTCTCATCTGCAAACAAGTTCTTCGTCGACAAATCCAAGCCCACAAAGCCAGAACAAGATACTACCGGCTTAAGAAAGAAACAAAGAACAACCCTGCTCTCTCTCTTTCTGCATGGCTTGTCTAGCTGTTAAAGGGTCTTCTTCACTGCCAAGTGCCCCGCATACTTGACTACTCTTTGTTCTCTTACCAGGAATATCATGCTCATCTTCTTGCTTTTTCCTTTTTTCTAAACTTAGCCACTCCATGTGAATCAGTTAGTGAACTTCCAAGCATAACGTCACTAAAAGCTACTACGACAAGCAAAAATCTCTCCCCTAACAACGCCAAACGCTAAAAATGTCCATTTCCTCCCTTACACCAATACTCTATAAAAACAACCAAAAACCCACTTCCCTCTTCCCTCATCGACAATCTCACCATGGCTTCCTTCCTTCATCATTGCCCTTCTCTTATTTTCTCTCTCTCATTCTGTCTTTGTTTCTTTGTTTCCTCATCGCAATCCCAAACTGGCCAAATATTTAGGCCCAACAGCCTAGCCCTTACGGTTTCCAAAGACCCTGCGACTGGCCTCTACGTCGCTAATGTCTCTAAGCGGACCCCGCCCTTGCAGCTCCCGCTCGTTATCGACCTCAACAGTCGTTTCTTGTGGGTAAACTGCGAGAGCGGGTCGTACCTCTCCTCCGCCTACAACGCGCCGCTATGCCACTCCACCCAGTGCTCACAAGCCGCCGGACCAAACCACTACTGCCGCATGTGCTTGTCACGTGCCCGGCCTGGGTGCCACAACGGCACGTGCGGGGTCATGGTCACGAACCCGGTCACAGGCCGATCCGCAATCGGTGAGCTCGCCCAGGACTTTCTCTCCGTCCAACCCGCCCGAGGGCCCAGACTAGGCCAAGGCCCGATTGCACGAGTCCACCAGTTCCTTTTGGTTTGTGCTCCCCCCACGCTGTTGCAAACTGGCCTTCCCCAAAAAGCCCAGGGTGTTGTTGGGCTTGGCCACTCACATGCGTCGCTTCCCAGCCAACTTGCATCCAACTTCGGCTTCCAACCCAAATTTGCCACGTGTCTACCACGCGGCAAGGGAAAGGGTGCCGTTTTCTTCGGGCAAGGGCCATACATCTTCCCACCTGGGATCGATGTCTCTCGGAAGCTGACCCACACAACTTTAACAATAAGCCAGGACGGAGAGTACTCCATAAACATAAGCGGAATCAAAATCAACAACAAGCTCGTCGGAACACCAGTGTCGCGAGCCATAATAACAACCACAACCCCTTTGACAAACCTTTTCGCCAACCAACTCAAAATTCCCCGAGTGCAGCCCGTGGCCCCGTTCGGTGCTTGTTTTGACGCAAAAAGAATCACGAGCACGAGAATCGGGCCCGCGGTGCCTCCGGTAGACCTGTTCCTGCAGGAGCAGAGTACAAGGCGGAGGATTCTAGGGGCGAACTCGATGATTGAGGCTCGGCCTGGGGTGATGTGCTTGGCGTTCGTGGACGGAGGGGCGAGGCCTCGTGGGAGTTCGATGGTGATAGGGGCGTACCAGTTGGAGGACAACCTCGTCGAGTTCGATCTGGCCAATTCGATGTTGGGCTTCAGCTCTTCGTTGCTGATCCGCAGGACTAGTTGCGCCAACTTTAACTTCACCTCTAGTACTAGTCCCTGAATGTAATATATGCAGGATGAAGCTTAATTATAAGCTGTGATGTATATGCGTCAAGTGATTAATAATATGTAGCGTTTAAATGGCTTGAATAATAATAATATCAAAAATAAAGAACAAGAAGCTTTCTGTTCGAATAAGACTAGATCAAGAAACAGAGATGCAAACAAGTTGAAACGAACTTGCTGATTTTGAAAACTATACAAACATATCCACGAGCAACACAAATAAGAATCCATAACACTTTAGAAATTAAACAGCTATTTTCGTTGATTGCGCTCGAGAATATACATGATGTATCTCCTTTTACTTCTTGACATTAACTGGTATCGTCTCGGTCTATATACTGTGCCGCAATTAACTCTTGCGGTTCAGGTCCTTATTGTTGCATATATGGAGCCAAATCAAGTAGACAACCCAGCAAAAGGAAGGAAAAGGGAGAAAATCGCGTCCTCGAAGGCAGGTAGCAAGCGCCGCGGCTCTGGCAGAATAGCGTCGCGGCGCTGGGGCGAAGGCGCCTAAGCGCCAGGTGAAGAGCGCCTAGGCGCTATGTGGAGAGCGCCTAGGCGCCAGGTGAATTGCGCCTAGGCGCTATGTGGCAAGCGCCTAGGCGCCAAGGGTTTTACGCCGAGGCGTCGAGTGGTGAGCGCCTAGGCGCCAGGAGAAGAGCGCCTAGGCGCCGCAGGGGAGCGCCGCAGCGCTTGTTTCGAGCGCCGCGGCGCTGACGCGCTGTGCTGCGCGATGTGTTTTGAATCAAAGTCGAATTCAAAGGTCCCAAAAACGGGAAACCACTAGGGTTTCCCATTAGGTGCTATTTTCTCCTCCTTTGGTTATAAATAGACACAAGGTGGCTAGGGTTGTGTGTGTGAAAACTGTGTGAAAAGTGTGTGAATTGTGAGAGGCATAATTCTTGAGAGCTTCATCCTTGAGAGAGAGAAAAATTCCCATTGGGTGTTAGATAGAAGAGAGTTTTGGTAAGCACAATTTGTGAGTGTGTGAGAAACTGCTCTTGTAATCTGTAATCTCCTTCATCATAGTGGAATCTGCAAGCGGCAGAAACAGGACGTAGTCTCAATTTTGGACGAACCTGTATAAAAATTTGGTGTCTCTTTTTCTTCTTTTCTCCTATTTATTTTCTGCAATTGTTCGTTCTTGCGATCCTTGGAATTAGGAGTCGTCTAATTTCCCAACAACTGGTATCAGAGAGGAGGTTTTGATCAAGAACGATGACTGGAGAAGAAGGTATGGCAGCCGGCATCACCAAATTTGATGGTTCAGATTTTTCCTATTGGAGGATGCAAGTAGAAGACTACCTATATAGCAGGAAACTACACTTGCCCTTGGGTAATAAGCCTGAAGGCATGAAGGATGAGGAGTGGAGTCTCCTTGATAGACAGGTACTCAGTGTGATCCGTTTGACTTTGTCAAAGAACGTTGCCCACAACGTTGCGAAGGAGACCACTACAGCAGGGATGATGAAGGCTCTGTCAGAGATGTATGAGAAGCCCTCAGCCAATAACAAGATACATCTCATGAAGAAGCTCTTTAATTTAAAGATGTCTGAAGGTGCCTCGGTGGTAGAGCACCTGAACAGTTTCAACACCGTCCTAAACCAATTGGTCTCGGTAGAGATTAAATTCGATGATGAGATCAATGCTCTAATCCTCTTGGCCTCGTTACCGAATAGCTGGGAACCCATGAGGGTGGCCATTACAAATTCGCTTGGGAATGCCAAATTAAAGTTTGTTGATGTCAGAAATTCTATTCTGGCGGAAGAAGTTCGCAGGAAGGACTCAGGAGAAGCCTCTTCGTCGAACTCGGCCCTTAATGTTGATAATAGGGGCAGGAAACTTGATAGGCAATCCAACAGGGATAATGGCAGGAGAGGCAAGTCGAGGAATGGGAGAAGCAATTCAAGGAATGATAGGACTATGGAGTGTTGGAACTGTGGGAAGACGGGCCACTTGAAAAAGAACTACAGGGCTCCAAGGAAGAACGAAGACAAGACCAATGACGCAGCTAACGCCGCCACTGAAGAGCAACAGGATGCCTTAATCTTGTCTGTCGACAGTTCTTTTGATTCGTGGGTGATAGACTCAGGAGCATCATTCCACACCACAGCACACCGTCATGTCCTGGAGAACTACGTTGCTGGAAATCATGGTAAGGTTTATCTCGCTGATGGAGAACCTTTGGATATAGTTGGCATTGGAGATGTCAGTTTAAAAATGCCTAATGGGTCGGTATGGAAGATTCATAAGGTGAGACATGTTCCTAAATTAATGCGCAACTTGATTTCGGTGGGGCAACTGGATGATGATGGACATAAAGTAACCTTCAATTGTGGAGGTTGGAAAGTCACGAAAGGAGCGATGGTTATTGCTCGGGGACGCAAGGCTGGAACTCTCTACATGAACTCTAGTTGCAGAGATACCATAGCAGTTGCTGATTCTGCTGCCAATACTGAGCTATGGCATTATAGGCTCGGTCACATGAGTGAGAAGGGTATGAAGGTGCTTCACTGCAAAGGAAAACTGCTGGGTTTGAAAACTGTTGATCACAGTTTGTGTGAAGCCTGTATCTTTGGTAAACAGAAGAGAGTCAGTTTCTCAAAGATGGGTAGAGAGCCTAAGTCCAGGAGATTGGAGCTAGTTCACACAGATGTGTGGGGGCCTGCGCCGGTGACTTCCCTTGGTGGCGTAAACTACTATGTGACGTTCATAGATGACTCAAGCAGGAAGGTATGGGTTTACTTTCTGAAAAACAAATCTGATGTGTTCGATGCTTTCAAGAGATGGAAAGCCATGGTGGAGAACGAGACAGATTTGAAGGTAAAGTGCTTGCAGTCCGACAATGGGGGAGAGTACTTAGGTGAAGATTTCAGGCGGTACTGTGCTGAGAATGGGATAAAGATGAGGAAGACCATTCCAGGGAAACCACAACAGAATGGGGTAGCTGAGAGGATGAACAGGACTTTAAACGAGCGTGCTAGGAGCATGAGGTTACATGCAGGGCTGCCAAAGATGTTTTGGGCTGAGGCAATTAACACAGCCGCTCATCTGATAAACAGAAGTCCATCCACACCGCTGAAGTTCAAGCTACCGGAAGAAGTCTGGAGCCATAAACAGGTGGATCTCTCTTACTTGAGAGTGTTTGGTTGTGTTTCTTATGCACATATTGATTCTACTGCTAGAAGTAAACTGGATGCCAAGTCAAAGAAGTGCTTTCTAGTTGGCTATGGCGGACTTGAGTTTGGTTATCGTCTCTGGGATGACCAAAGCCGGAAGATTATCAGGAGCAAGGATGTGATCTTCAACGAAGGTGTTCTGTACAAGGACAGAGACAGCACGGACTCCAGGGGTTCAGGTTCTGAAGATAAGAAGCCTGAGGTGATTCCATTGAAGGATCTGCCTGAAGTGGAGGTGCAAAATCCAGAGGTTGAAGACCAGGAAAACATAGCTCCAGAAGAAAACCAGAGGACTCCTGCCACACCAGTCAGGAGGTCTAGCAGGACAATCAGACCACCGCAGAGATACTCCCCTACTCTGCATTACATCTTGTTGACCGACAGAGGTGAGCCAGAGAGCTTTGATGAAGCCGTGGAGGCTGAAGATTCGGTCAAGTGGGAGTTAGCCATGAGGGACGAGTTGGATCGGACATGGCAACTGGCAAAGTTACCACAGGGTAAAAAGTCCTTGCACAACAAAAGGGTATACCGGGTAAAAAATAAAAGTGCTGGCAGCAAACGGTATAAGGCAAGGTGGGTGGTAAAAGGATCCAGAGATATGCTCGCCAAGATGTATCCGATTGAGAAACTGAAGTTGTGCGCAACTTCAGTTGGACTTCTCCAGGAGGCGTGAGAAGTCGTTGCCGCTGCAGTGGGAGACATGGTGATTGATTAGTCTCCAAGTGGGAGATTGTTGCATATATGGAGCCAAATCAAGTAGACAACCCAGCAAAAGGAAGGAAAAGGGAGAAAATCGCGTCCTCGAAGGCAGGGAGCAAGCGCCGCGGCTCTGGCAGAATAGCGCCGCGGCGCTGGGGCGAAGGCGCCTAAGCGCCAGGTGAAGAGCGCCTAGGCGCTATGTGGAGAGCGCCTAGGCGCCAGGTGAATTGCGCCTAGGCGCTATGTGGCAAGCGACTAGGCGCCAAGGGTTTTACGCCGAGGCGTCGAGTGGTGAGCGCCTAGGCGCCAGGAGAAGAGCGCCTAGGCGCCACAGGGGAGCGCCGCAGCGCTCGTTTCGAGCGCCGCGGCGCTGACGCGCTGTGCTGCGCGATGTGTTTTGAATCAAAGTCGAATTCAAAGGTCCCAAAAACGGGAAACCACTAGGGTTTCCCATTAGGTGCTATTTTCTCCTCCTTTGGTTATAAATAGACACAAGGTGGCTAGGGTTGTGTGTGTGAAAACTGTGTGAAAAGTGTGTGAATTGTGAGAGGCATAATTCTTGAGAGCTTCATCCTTGAGAGAGAAAAATTCCCATTGGGTGTTAGATAGAAGAGAGTTTTGGTAAGCACAGTTTGTGAGTGTGTGAGAAACTGCTCTTGTAATCTGTAATCTCCTTCATCATAGTGGAATCTGCAAGCGGCAGAAACAGGACGTAGTCTCAATTTTGGACGAACCTGTATAAAAATTTGGTGTCTCTTTTTCTTCTTTTCTCCTATTTATTTTCTGCAATTGTTCGTTCTTGCGATCCTTGGAATTAGGAGTCGTCTAATTCCCCAACACTTATATGGAGCCACAATTGATCTTTATGGTCCATGTCTGAATCACAGTCAAACTGTAGGTGTTTCATTAAAATACCAATGCATGTAAGTCCAAACCATTCGCATTTGAAGAATAACATATTCGTTTGATTCAATATGTTTCAAGTAGCAATCCAACGCTCAGTATTGTTCAAATTATACAAATACCTTAATAACTTGCCAATTTGGTCAAAATAATTCTTTTTGTTTAATAAACAAGCCAAATACTTACAATAACAATCGTTAAATATGATCTTCAAAGATGATCAATTAAAAAAAATATTAACTGAGAATACAAAAGTACTAAGAAGCGTGAAAGGTTATCAACCGACTCGTGGTATCTAAATAATCTAAAAAGTCCGTTTGAAGAAAATAGGTTCAAATTAAAAAAAATTTATTCAAACGAATTTTGTTACATTGTTTTTCTTATAAAATTAAATTCTTACAACGTTTTCGGTTTAAACTTATGTTTCAAAATAGATAATCCTCTCCATCACTTGGCATTCTATGCACCTCATATGTGTGATTTGAGACAAAAAAAACTTGTCCAGATTGCAAGGAACCTGGGGAGAAGAAGAAGAAGGAGAGGGAGAGGAGAAGGAAGGAAACTATAAAAAATCTCTCTCTCTTTTTTTTTTTTTTTTTGGGATAGAGAGAGAAATCTATATATTGTTGCCACCTGCCACCATAAGAAATGGTCCCTTCGAAGATTGCAAGAACTAGATCATATTGATACGTTTCACTCTTCTTCCAAATTATTATTACTACTTTTTTTACTTGTGAAACTACGATTACTTCTAGCTCAAGGTAACAAAAGAAGGGTTCTTAGTGCACGTCTCAACTTGAGCTCTTTGAAAATGTTGATAATTCAGAATTAGTAGTAATAATACCATTGACCCAGTGAAAAGTACTTAAAGAATTTCGTGAAATTAATCAATATCAATATACCCATCGCATTGAGATACAAAATATATTTTCCACTTCTAGTTTTCTATTCACTTTATCTTTTTTTTTTTTTGGGTATTGCGAAATTAATGAGATAGAAACAAAGAACAAAAACAAACAGAAAACTTACGTGGAAACCTAAAATGGGAAAAACTATGGGTAGAGAAGAAGAAAATCACTAAACTCGTGAAGATTACAATGGAGACGCTAGGGAGGCTCAAAATTCGCTAATAATTAAGCTCTAACGCAATACATCATATATATTGGTGTAGGTAAAACCCTATGGGCCTAAAAATATGAACTAAACGACCCAACAATAACAGTCCGTACCGCGGGAGCGGAGGACTACGGGATCGGGCCTATCGGCCGATCCTCCGCTACCACCACAAATCTCATGAAAAATCTCACTTTTATTTTTCACCACAATTTGTCGCATCATAAGCTTTTTAAGTCAGTGTAGGATATTCATAAAACTTGAGAGTATTTTTCACCCAAACTAAATTTAGGTCACTGTACTCTAACAATGTTATATTTTCAAACACGTGACAATAGATTAGCTAAACTAGTGCTTTCTAATCATTAAAACGTGTGGACCCAATGTAGGATATTCATAAAACTTGAGAGTATTTTTAACACTTCTCTTGATATATTCATTGTCTACACATTTATCATTATCATCATCCCCCACCCTAAAAAGGAAAAACTATACTAAAAAGAAAAGTGAAATGAAAAGCATAACACTATGGTTGTCCAGTGCAATTATTGTTGCTTACGTAAAAAAACATTAAGAAAGAAAGAGATAAAGGGGATGCAATAACTCAAACATTCAATAGAAACAAGGACAAAAAAAAAAAAAAAAAAATTATTCCTTGTGGCCTTTAGAATAGGATGGAGCCTATGTCACACACTCTCTCCTGAACCTAAAACCCAATCTTGAAAGTTGATCGAGTGCCCCACTACCACATGAAGAGAAATAAGGCAAATTTTAAAATTTATTGGCAAATCTTTACATATTTTCTTTAAATAAGCTATAATTATATCTATTATTCATTCAATATATTAATTTATATACTAGTTGACACCATTTAATAAATAAATCATGTTTTCTAATATGATTAATAAATGAGTAAATACAAAAATGATCCACTAACACAGTTTCCACCCTTACTTTGTGATAAAATGGAGCTCATACGTCACACTCTCTTTATCTAAAACCTAACCGTGAAAATTGATCTAACGCCCCTCCCACCATGCAAAAAATAAAAAATAAAAGGAACGCAACTATTAAATAGCGCCCAAGCGGCGGCAGTGGTTGTAAATTCCAACGATTTACTCATTCAATTACACTAATAAACATTAGTACTTGTTCATTGCATGTATTGAGGGGTTGACTTTCCTCCCCTGCCATTGCAAAGAAAAAGGATTCTAACAAACTTAAAAAGCTAGAAAAGAGAAGGAAAAGAAACAGTGGTACAATATCTGTCTAGTCTCTCCATTACCATCTAACATAAGCAATGTTGTACCCAAAAAAGAAGGAAAAAAAAACCTAACATAAACAATGGTACTTTCAAACATTGCACTTATAGAGCACTAAAAAGAGCAATAATAATACAAGGTGTAACAAACCAAAGCATGACTTGGTAGCCAAAATAGTCCTAGCAATTTACATGATACTGCAACTTTCGGTATTCTCGTCGCTAAAGAAGTGCGTGTACGAGTCAGTCGGCGGGTGCGGTGGCACCGGCGTGGTGTAATTCACCGCCGGGTGCGGCCTGGAGTACATCATTGGCTGGAACATGTCATTCCCATTGCCCCTCTGTTGATTCATCATCATGGCCATGTACTGTTGTTGGCTATATGGGTGCGCAGGCGCATGAGCTGGCCCAGGGCCCATTCCTTGATAGTATCGGCCGTTCATCATTGCTTGTGCAGGCAAGCCTTGTACCGCAGGAACACCACCCATATGATCCATTGGGTAACCACCCATTGGGCCCATACCCGTCTGCCACATACTACCGCCATTCCCACCATGGCCCATTGGGCCCATTCCCCTTTGGCCCAGGCTCCCACCACCCCCGCCCATATCTCCCATTTGGCCCATTTTCCCGCCACCACCGCCACCTCCTTTGCCGCCTTTGCCATGACCACCAGTGATGTCAATCTCAAAATCATTCTTCATTTTGTTACTCTCATGCTTCTTGTGATTCCCTTCACCTTTTTTCCCATTACTCTTTTTCTTCTCCTCACCACTCATGCTGCCATCATTGTTGCTTCCCTTCTTGGAAACACTTCCTCCTTTGCTACTACTTTTCTTGCCAAAACCAAATAGCCCACGCAACCCACCTTTCTTCTTTTTCTTCCCTCCATTTTTCTCTCCACCATTCATTTTTTTACCATTCCCACTTACCCCTCCTCCTTTTCCTTCTTTTTTACCCCCGTTCCCATTTTTACCCTCCTTATGTCCATTCCCTTTTCCCTTCATCTCTATAGGGAAATCAATGACCCCACCTTTTCCTTCCTTATTTCCATTTCCTTTCCCCCCTTTCACCTCTATAGGGAAGTCAATAACCCCACCGTTCTTGGCACCTCCTCCTAAACCACCACCACCACCTCCACCTTTGGGCCCATAAGGACCATGGTTACCACCCATGGTTGGCATCATCTTTCCATAAGGCCCATGTGGCCCATTTCCATTTTCTTGCATCATATTCACCTTGTTAGGCATCATAGCCTTGTTGGGCAAATGATGTCCATGACCATGACCATGGCCATGGCCAAACTCTTCACCTTCCTCATCATCATATTCATCATCATCATACTCATCATCATATTCATCATCATCATCAAACTCATCGTCGAAATCATCACCAAACTCATCAAACTCATGATCACTCATGTCAAACTCCTCTCGATCCGGCAAGTTGAACCTGACAGATTTCTGGTCCTTGCCATTTGCTTGTTGGACCTTCTTCATCATGTCCTTATTAGCACCTTTCCCATGTTGCACTTGCACACTCTTGGGCTGCTGGTCTTTCCCACCACCACCCTCGTGAGGCTTATTTTTACCGCCACTAATATCCATGTTATTGAACTGGTTATTCATGAACTGGACTTGGTTATGATGATTTGAACCACCCTTTTGAACACCCCAAAGCTCGGCATGTTTTCCGGACTTCTCAAGCTTCTTTATGAGTCTTGCCGCATCAACACAACCTGAAACGGCCACTTTCCCTTGTTCTGCATCTATAGAAACACTATACACACCTAAAACACAAAACAATAAACAAAAGTATTGTCAGTGGAACTGTGAAAGTGACACTTTTTATCTTTATTTTTATTTTTTAAAATAAGGCAAGCATATATCATAATTAAGTGGGGGAAAAAATTAACTTGGTAAGAAAATTTACCATCAATTTTCTGCAACAGTTTCCTTACTTTCTGTTTACAGCCATCACAGTGTATGTTTACCCTCAGAACACAAGTCTGTAAGGAAGAAGAAGAACCCCATAAAATTAACAAAAACTAATAATTTAGGAAAAAAAAAACAAAAACAAAAAGAGAAGATAAAACCAAATAGACAGAAGAGAAGAACAAAAGGGTGCTTCTTTAGCTTGGTTCAATAACTTGATAAATAAAAATAGTTAATACAAGGGTTGTACCTGAACCTTCATGAACTCTTGTTTACTCATCCTCTTTGAGAGAGAGAGAGGAAATGGATGTGAACCAGTGAGCAAAGACTACAGAGAGAGAGGGACAGAGAAGTTTAAGAGAGAAGCAGAGTTCAAAGTCGGTTGGTGAGCATTAAACACTTTAATCTTTTAAAGCTCTTCTCCATCTTTTTTTTTCTCTCTCTCACTTTGTTTCAGGGTTGGGTTAGTGTTTTGAAATAATTTTTTAAGAGAGAGAGCAGAGGCGGTTACTGTAGGTGCAAGGCAAATTGAACAGCTGGAGCTTAGTCTATTGGGCGAGACAAGGCATTTTATATGTTGTACGCCTTAAAGTCCTTCTAAGGACAGTGCCTTTTATATAATTTTTAGTGTTAATAGTTAGCAGGAGTATAAAAATATCCCACTGATATGATACAGTTATTAAATGTTTTAAAGTTTTTTCAAGTTTTATATTTATTTAATTTAATGGGTAGAGCTTACCCTGATAGTGTATAATTACAATAGTTAAATCTGATTAAAATTATATCAAAATAAAAATATATACAAAACAAATGGTTTCGATACATATTTGATTATTTAAAGACATTAGTCATTAGTTATCAGTATTTCATATTTTCAAATCCTACGGTAGAAGTCTTTTAATTTGATGGCTAAAAACTACACTCAATTTATTTCAATGGTTAAAAATTATCGCCTATGACTAGATACTTTTTGATATCGTACTATAATTCTTTCAATAATTAATACTAATAGACAATTTATTTCAATGGTTAAAAATTATCGTCTATGAGTAGGTACTTTTTGATATCCTACAATAATTCTTCTAATAATTAATACTAATAGTATTTTTTATTTCATTTAAATTTTTTTTGGCAACAGTGTTTGATAAATAATGATATCTGCTTCCTATCAATAAGGCTGGTGGCAGTGATTATCATATTAGGTATGAAGCATGATAATTGCCTATGGGCCCTACTTCCAGTTAATCATGGGCTGCAATGGGCTCTGTTACAAGACCCATTTCCTGGCTCTGCTTGAGTGGCCCAGCTTGGTTTGACCAACTTGCATGTCAGGCTTGCGTCTGCCCACAGAAATTATCGAATTTTCCTTGAAATTAAATAAGGAAAAAAAATCATCATACGGTGTAAAATTGCTTGGTTAGAGGTTTCAGCAATGTTTTCTTCCTTTATTTTACTTGCATACACAT
Source organism: Artocarpus heterophyllus (assembly GCA_025403435.1). Taxonomy (NCBI): domain Eukaryota; kingdom Viridiplantae; phylum Streptophyta; class Magnoliopsida; order Rosales; family Moraceae; genus Artocarpus; species Artocarpus heterophyllus. Next base: position 18,374,664 of record CM046338.1, read on the forward strand.
GATTAAATCAAGGTTTTCCAGCCAAAAAGACAAAGACCATAGAATCTATTAAGCCTAAATATGTGTAAAATTAGTAGGGCATATGCCACTGCCAGAGCCAGATATTGATCTACTTTTTTTTTTCTTGTAAACATTTTTTTTATATTGTCACGTGGCCAGCTTATTAATTGGGTCATGTGAATACCATGGGACGGTGAAAGAAAAATCATAGAGAAAAACAAATTTTGAAATTGTATGAGGAAATAATGGAAGTTTTGGGATCACCAATATCTCAAAATATTAATTTATTTCCCTCAATGATCATGGGTTTTACTCGATTAGTCCGAAGTTGACCCATGGAGAGATCCGAGGCAGCAAAAGTCTCCCAACACTAATAACTGTATTCACAAGGACTTGAACCTGAGTCGCTTACTTAAGCCGAAGAGCCCCTTGTCAGCTGAACCAACCAGTTATTGGTATTTACATTATTTTTTTAATCCTAAACTTAATCATTTTCACTTTTATGTATAAAAATTAATTATAATATTTTAATATGATGATTTAATTTGGCAATTATCCAAATGTAAAGCTCAATATATAAGTCGAAGCTCTCCGATGTGAACTGAGCAGAGGAAGGAAAGAAAGGAGAGGTAGAGAGAAAAAAAATATCTCCATTCAAAATCACCGATGAGCATTTGAAATCCGTTTTCGACATAGTTGATACTGTTGAAAAGCTCTCCTAGGGCCGTTTGAAGTTTTATTTTATTTTCTGATCTTTTTATTTAATTTATTAAAAACTGGGGGCGTTACAGTCCTTTTATCAGATTTGTGCAACGGTACAACCACTTACTTTGGGGAGACACACACATGTAGTACATAGTATTATATTCATTATACATATATCTGGATATGGGCTATAGCAATATCATTATTCTAAACAAGGAACTGGATTTGACAATTGTATGATGTCCAATAATGATAACATTATTCTAAAGGAGGAGTGTTTTGGCAAATTGTAAATTCTCCGACTTTAGTAAGTTAATCAAACTGATTGAAAAAAAAATATTGGCCCATAAAAAAGGAAAAAACATGAAAAAAGTCAGTAACAACTTTGTTTGGTAAGAGGAAAAAAAAAAAGAAGAAAAGAAAGATATACATTCCATAACAGAATGAAAAATATCTTACAGATAGAATATCTTCTCAAACTGTAAGATATTATTTTTATGAAATTGTTATTTTCTTATAATTTAAAATAACACTGATGAGTTAGGTACTTTTTCATATTCTCACACTTTTTTTTTTACTATAAAGTAAAAATTGGAAAAAAAAAAAAACTGGAAAACTAATAGACAATATGTATGTCTTTATCATAGCTATGTGACAGAGTAAAAAATATAAGAGTTTGAAGCAGTTCCAAATTAATTTACTCCAAGTCTGAACTCTTCTTTTGCAACCAATTATTGATTTTTTATCTTCCTCAAAAGCCCAACCAGTGATTCTTGAGGAAATGGCTGTCCCTATTTCTTCTTTATCTCCTCTATAAACAATTGGTAAAAATTTATCCATTTCTCTGCAAAAGATGATTTGAATGATGACAAAAAGGAACCCCACTTCAAGGCACAGACCAAGAAAAATCTAACATTGCTAATGTCCTTTATGGGGCACGGTGTAGATCACAAAATGGCTTTTGAACCCAAAATTTTGACTGACCAAACTTCTTTGGTCGCAGGAAATCAGAATGGTATCATAAAAAAACTTGTTCATTGGTGTGGTAATGTGATCTAATCACACTTTATGTTCTTTTATTTACTTTTTTCTCCACTTGTTCAAATCTGGTAGGCCTAAAAAGGGGGGAAAAAATGGCTAAAGAACATTATTAAAACCTTGTGGAACATTCGAATCATCGGAAATTAAGAGAGAGATTTTTTTTTTTTTATTTTTTTTTTTGAGATACTCCATTAGAGAAAGGATTTCGGAAATATGAACCTTTAATATTTAAAAGGGTTCACTTTAATCATAGTCTAGTTTCTCCATGATCATTTATTTCAAAATTTTCAAATCTTTAGAGTTCCACTTTGCTTGGGAGAGAAAGCTCATTGGCACTTAAAGGAGTACCACTTGCTCACTCCTAGTGACACATTTTAATAAATATTGTGTTTTTGTAGAATTATAATGAAGAACACGGGATCGCGCGTTAATATTTGGGAATTACTGATGAGAGCGTAAATTAATTTTTTCTTTTTGTTTTACTTGTAATCTTAATAGATTTCGAAAGTAGATTGGAGAAGCATTTCTATATCTTTTTTCAATAGCAAAAAAAAGAGAAGTGGACAAATATGAACGCTGAAAAAACTGCTGAGATTATGACATTTTCTTACTAGTGCCCAAATCAAGAAGAGTTGAGAGGCAGAAGGATTGGGGCAGTAGTTGTCTGATCTCTGATTTCAGTTCCATTTTTCAGAACAAAAATTGAACTTTGGGGCATTCTTTTTCTGTGTGACTTCTGAAAAAAATTACTGCATTAGTGCTGTTTTAACCTCTGCAATATGTATGTTTTTTTGGGACAATCCATATAGCAGGAGACACCATAAGCAAGAATATTACTGATAAGCTGTGTAAAAGATGTGTATTCCAGGAAAATTGAGTACTGTCAGGCTTTATTCTGCATTGGCTTTGGCTTATAGAAATAGACCTTTTTCTATGTACGTTCAAATTGTAAGCTAAATGTTCAAGAGAAGAAAATAGTATTATAGCAATTGTTTTTCTTCAAAGGCTAGCTAACAGTACATAATACATGAAAACATGACCACAACGAAGTAACAACATTATTGCTAGGTAACCCATGTATTTAAATGTTAGATCTGGTTAAATGAGGAAGGAAATCTATTAGTAGACGACAAGTCGTAGCTAGTACCACATACTTAATGGTGTCGACGCAGTGGAATGACTCATTGGAATTAGAAAATAAAAATTTTTCAGATCTAATTTGGACAGAGGATTCAAAAATCTACTAAAAAAAAGCCTCTCAAAAAGAAAATCTCTATCTATAATTTTCTTAAGAAAATAATAACAAACACACTTAAATAAACGACAACGTAAATAAATAACAATAGACTAATAACAAAATAAAGCTAAAATATATATATAAAAAAACTTAATAAGGTAATTTCTCCTACATAAAATCATATTATATGCAAAACTAAGTGTAATGAATAAAATATGATACTGATAATACAAAACAGAGTCATGTCAATAAGGTTTTTTTTTTTTTTTTTTAATATCATATCATAGAACTCTCATAATTTTTACAGCAAAATTGATATTATCTATAAGAAATAAACGTTAAAGTAAAGTAACTATAATTTTATGTTAACGAGCTCTACACTGAACTCCATTATCAAGTAGAAGAAATTATAACACGACATGAAAAATAACCTACCGGTACAATACAATTTGATAACTATAAAATTTTGTTATTTTTTATTAACATGAATATTTATTTATTAAGAACATGATTCAAATTAAAAGAACTTGTAGGATGTTTGGCATATGACCGTATAGATTATTATCTCAGTTATAAATAGTATAAAATTTTCACATATTACAATAAAAAAATTAATATAATATAAAACTCTTATATATTACAATAAAAATTATTCTAACCAATAATTCTTATATCTATACCAAACATTTTGTTAGTTTTTTCTTGATTTTGTTACAATATATATACATATAAAACTCTTATATATTACAATAAAAATTATTCTAACCAATAATTCTTATATCTATACCAAACACTTTAATAGTTTTTTATTGATTTTGTTACAATATATATATATATATATATATATATATATATATATATATTATGAAATTTTCAATACAATAACGTTAAAGTTTTGCAATCTTGTCTTAGCCAACGGTGACACAGTTGGCGTGACCTTGAATTTTACATTGACAAGTTTTGCTTAAAAAGTACAGTGGTGTTATTGCTTTTTGCATGATGTATGAAGTTAATCATGAACAGACTCCCGTACAAGCGCGTAGATTCTGCAGGCTGATATTCCATACTGACTTTTTTCTTTTATCTCCAAAGTAAAAAAAGAAAACAACAAAAAAGAAAAAGAAAAAGAGAAAAGATCTCATGGGGATTCCTCACCGACAGTTTGATCAGACGTGTGAAGCCGAGCTGATCTTCCAGAGCCTGAAAGAAATTTTTTTAATTTGCTGTCACGCATGCCTGCTGTTTTCGCTTCAAAACTTTTTCTAATTTTCTGGATTCGTTTTCTGCGGATCAGGTCCGTCTAATTCATTTCACGACGCCAGTACTGGAAACTACCTGGGGATTTCACAGGCATCATTATACAACTATATATTTTAATTTTAATTATTTTTTTATTTTTAAAAATTATATAAGTATTTTTTAATTTAAAAAAATTGTTTTAATTTTATCTTTTGTACACTTTTTTGATAAAAAAAATATAAAAAAAAATCAAATATACTTTTAATTTGACCGAATTTATTTCTAAAATATATTTTTTTTCTTTGAGATTTTTTTAAAATATATATTTTTATATTTAAAAATTCATAAAACTTAAGGGTTTTTTTTTTCTAATATAAGATGTTTGGTTTAAGATTTTTTATGTTTTTAAACTTATAAAATAATTTTCATAACTATTTGAAAGTAGTCACGTTGTTTTGTTAATTTTTTCATTTATAGGTATGAAATTAAAATTAGCTTTTTAAATTTAGATAATACTTTTATAGTTTTTAAAAACATATATACAAATTATAATAGTTAAAATAATGAAGTAAACTCATATAATTAATCCTTTTATTTTGTGATTCTAATGTCTTAAGTTCTAAGGTACAGAAGTAGCAATTCATGCCAACACATCGTGTTCATGACGGGTTGTGTCTATATTAAAATTAAGGGTGTTTACAGATTGGAATCTGCTAATCAGGCTTCAATCTGTAATCCAATCCGTGTATATCAGATTGGGATTTTCTCAATCCAAAACCAATTCGTCAAAGTCCTAATCCAATCTAATTTGATCCACAAACAATATATTTTACGGATTAGGATTTGTGAATTCACGAATTGAGGTTTAAATTAATTAAAAAAACTAAGAATCCCAATCTGTAATCCGTCAAAGTCCTAATCAAATGTGACATAATTCGTGTATATCAATGTGACATAAGGGTGTTTACAGATTGGAATCTGCTAATCAGGCTTCAATCTGTAATCCAATCCGTGTATATCAGATTGGGATTTTCTCAATCCAAAACCAATTCGTCAAAGTCCTAATCCAATCTAATTTGATCCACAAACAATATATTTTACGGATTAGGATTTGTGAATTCACGAATTGAGGTTTAAATTAATTAAAAAAAACTAAGAATAAAAAAGCATAATATAATATGACATAATTCATTAAAATCCAACAAATTATAACTTAATCGAATGCAAGTCAGATAATGAACGAAACTGTAGTATTACAACAAACAAAATTAATAAAACTATATGTTTATTAACTTAAACAAAATGGGGTTAGATTTGAGCTGAGTTTTTTTTTTTTTTAACTTAATAAAACTATAAGAAATTCTACTTGTAGCCTATACACATATATATATTAACCGTGTGTTTGGCAATGGCTCCCATCACTTAGTTCCCCCCATAAACTTAATTATGAATAGTGAAAAGCTCTCATATGCTACAGTAACACTAAAAAAAAAGTTTTTGCTACAATGTAAAGCTCTTACATACTACAGTAAAGGTGGTTCCTACGACCCTTTCAAACACCTAGAAATTTATATTAGTTTAGAAATTTATATATACATATATATATTAATATATAAAATCTAGGTATTATATATATATATATATATATATATATCATATTCACGGATTACACGAATTGGGAGATATTCAATTCATAATTCAACCAGTATATAACGGATTAGGAAAAGCCCAATCTAAAACCAATCCATCATAATCCAATCCAATATGATTGAACGGATTGCACGGATTGACGGATCCTATGAACACCTCTTATTAACATATATAATACATGTAGGTTGTTCAAGAGAGTGGTTCAAATTATATGGTTGAAACTGTATATTATAGCGTGTGAGAAGTTTACATTGTAGGGCTTGTTTAGAACCTAGTTGCAACTATTAAGTTCCAACTGCTATAGTGCAAAGCTCTTAATATTACTGTATAAAGTTCTCACATGCTACAGTGTTTTTGTTCTAACTTGTAGTTATAACTTTGTTCTCAAACACTCTCGTAGCAAACTTTTGCTTTTCATTGTAGCATGTGAATATTTTACACTGTTTGTGGTTGAAACTATGTCGATAGAATCTTCCTCCCGAACACCATTAAGAAAGAAGAGGCCAATTTTTTTCTTTACTTGCCAAAAATATTTTTTAAGGGGCCGAAAACTACAATACAACTTTTTTTTTTTTTTACCTTTATTTATATCCGTGTCTTAATTTTTCCCCAATGAACTAAATTTGTAATGTATTTAATTTAATTTTTAAAGTATAAGCCCAAAGAATTGTGAATCTACGCTACTTTAAATCAAAACTATAGCACAATAGTTTTTTTTATCCTTTGTTTATTTCTTTGTATTTTTAATTTTTTTAATCAAATGAACTAAATTTGTAATAGAGTTTAATTCAATTTTTAAAAGTTGAGTCCAAAGAATTGTAAATTAACATAGTGATGTAGTTTATTTTTAATTTGCTTGATATTTTAAGTTTTAAATATGAATATTTAAAAATAAAAACTTAGGGTATCATTGAAAAGTTTTCAAAAAATTAAGTATTGTAATTTAAAGTTGTGTGGGGAGGGTGAAAGGGAACAAGGGCTCAAAGTCACATACATATGCACGTACTGTGGAATCAGATATATTGGTTTAAATTTTGGTTCAAATCACAACAAGAAGTAGTAAACTTAGAACTTGATTTCTTTTTTCTTTTTTAATCAAATTAATGGTTTGAATCAACCCTCAAAAGATTTGCCAAACATTAGTTTCAAACAACTCTTTAGTTTGAACCCCATAAACGAATGAGCCAAACGAGCTCAATTTGTAATTACCAAAATTATACGGGTTTTAATATAATCACATATCTATAGAAGGAAAAAAAAAATTGCAACACGAAACCAGAGTTAAGCACTTGAGCTCCTTCCAACTAAGACAGTAGGAAGGGTTATTTATCTTTGTATACTTTATATTTTAGGTTTATTTAAACAATATACCTTTAGTTTTTGATTTAGTCAAATTTATACCTTTAGATTAGATTTATATACCACTTTATGTCTTTTCTCAATCAATTTTTAATTTTGACTTAAAATATTGTCCAAAATACTCCTAAATTGAAAAATAAGAGAAGTTTAAAACTTAATAAAACTTTATACTAAACTTTTTGACATAAAAGAATGCATAAAATATCCTTAAAAATAGGTGTTTTGTGTGTTTTTATTTTTTTCTTATTTTTGAAATTTTTTTTCTCTTTTACTTAAGGATAATTTGGTCATTTTAATGGTAAAAATCAACTATTGGCTAAGATAAGGTATATATTCGTGTATTAAATCTATTTTAAAGATATACATTTGATGAGATAAAAAATCAAAGGTATAGTTTTTAAATTAATCTAAAACAGAAGGTATTAAAGGATTAATATCTCAAGTAAGAATCAGAATCTTACTAACGTATAATTACTACAAAGTAAGATAATACTAGCGTGTCATGTTATATAAGTAAAAAATCAATGATTTGTAATATGTAAACTTTTTAAGAGTATATAAGGAAGTCTAACAGTCATGTTTTCTTTTTGACGAGTAATCCATGTTATAGGGTATTTGGGAATATTAGTTTATACCATTAAGTGTTTTAGTATGGAAAAGCTCTACATTGTAAATTTTTTTGTAGCTTTTTTTTTTTCTCAATATTATAATATGTGAGAGTTTTAAAATGTAGCAATAAAAAGTTTTAGACTGAGAATGCCAAACGAGTACAATGATTAACATTCTTTTTTGTGGTACCCACCAAACTGTCTTTCTTAATTTTGTGGTAACATATGATTGATAACACTCTCCAATCTTCCATGTGAGAGTGGGACCAAAATTCTTCTCCTACAACGGTAAAACCTCCCAAGTTTTTGATCTTATGTGTGAAACCAAAATTCGTAACCAAGAAAATTGCAACCCATGAGAAACTACAATAAGATGAAACTAATGGGAATTTTTTAAAATAAAAAAAATTGTCATTATACAAAATTTTCGACTCTTAAATAATATATAGATATTTCCGACCACAAGACACTCAAATTAAAAAAAAAAAAAACAGAAATAAAATTTATTTTCAATTATCTTTTTTGTCTTTTTCAATGAGGTATCAATTAGCTCCTTGAGAATATTTTTGGACTACGTTTGTACAAGCACATGGACGGAGTAAAATGGAAAGGGAAAGGTGGAGAACCAAACAAAATATTTTAAATGAGGTAAGAGAAGATGGGGACTTTTGTCCACAGCTAGTTGTTTTTCTTTTGTTTGAGCCTTGACAAGCCGAGACCATATGACTATTCTGTTATTATTGTGGCGGGTCCCCAACAAAAACCACCCAAAAAAAAAAAAGGGTGGGGTTGGAGTACCCTTAATAAGGGACAATCACTCTAGCAGGAGATGGACCAGAATCAGAGAGAGGAGAGCCTTCTTTTCTTTATTATTTTGACCTGACAAGCTCAGTTGGGAGTTGGACCCCAACATAAAGGAAACCTACAGGGTAGCTGTTGGACAATCAGCTTCATTGCCTTTGGCACAGACCTCCATTATGTTGTTGCACTGCACAGAATGTGGTTTGACGGTTTACAATGTTTCTAATTCGATTATTAGGCATAACTTATGATAGTACATATACTTTGATGTTTGATTCTATAAGTAGGTTATATTATTTTAACTATTTGATTAATTTTTCTAACCGTTTGATTTACAAATTAAATTACTTTCATATTGCGCTCTAAATTTTTAACAAATTGTCGTAAAGTTAACCCAACAGTTATAATAACAAGATTTATCGCTAGGATCAAAATATTTGCCCTACCAGAGCTCTCATATATGAAAGACCTAAAGAGAATACCCATGTAAGTAATGGTGGACATTATATTATACAGTTTTCACAGCACTGCCATATCATATATCTCAATCACATACCTAATCAAACTGAATTTTAGGGAACAATTCCCTGAATATGTAGTAGGTATATGAATTTTATAACCATGTGGTATTATTACATGATAGGCTGTGATTATGTGATTGAGTTAAACATGATTTGAAGCAAATAGAATGTTAATATTTGTTTGTCAGCAGCAAGTGGAGTCTAAAATTGGGTCAAATTGAGTCAAGTCAGAGAGTTGGAATGTGCAGAAACCCGATGCATAAAGTAAGTTTAAACTGGCAACTGGCAAAATAACTTTCATTTTCACAAGAGATTGAGAGAGCTTATATGAGTTAATTAATAAACAACACTGAGGAAAAGAAAAAGGAATTAGCCAACAGGAAATAGTACAGAGGCAAATACCCTTTTACTTTTTTTCTTTCCCAGTAAAGAATAAACCCAACAAAGATTCCAATCCCCAACAATAAGTATTGTCATCGATTCCTTTCTTTCTTTCTTTATTTTTATTCTCTTTTTCTTTTCACTTTTAGACACCGAGGAAGACAAGAGATGTCACTTTTGTCCCCCTTCTTTTACTTCCTTTGTAAATCCCACAAATCATTAGACAACCCAACTCACTTTTCCCTCTTATGCTTTAGAACTTGTGTTACCAACATTCCTTGTCTTTTCTATTTTTCTAAGTTTCACACCATGCCCACTCCACAAACATGCACGCTACTCATTTTTGCTCAGAGAGAGAGAGAGAGAGAGGTTCCACTATAGACAATTACCTATGCTGTTCTTAACTATCTGAAATACTCAACGGCTCAAAAGAAAGAAAGAAAAAGAAATGTTCAAAGTTTCTTCTAAAGCAGTCCAACATACCATGATCAATATTTCCATAATTCTTGCAAAGCTGTACAAAATGTCCTCAGGGATGGATACAAATTGATTTTATTTCTTTTTTCCTCTTCATAAATGTCACTTTAACTATATCTGTTTTTAACTTTTGAAATGTGATTCTTTTTCTCTGTAGTGTATGTAGTTAATGAAAATTCAATCCACGACAGCTGATAAAGTATAAACTCCCACAAGAAACTATAGCTGCGTCAAAACTTGCACGTCTTTCAAACCTGTATAAATGATATCACCCATGAATCTTGCATGTTAAGGAAATCTGGAAAAACGCCCGCTCAGGATGATGCTGGAAAGAGAAACATATAGATCGTTTAAGGTAGAGAAATTGGTATTTAAAAAAGATATAAAAAAGTAAGTCATGCAAACTCGATAAAACGACTTGAGGGAAAAGAACCTCAAAGCATTTAGGTAGGAAATTTAAACATTCCATCTATGATCCATCAAAAGGGAAAAAGAAAAAAAATTCAGTGTGAACAAAAAGTTTTGCAGACTTCACCTTTATCAATGGTGATCACAATAAGTTCTTGTATGAGCTGACGACAAATCGGACACTTGTTTGATCGAGCCCTCAACGCTTTTGCACAATCACTGCACATGCACTGAAACGAAGAATTGAAAATCAAGACGGCAAGAGAAAGAACAGGAAAGAGCTGACTTGAGGCAAATCAAAAGATGACTAACTCTATTTGTTAGAAGGCAATGTAATTTTAGCTCAAACGCTTAAAAAATTTGCATCGGATTCACTGAGGGGATTACAATATGAAGAAAAGACATTAAAAGACCTTGCATATAGGTTTCTTTAAAATTCTTCTTATAAAAATCCAAATGACATTCATGATCTATAAAATGCAAAACGAGGCAAATGCACAAAAATGATCTGGTGGATTTTCTATCCACAATTAAATTTTGTGCTGAAACAACAGCAGCCTAACCACAACTAAGCCCAGAGAAGGAAGAAAAAGGGACCAAAGGACTGCAATCAATTTTCCATTCTACTTCATAGCAATGTGTTGCTTTTGCTTAGTAGCCAGTTTGAAAACATGACCATTTTAAGTCCTGTGACAAATCAGGACGCACAAACATCCACAAGAACTATCCATTAGGTGAGTCCAAAATCAAGTTGAAGACCTCAAAGTTGTCGAGATATGTCGTCTATCACTCAAGAAACCAGTGACACTAAATAATATCATCCAATCGGGGTCACAAGCATCAACAGAGAGTTTCTGGATCCGACTCAGGTGCATCAGCCAACAAGGGCCACCAACAGGATCATCATATGTGTTGCTGCAGTACCTAGACTACCAACCTACTATCAGAGGCTTCAGATTATTTAGTTTCTACTATCAAGGATTTTCCTGAACTGGGCACAGAATTCCAATAGTTAAACAAGCTCAATTAAGAGGCTAAAAGGCTAATAGCAGCTAGACACTGACCTCCACACCAATGTTTGAATTAAAAGAGACCAAAGAGGAAGCTGTTCTATTTAGCAAGTTATCTAAAAAGGGGATGAAAAACAAAAATCTAGTTGCAATTTTTGGAAGAACAATAATATACCACAATTTGGACATCAAAATCAGTCCAGCAAATAGGCATAATCAAAACATGCACAGACAAGGGCAGATGTAGGCAGTATAAAAACAGCAGTGAATACTAGGTCAAATGATGGGGTCAATGGCTTAATCTGTTACCAGTCCAGCTAATATTATATTGCAGCAACAATTTAGATCCTTTTCCCTGCCTCCCAGTGAGATTAACAAAGAGACTGAAAGTTGAAGGCCTTACCATGTGCCGACAAGGTAATACAGCTGTATCCTTTGGCTCCATCATGCATATCACACATTCTTTCCCTGGCTCACTGTTATTGAAGTCTGATTTGTCGGCAGAATGTCCAATTCCATAGAGTGCACGTAGCTCATAACGAACCTCATCAATCCACAAGATCTGTTTGATTACTCTCGCTTGAAACTGGCCTTCTTTAGTCTCATCAAGTACAGCTTGAGTAATCTGTGCGTGAGGAGATGTGGTGGAATGAGGTTTACCAGACTCTACATCTGTTGAGCTAGGCGGGAAGCGTGTCTCCACTTAGATAACAAGCGGAAAGATGTCTTCTGCTGCTGTTGAGTTTGATAACTCATTTATTTCAAAGAAACCTAGGTCAATGCCAGTTCCAGGCGGCTGAAAAAATTTCTGACCTAGACCTTTCTGAAATGGGATTTTCGTCGGCATATAATATTCAGGGTATGATGGAGTAAATATGCAGTTCACCCCTTCCTTGGCAAAGTAGAATATGGTGATACTGTCCTCAACAAAAAAGAAGAGAAAACAAAAGAGATATATCACATACATGAAGCATGCTCACGTCAATCAACAAAAAAAAAAAAAAAAAAAGAATGAAAGAATGAAGGGGCTGTATCTTGCTACTCGAGTTTTAAATCTGCCTCCAAACTTCATATTAAAACGACCTCCATTATAGTAATTGATGGCACAAGGCAAGTACATAGTTTAAGAGTTCAGTGGCTACTGTGCAACAGATCGAAGTATAAACATCTATTCAAGTTGATCAGCTAATTAGCCTAGTCCTAACTAGTTAGCGTTAAATAGTTCTATCAATGCATTGGCAGATAGTCTTAAGTTATCAAAAGATTGAAAATACCATAAGCTCATAGTTGTGCTAAAGAAGACTCTACTAAGAAGTAACAATTTTCTACATGATGCTGCAAGCCTAAGGTCCAACACATAACAAAATTGGACAATTCCACACGTGGTGGAACATCAATTTCACATTTCTAATCCTCCATGCAGTATTAAACCTGAAAAAGAAGCTTTTCCTCCCCTGTCAAAGAGATCCCACCCTCTCTATCCCTCCAAATTGTTCTTGTGCCTGACGCAAGTAATTGCATCAGAGCGAAATTCAATGTTTACGTGGACACTAGTATTAACACATTCAGCCTCTCTTTTTTCCTTCCAAAGTTCAACTCAAAGCTCTTTTAAAATTTAGAAACATGATTAAATTTTTGCAATATTACTATAAATTTGCATTATTTTAACGTCTGCGAACAGAAGTCACAAACTTTAGCCACAACCCAATTGCTCTATGAAATGGGTTCACGATTTGATCAAAATCTCATCAAATCCAAAACAACGAGTTAAGAGAACAGCAATGTAAGTCTTACTCATAATTAACGAGATTATCCAACCAAAATTCGTTTTCTTGACCCAAAATTATAGCAGAACCAATTAAATTAATAACATTCAGTAAAATAATTGTCAAAGGCCAAACGAATCAATCCAAAAAGTCCCACCAAACTACGACGAGAAACCAAATATATCAACTTTCGACAAACCAATAACCATCATTAAACAATAATAATTAAAATGATAATAAGCAGAAAACAAAGTGAAAAAAGAGGAAGAAAAATGAGAAACCCCATTGGGCTACCTGCCATCAACGAGAGCATCGAAAGTGAAAGAGACCAAGAAGGAGTCGGAGTCATTGTCGTCGGCAGTAATCCTGATGGAGTCCTTATGCACATTCACGTCGTTCTTGATCTTCTTGGCCGGAGGAAACCCGGCGAGCCGGATGGAATCGGACGGGTCGGGCTCGCAGGATTTGGCGAATTCGCAGCCAAGACATTGTTAGCAGAAGATGATGAAGAAGAAGAACGACGAGGAGGAGGAGGTACCGGGTGAGTTGTAGGTGTTAGATTGGGAGTGGAAGAAGGAAGAGACGGGGGGTTGACTATGGCGGCGGTCGGGGTTTCTTCTGGATTGTTGTTGTTGTCTACTTCTTCGTCTTCCTCCTCCTGTTTGGTTTCTGCTTGAAATCAGTGTGCGTGATGTTGTGGAGGAAGAGTAAAGTGATTTGTAAGCAAACGCCAACGGCAAGTCTTCTTGTTTGGCTTTTTGCCTTTGACGCTTTTGACAGTGACCCACCCAGGACTGACACAGAACATGTGTTTCTGGATTTGGATATTTGACCAATTACACGTGCCATTATATATTGGTATATAATTATTTGAAATTTGTTGGTTTGATGTTATATTTCTTTCCATTTTGAAGAGGTTTGAAATTACAATTACAACTCACATTTCGTCATTATGATTAAAACTCTTGAACATGGGGAGCAACCGGTCATTATCACTGATAGGCATAAAAGGATTCTGATTGTCGTTGTAACAGCTTTTCCTAAAGCTCACTATGGTTTTTGTTAGGGCCGTACAAAAACCGTCTCGCACCTGTCAATCGTTCGCGCATGCGTCCACCCATCAAAAAAATTGGGTTTACGTTAGCAGCCTACTGGCTGGTGAACCCGCCCACCAATATATTCGGTGGACGGGTTTGGTTTTAAGTTTTCGAGGGCGGATTCAACCTGCACTCCCCCACCTATATATTTTTTTAAAAAAACTTATCATTTATTTGATTTTGTTCTTATTTTAGAGATGATTGAACAATCCAACACTTCAAGCACGGGCTCCCTCTTGGCATATTAGAAATTGAAAATTCTCCTATTATTTTGTGAAGTGATCAAAATTCAAATCAAGTAAGTTAGTAGAGAAAGCCCTAAAAGAAAAAGAACACTTGACTTTGTTTATCATTTTATTTTTAGCATTCTATTATTTTCGAACCCAGTGAATAGGCTTTAATCTTTATGGACTCTTGACTTTGTTCATCACTTTATATGTAGTTGATGTTTCTTGTTGCAGTGAATGATTATGTTTCTTAATTTGTACTTTTGAATATGGTCACTGTCTTTAAGCATCAAACTTGTTGGGAATGCTTTATGTATTATCATCTTATATTTTCTACAAATTTTCTTCACTTTCTAAAAAAAAGGTCCAAAAAATTATATTGGGCAATAGCATAGGTCTAAACCGCCTCAACCCGCCCGCACCTGCCCGCAACCACCCAAAACCAAACCAAAACTGCCCGCCATGTGGTGGGCGGTTTGCGGGTTGGTTAATCGCCAACCCGCCATCCAAAAAAACCGCACCGCACCCGCCCAAAAACCATCAAACCGCCCGCCGTTCACCCCTAGTTTTTGTGTGTATCATTTTTCAGGTCTAAAAGTGTTAAAAGTGCGATATAATCTTAAGTATAAAATTGTCGAAGTAATAAAACTTGGTGAATCAAACATCGATCTTATAAGATAAAGGTATTGCAAAGGTCTAATATATCAGTTATATTATTTTTAAATATTAAAGTTAATTATTTACAATTTAATCATAATGTTTAAATATTTTTTTACTTTTCTCATTTTTAGATTTTTTTTATGATTTTTAGAAATTTAATGATAAGAAATATGATTTAAATTGGAATGGTAAATGGTATTTCAACAATAAGAAATATGGTTTAATTAGATAGAAGATGGAACTTTAATAATAAATGTAAATTAACTTAGAAGAAACAACAATTTTAAGCAACGCTTAGGATTAAAAGTTTTATTTTGGCTATTGACTTAAATATATTTTAGTTTTTCTCAGGTTGTTTATTAAAATGGTTTAAATATGCAATAAGCCATCTTTTGTCTACAATGAATCAAGAGTTACGAAGCATTTAATGTGCTAATTTATGTTTATAATGCATCAAAAACTCATTTTTAACAAATATATATGATTTCAAAATTAACTAATTAAAATTACCAACAAAAATTATAGTTAAGTATTTACTGTGTCATTTTCTGTCTACGAATAATCAAAGTGTTTATAAGCATTACCTATACTAGCCTATGTCTACAATAAATCAAATTAATTTTGCAAGAGTTTTAACTATGTTTACATAAAAATCATAAGTTTTCTAAAAATGATTTTGATATTATAACAATTAAGAAAACATTGAAAAACTAAAAATATTTACTTTAATTTTGTTAAAATTTCCCCCTTTCTCCTTAATTAAAAAAATTTAGAAAGACGTATTAAAAGTAAAAACACACATAATTTTACTAGGCATAACTATTTTATAACATAGAAACCATAAGTATTTTACAAAAAACAGAAAACTAGAATTAAGAAAACTAAAACTAAACTTAGAGCTACATTTTTATAAGAGAAAAGAAATTTCACACAAGGAGAAGGAGCAAGAATTACAAGCCGTGGGGGGTATTTATAGGTAAAAAAAATTCTACTATTTACATAATTCTTTTACATTTTTATTTATTTATTTATTTATTTTTATCATTTTTATCATTTTATTGGGATATTCTTGACGCAAAATAACTATGATGCAAATTAAGTGATTTAGGATTTTTTTTGAAATATTTATTTGAAGTACCCCATGTTTTTTTTATTCAAATCATATAGATTTGAATTGATACAACACACGGGAATGGCGTGGAGCATAACCTAACATTGTCAGATTTGATGACTTTGGCTGCACGGGAGGTTGCCATTAGAACGTTGAGGAAGGACGTATGGACCGTTAGATGGTGATCTTCGTTACGCTGATCCTGAGGCTGAGAAGAAGCGCGCGCATGGGATGCAGGGCAATAGATTCTGCGAGGAGCGGAAAGCTTGGAAGCTCTGGATCGTGCGGGTAGCTTGATTCAATGGCTAGAAGCTTGCCACATGGCATTTCTTTCGATTTTTATTTTATTTTTTATTTTTGATGCATTTGAGGTCTTTTTTACCCGTTTTTTGTGCCGTTTTCTCTATTTTTTTTGCAAATTTCAAAGCTAAAATAAAATAAACAAATAAAATTAATTATTTATAAACATAATTTTTACAATAATTTAAAAATATTTATTTACAATAAAACACACAAAGCGTACTAAAAATAGATAAAAACTTATAAAATTAACAAACCTTAAGAGATATATTATTTAAGACTCAGAAATATTTTTAGAAATTACTAGAAATATTATAAAACATATTAGCAGACTTAAAAATTATTTACAAATATTTTAAGACTCAAATTAAAATTACACAATATTATTTTTATGGTTTTAACTATTTTCAAACTAATTAATTATAAAACACACAAAAATAATTCTAAAAATTACTAAAAATATTATTAAACATAAAAATACAACAAAAAACATATTTTCAATATATTTTCACACAAATACACTAACATACTAATTATCATACAAATGCTATAATTAAGGGATTTAATGACAAATGTTAATGCAAAGTGACGATATTTAGTCATAAGAAATGTGCATTTTTATAGTCTCATCAATCATTAAAAAAATTGAAGCCTCACTTTATGGAGCATACAAATACCTAGTGTGTTTGATAGTGTTACTCGAGCTTATTTAATAATTGATTTTAAACGCCATAGGTCTTACATAGATGCAATTTGTAACGCCCCTTAATTCGGACGTCACAGATATCGTTACATACTTACATTCATACATGCTTAAATAATTAAACTCATAGATAATATCAACTCAATCGTACTATAGATTTTAAAAGTACTTAAACTTACATTACCAGGATCCATTCATACAATTTTTTTTTTAAAACTTACGTCGTTTCAAAGAACATAGTTTAATTTTATTCCATAACATAATTTATTCGTTTATACTTAAATTATTCATGAACTTACTTAATAATAATTGATAATCCAATAGTAAAATCAAGACTTATTAAAATCTCACATTAAATCACTTTGATAATCACATCTTTGAAATCCACTTATTCCCACGGTTCGGCAGGCCGAACTTGGGACTTCGGCAAGCCGAACAACATCGGCAAGCCGGAGCGTCTTCCACCGACAGGCCGGCAGAAGCTTTGTAATTCGGACCAAAAATTTATCCAGGTTCGGCAGGCCGAAAAATAGATCGGTCGGCCGATCTTCTGGTCTTCGACAGGCCGGACACGGAGTTCGGCAGGCCGTCCGAGACCAAATCTACTTTGGAAGAAAAAATTTAAAACGTTCTAACTTTACGTAAAATATAACGGAAGATCATATTTCATAAAAAAAATGATAAAATAACTTATAAAACCATAATATAAGTATTCTTAAAAAAACTCAACATATAATATGTTCAAAATATATAATTTTATTAAATCATAAATTCATTTCTTCTTGGCGTGCTTCCGGTTACAATTCATCGTTCATGTTGCTCACACGCCGTTCCATGTCCTCCACCTATTCCATGACTCTCTTACCCTTATCTGCAACATGACATATAAAACATGAATAAGATAATGCTTAGTAAGTACATAAAATTCTCACAATTTAAAACATTTCATAAACATCATCATCATCATCATCATCATCGTATCATAAAAGTGCCTTAAGCACAATTTCATAGAAACATATCTTTCATAATATTGACCATTTTAAAATTTATTCCATATATATATTTTTTTATTCTTAAGGGCCCAAGTGTTGCACCATAAACATCATCATTGGCGCGCCGTCATGAGAGGAGAAGGGTAGCTAATCCCAAACCAACATGACATCATAACATATCATTTTATAACATTGGGTGTGCAACACTTATTAGGTGATACATATATACATAATTTTTATACTTTGAAACATACCATAATCATCATACATGCATAACTTTAAATCATGAAAAACTTTACATAAGAAATCCTTTAAGAAAAATCATCATAAAATCATCAGGAAAATCCTTGTAAACATATCATTAAACCTTGAAAAAGTGTCATGTTGCAGGTGAGAATGTACTTACTTTATCGATAGCTTACTTAACCTTAATATTGCACTTGGTGACGACACCGCGGTCTCGTTGTGCTCGCTTCCTTAAGTGTCCATGCCATATATCCATTTTAAGATGCAATAAAAAAAATCAATACTTATCATAAAATATCCATACACTCATCTCATATTTTAAATATTATTCAAAACCTTACATCTAAACATAATTATCTTTTAAATAAAACAAAACATTTCATAATCATAAAATACATCCATCTTACATACTCATACATCAGCATAATTAACAACTTTTCACGAAGACATCATTCTTTACCTATAGAATAATCATTACATTTTTCATACCTTTAAAATTAAACAGTAACATTTTACTGTGAGGGGTAGAAGACAGAATATTCATTTTTCATAAAATGTTAAAATGACATAAAACGTGAAGAAACATCACACATAATACTCATGAGCATCATAATAAAAACACAAAACAAAACACAATACCTAGAGAGGATATTGTAGGCGAAGTTTGAAGAGGAGAACATCTTTTTACATTTACCAAAAAAAACTGAATTCATACCTTGAAGTTTCTTCTCGAAATTCTTGAATTCACCAACGAAACAAAACTTTTTCTTTCAATATACTCAAAAATTTTCACGGGAGAGAGAAATTTCGTGAAGAAGAAAAGAAGAGGAAGATTAAAAAGTCAGAAAATTGTCTCAGACTTTTGAGAGAGAGAAAAAAAAAATTAATAAAAAGAAGAAACGTTAATTAATTTTCTTTTAACGTAATAAACATAATGAGCATTCATGGCCTTCATTAAGTCAGAAAAATCTGACTGATAAGAGAGTGATTGGCGTGGGAAAGGAGGAAAAAGAAAAGGAAGGTCAAACATTATCAATCTTACCTTAAATTTACCTTCTAAAAATAGGAAACCTCTTAATATAATACAAATCTATTCCTTAAATTTCCTTAACTGATAAAAACATTCCATTATTATGCCAATTAATCACATTAATTCACCCAATTAACGTAATTAACTCAGTCATAACTCTGGAGAGATTTCTGCTGACTGTTTGTCAGCTTTGTTCGGCCTGCCGATTTTCCCTCTTCGGCCTGCCGATTTTCCCTCTTCGGCCTGCCGATCTGTCAATAAATGCCATAACATAAAACATTCACACATCATTGCATCATAAATAATCATATATTTATAATTTCACATGAACACTAGAGCACAACGATTCCATGCGGTCGTCACCTGTCACAAATCTTGACATAAAAAAAAAATTAGTAACATGCACATCACATATCATATCATATAACGTTATTTATTAATAACATTCCTTAATAGCGTTACTAACTTAACGTGGTCCGTTATATAAAAATAGGCGGGTGTTACAATTCTCCCCACCTTATAAAAGTTTCGTCCTCGAAACTTAGAACAAATGTGGATACAAAACTTTCATGTCATCTTCACGTTCCCATGTAACTTCTTCAACTTGCTGATTTCGCTATAACACTTGACCAATGGAATCTCTTTATTCCTCAAAGTCCTAGTTTTTTGATCGAGTATCTTCATTGGTTTTTCTTCATAACTTAGGTCTTCTCGTATCTCGATCACTTGTGGCTCAATCACATGCGTAGGGTCCGGAACATACTTCTTCAGCATGGAGACATGAAATACATCGTGTATTGCGGACATTTCAGATGGCAACTTCAGCTGATAAGCTACTTTGCCTACTTGTTTAACAATTTCATAAGGACCGATGAATCTTGGGCTTAACTTGCTTTTATTCCCAAACCTCATAACCCCTTTCATTGGTGCAACTTTCAAGAACACATATTCGCCTACAGCGAACTCTAAAGGTCTTCTTCTTTTGTCAGCATAACTCTTTTGACGGCTTTGAGCAGTCTCTATTCTTTTTCTTATCAACTTTATCATCTCAGAAGTTTCATTTACAAAGTCGGTTCTTTCAGCATCAACACTTTCCATCAACTTCTTTTCACCAGCTTCGTGCCAACATATAGGTGACCTGCATTTCCGTCCATACAGTGCTTCATATGGTGCCATTCCAATTGTCGCCTGAAAGCTGTTGTTGTAAGCAAACTCTGCTAATGGCAACATTTTACACCAGCTGGTCTTAAAATCGAGAGAACATGCCCGTAGCATATCTTCTAAAATCAAGTTCGTCCTCTCTGTTTGGCCGTCAGTCTGAGGATGAAAAGCTGTACTGAAATGAAGCCTGGTTCCCATTGCATTCTGGACACTTTTCCAAAATTTAGATGTGAACCTACCATCACGATCTGAGATAATTGACTTGGGAATCCCATGTAGTCGTACAATCTCCTTAACATAGAGTTCCGCTAATCGTTCCATGGAATAAGTGATCTTGATAGGAATGAAATGCGCCGTCTTCGTCAGCCGATCCACAATTACCCAAATTGCATCATAGCCGTTCGTAGTTCTGGGTAAGCCGGTAATGAAATCCATTGCTATTTCCTCCCACTTCCATTCAGGTATTTGAATAGACTGTAGTTCACCACCCGGTTTCTGGTGTTCAGCTTTTACTTGCTGACATGTCATACATTTCTTCACATACTTTGCAACATCACGTTTCATTCCAAACCACCAAAAGTTACCCTTTAGATCATTATACATCTTCGTTGCACCTGGATGAATAGAGTAAGGAGTGTCATGAATTTCTGCCAAGATCCTCTCCCTTAAATTATCAACATTGGGAACACATAAACGATCCTTAAGGTACAGAGTTTCGTCATCAGCAATACGAAACTCTTGACATTTCCCCTCTTTTATTTCATGCTTAATCCTTACAAGGCTTACGTCGTCATCTTGCTTACTCCGAATTTCATCATACATTGTCGGAGCAAGAGAGAGTGCTGATAGTTGACCTGCTATAAGTTCTAGACCGAAGTCTAAAATTTCCTTCCTTAAAGGTGGAGACATTGCTTGCATAGACATCAATGTGGCAACTGACTTCCTACTTAAAGCATCAGCTACTCAGTTAGCTTTACCAGGATGATAAAGGATTTCACAGTCATAATCCTTCACCAACTCTAGCCATCTTCGTTGTCTCATGTTCAGGTCTTTTTGCGTGAAGAAATACTTCAGACTTTGATGATCAGTGAATATCTTGCATTGGACCCCATATAAATAGTGTCTCCATATCTTTAATGCAAAGACGACTGCTGCTAACTCGAGGTCATGAGTAGGATAATTCTTTTCATAATCCTTTAGTTGCCTTGAAGCATAAGCAATCACCTTTTCATTTTGCATCAATACAGTTCCTAGGCCCATCTTGGATGCATCACTATAGATTACGAACCCATCATTTCCCTCAGGAATTGCCAACACTAGAGCCGTCGTTAATCTTTTCTTCAACTCTTGAAAACTCTTTTCACATGCATCCGTCCATTCATACTTCCTTCCTTTGCGAGTTAAGTTCGTGAGTGGAGCTGCTATCTTGGAGAAATCTTCTACGAATCTCTGATAGTAACCTGCTAGACCCAAGAAACTCCTTATTTCACTTGCATTCATCGGTTGCTTCCAATTGAGTACAGCTTCTACTTTCGTAGGGTCTAGCATTATCCCATCCTTTGAAATGACATGCCCTAGGAATGACACTTTATCAAGCCAAAACTCGCATTTAGAGAACTTAGCATAAAGCTGGTGTCTTCTTAAAGTCTCCAGCACGATCCTTAAATGCTCTTCATGCTCTTCCTGACTCTTCGAGTAGACAAGAATATCGTCGATAAATACAACAACAAATTTATCGAGAAAATCCTTGAATACCCTGTTCATTAAATCCATAAAGGCAGCAGGTGCATTCGTCAAACCGAAAGGCATAACCACAAATTCATGGTGACCATACCTCGACCTGAACGCAGTCTTGGGGATATCTCCTTCTTTAATCTTCAATTGGTGATATCCTGATCGTAGATCAATTTTTGAGAACACCGATGCACCCTTGAGCTGATCAAACAAATCATCAATTCGAGGCAACGAATACTTGTTCTTGATCGTCACCTTGTTCAGTTCTCTGTAGTCAATGCAGAGTCTCATAGTGCCATCCTTCTTTTTCACAAATAAGACTGGTGCACCCCACGGTGAGTGACTTGGCCTGATAAATCCTTTGTCAAGCAACTCCTTTAATTGCGTGTGAAGCTCCTTTAATTCTACCGGGGCCATTCTGTAAGGAGCTTTTGAGATTGGTTCGGTGCCTGGAGCGAGCTCAATCTCGAATTCAACTTCTCTTTCTGGTGGTAGACTCATCAGATCATCAGGAAACACATCTTCATATTTATGAACAACATGCACATCTTTAATTCTTGTCTTTCCTTCTTGGCTTTTGTCTACAACATTTGCCAGATAGCCCATACAGCCACTTGCTAACAGCTTCCTTGCTTTCATTGCCGATAAAAACATGTGGGGTTTCTTCCTGGTCTCGCCAACATAAACAAATTTCTGATCACCTTCAGGATGGAAGATCACCTTTCGTTTCCGGCATTCGATCACGGCATTATACTTGCTTAGGAAATCCATCCCAAGAATCATGTCATAGTCATGCATGTCGATCACAATAAGGTCGACGAAAAGTTCCCTATCAGAAATCCATAGGGGTACTACACGCAAACAATGCGTGGATAATATCACTTCCCCGGAGGGTAGTGTCGTAGTGAATCCCTGTCTCATTGGTTCTAAATGAACCCCTAACTTCCTAGCATGCGACATAGACACAAAAGAATGCGTGGCACCCGTATCAAAAAGAACATAAACATCATTACATAAGCTTGTTATCTGACCTGTGACCACATTGGAGGCTTCTGCAGCCACTTGTTCCTTTGTCATGGTATAGATTCGGGCATTCGTTGGTGGGGCTTCAGTCTCCCTTGACTAATTAGTGGCCCTTCAAGGGAGGCTTGCATCTGATGCAGCTGGGCCTGAGGAGTAGGTCTCTGTGGGGCATTGGCATTTATCAATTTGGGGCAATTCTTTACGAAATGATCTTCACGCCCACATATGAAACATTGATTCGTTCCCAGTCGACATTCCCCCGGATGCTTCTTTCCACATTTGGCACATGGTTGGAATCGCCTGTCATTGTTGTTGCGCTGACCATCATTGTGCCTTTTGTTGTCTTGGCCCTGCTGTTGTTGAGGATTGCCCTTCCTCTTATTGTTTCTCCAGTTTTGACTGTTGTTGTTGCTGTTGTTGTTGTTCCTGTGGGAAGGACGGTTCTGGCTATTAGCATTGTTGGCTTGCTGGTTGGGCTGAGGCTGATTCTTTCTTAACTTTGACAAATGGAACTCAGCACCTTGGGCCCTCATAACAACCTGCTCTTGGGTCCTTGGCGGACTTGCCCCATCAACAATTGCAGCAATGTCTGGTCTAAGGGCTCTTATCAACCTACTGACCCTTTCATCTTCAT
Organism: Artocarpus heterophyllus; assembly: GCA_025403435.1. NCBI lineage: Eukaryota > Viridiplantae > Streptophyta > Magnoliopsida > Rosales > Moraceae > Artocarpus > Artocarpus heterophyllus. The sequence goes on from CM046338.1 coordinate 18,398,785, forward strand.
TCATAACCATCCTTGGACACAGACGAGCAAGTTGATCAAACTTTGTCACCACATCAGTGACTGTCATATCCCCCTGATGTAAGTTTTCGAACTCCTCATAATGTTTCCTCGTAACATTCATGTGGAAGAACTTCGTGTTGAACTCGTGAACAAAGTCAGCCCATGACATTTCTTCAACACTTCTGCTCTGTTCGATGCCATCCCACCATATCCTGGCCTCCATAGTAAGGCAGTACGAGGCACAGAGGACCTTTTCATTATCCATGAAATCCATGAGTCGTAAGGTAGCCTCAATTGTCTTTAACCATCCTTGAGCGACTAACGGGTCCTTAGAACCCTCAAAGTCAGCTGGCTTGACTCTCTTCCATCTAACCAAAAGAGGTTCCTGATAGGCTGCTCTTGGTTCAGCAGCAGGAACTGGGACTTCATTTACTTGTACTGGTGGCTGCGGAGGAGGAGGAGGCACATCATTGCCTGGTTGTTCACCATTCTGGCTGTTGGCCCTTAATGCAGCTATTTCCCGTCGTTGATCCTCCAACTGCCTTTGTAGTTCAGCGATCATCGTCATAAGTCTCTCGTTAGATTGGGTGCGGGTCTGCATTCTTCTATAGCCGTCCATCGTAAATTTCTTAAAATAATAAGGATTTAAAATTCATCTTCTATTTATGAGACAGGTTTTCATTACTATGTCATTAATCATTAAACATTCAAACCTTAATCTTATTATCATACTTGCATCAGTACATCTAACAAACTTACTTGGAGGACTTGGATTGACGTGTGGCGATATGAATTGTAATCGAAAGATTCTCTCTGATACCAAAGCCTGTAACGCCCCGTAATTCGGATGTCACAGATATCGTTACATACTTACATTCATACATGCTTAAATAATTAAACTCATAGATAATATCAACTCAATCGTACTATAGATTTTAAAAGTACTTAAACTTACATTACCAGGATCCATTCATACAATTTTTTTTTAAAACTTACGTTGTTTCGAAGAACATAGTTTAATTTTATTCCATAACATAATTTATTCGTTTATACTTAAATTATTCATGAATTTATTTAATAATAATTGATAATCCAATAGTAAAATCAAGACTTATTAAAATCTCACATTAAATCACTTTGATCATCACATCTTTGAAATCCACTTATTCCCACGGTTCGGCAGGCCGAACTTGGGACTTCGGCAAGCCGAACAACATCGGCAAACCGGAGCGTCTTCCACCGGCAGGCCGGCAGAAGCTTTGTAATTCGGACCAAAAATTTATCCAGGTTCGGCAGGCCGAAAAATAGATCGGTCGGCCGATCTTCTGGTCTTCGGCAGACCGGACACGGAGTTCGGCAGGCCATCCGAGACCAAATCTACTTTGGAAGAAAAATTTAAAACGTTCTAACTTTACGTAAAATATAGCGGAAGATCATATTTCATAAAAAAAATGATAAAATAACTTATAAAACCATAATATAAGTATTCTTAAAAAAACTCAACATATAATATGTTCAAAATATATAATTTTATTAAATCATAAATTCATTTCTTCTTGGCGTGCTTCCGGTTACAATTCATCATTCAGTTGCTCACACGCCGTTCCATGTACTCCACCTATTCCATGACTTTCTTACCCTTATCTGCAACATGACATATAAAACATGAATAAGCTAATGCTTAGTAAGTACATAAAATTCTCACAATTTAAAACATTTCATAAACATCATCATCATCATCATCATCATCGTATCATAAAAGTGCCTTAAGCACAATTTCATAGAAACATATCTTTCATAATATTGACCATTTTAAAATTTATTCCATATATATATTTTTTTATTCTTAAGGGCTCAAGTGTTGCACCATAAACATCATCATTGGCGCGCCGTCATGAGAGGAGAAGGGTAGCTAAGCCCAAACCAACATGACATCATAACATATCATTTTATAACATTGGGTGTGCAACACTTATTAGGTGATACATATATACATAATTTTTATACTTTGAAACATACCATAATCATCATACATGCATAACTTTAAATCATGAAAAACTTTACATAAGAAATCCTTTAAGAAAAATCATCACAAAATCATCAGGAAAATCCTTGTAAACATATCATTAAACCTTGAAAAAGTGTCATGTTGCAGGTGAGAATGTACTTACTTTATCGATAGCTTACTTAACCTTAATATTGCACTTGGTGACGACACCGCGGTCTCGTTGTGCTCGCTTCCTTAAGTGTCCATGCCATATATCCATTTTAAGATGCAATAAAAAAAATCAATACTTATCATAAAATATCCATACACTCATCTCATATTTTAAATATTATTCAAAACCCTACATCTAAACATAATTATCTTTTAAATAAAACAAAACATTTCATAATCATAAAATACATCCATCTTACATACTCATACATAAGCATAATTAACAACTTTTCACGAAAACATCATTCTTTACCTATAGAATAATCATTACATTTTTCATACCTTCAAAATTAAACAGTAACATTTTACTGTGAGGGGTAGAAGACAGAATATTCATTTTTCATAAAACGTTAAAATGACATAAAACGTGAAGAAACATCACACATAATACTCATGAGCATCATAATAAAAACACAAAACAAAACACAATACCTAGAGAGGATATTGTAGGCGAAGTTTGAAGAGGAGAACATCTTTTTACATTTACCAAAAAAAACTGAATTCATACCTTGAAGTTTCTTCTCGAAATTCTTGAATTCACCAACGAAACAAAACTTTTTCTTTCAATATACTCAAAAATTTTCACGGGAGAGAGAAATTTCGTGAAGAAGAAAAGAAGAGGAAGATTAGAAAGTCAGAAAAATGTCTCAGACTTTTGAGAGAGAGAAAAAAAAATTAATAAAAAGAAGAAACGTTAATTAATTTTCTTTTAACGTAATAAACATAATGAGCATTCATGGCCTTCATTAAGTCAGAAAAATCTGACTGATAAGAGAGTGATTGGCGTGGGAAAGGAGGAAAAAGAAAAGGAAGGTCAAACATTATCAATCTTACCTTAAATTTACCTTCTAAAAATAGGAAACCTCTTAATATAATACAAATCTATTCCTTAAATTTCCTTAACTGATAAAAACATTCCATTATTATGCCAATTAATCACATTAATTCACCCAATTAACGTAATTAACTCAGTCATAACTCTGGAGAGATTTCTGCTGACTGTTTGTCAGCTTTGTTCGGCCTGCCGATTTTCCCTCTTCGGCCTGCCGATTTTCCCTCTTCGGCCTGCCGATCTGTCAATAAATGCCATAACATAAAACATTCACACATCATTGCATCATAAATAATCATATATTTATAATTTCACATGAACACTAGAGCACAACGATTCCATGCGGTCGTCACCTGTCACAAATCTTGACATAAAAAAAAAAATTAGTAACATGCACATCACATATCATATCATATAACGTTATTTATTAATAACATTCCTTAATAGCGTTACTAACTTAACGTGGTCCGTTATATAAAAATAGACGGGTGTTACACAATTAATCCCAATATCTGATGATATCTTTTTGAGGCTGGTTTTGAAGGACAGGCTAAGTCATTATTGCCATGGAGCAAGTTTTCTTTCATGACCACGAATATATCTGAATCTATGAACAATGTATTGGCTAAGCTAAGAGAGTTGTCGGTGTTGGAGAAAATGATTAATAATTATTTTGAGGAGCCATTTTGAGACATAATTTTTAGTAGGGTCTACTCTGTTAATTTAACGGGTCTTGGCAGATTTGTATTCTTCGTCACGAGCAGATCGAAATCATATATTTATATGCTCAAAACGGTAATCGGGTGAATGAAAAATTGATGCTCAAAGTGTGCGCATTGACGTTTGAATTTTGTTGAAAAGAAACCTAAATGTGAAGTCCTATATTGGTTAGGCATTAAAGCTTTATATGATTTTTAAGTAGTTACGCTTTTATGTTTGGGTAAGATGTTATACCTAAGAGGCTCTCTCACGTGCACGGGTGCAAATCACGACCCCGGTAGGTTAGGGACCCAATGTGTGCACCCATGACGTAGGCAATGTGAATGACAGGCTTGTTGTGCTTGCCTTGTGCGGGCTACATCTTAGTGTAACGTGATCCTTATCGTACTATTTGATATTCGTCGTTGCACTTGCCTTGTGCAGGCTACATCTTGCAAACTTTTATCGTGCTTAGTGTAACGTGATCCTCACGTGCCTCACCACCTTTTTGTACTATTTGATATTCAATTTGAAGGTCAAAGAGATGATCGGTTTGAAGGTTGAAGAGATGACCGTTTAAAGAATTTAACAGAGCAGTCTAGGTTTATATGAAAGATAAATTTCATTCTTGTGCAAAAACAAACCCTAATATTGCACAAACATACTGCCAAGATCTTTGAACTATATGATTTTCACATAACAATAATTAAAGAAGAAGACGTACCTTGATCTATAATAAAGACTTGATGAGAATGATTTATCACAAGAGGCCTTTGAAGAAAACTGTGTTTCTCTCCCTTAACCACTCTTAGTTTTTGACAGAATACTTTTCTTGATGGAGAGAAAAATATATCGTTAATGGGTAGAGAAAGGACCAGTTTCTATAAGGATCCTTTTATAACCCACATACCATAATGTGTGCAGTAAATAGAAAATATATCCTTTATGAGCAATAGGATTTTGATACTTAATAATTATTAAACCATAATTATTGTTCTTTAATTAAATAAAAACACCAATGGGAATATGACACATGGACCACAATTAAAATATTTAACATTCTCCCACTTGGTCTATCTGACACTATCCAACTTCTTGGTTTAATAATAAAACATAATGCACAAAATATAAATTAAATCCCTTTGAAAATTGGTCAAATCATAAATCACTATTAAGTAAAAACTAATAAGGATCATAGCGGTTGTATGTCATTAGATCGACATAGTCCTTTTATGTATCACAATATCAGCTCTATACTTAATATGACCTGTAATGAGAGATATATCATAATAGTCCAACAATAATATATTTGTCAGAGACAAATCCTGTTATATTAACATAATTCATTCATGTATATACAACAACTAATACAATGAAATAGGATGCATTAAAATATCAGAAACACAAATTAATTGAGCTCAGAGTGTCAAATACATAAAGAACATAAAACATCATTGTTGAGGGAAATCTTTACGATGAGAAAACCGTTTGAAGTTCATACCCTTTTTAAACCAAGCACCCGATCAGGTTGGCTGAAAAGTCCAATCCGACCCGACCAAGGACTCGTCCGACCAGGGCAGGATCTGTCCAACCAAGGACCCGTTCGACCAGGGACCCATACGACCAGGACAAGATCCATCCAACCAGGGACCCGTCCGACCAGGACAGGATCCATCCAACCAGAGACCCGTCCAACTAGGACAGGATGTATCTGACCAGGACCGTCCGAGCAGGATCTGCCAACTTACCCAAAGACCACCACGTGGCACCATCTCAACCCTCAGTTGGGCAATCCTCCTTATTCGGAGATCATGACACCTGTCGCTGGACAGTTGGGTTACGGACCAAACCGGTCCATACCCAGATCCAAGCTAAACTCTATAAATAGGAGCATCAACTCCACCACAAAGGTACGGGCATTCTTCCCTTGCCTACTCTACCTCTCCCTTAGCTCTTCCTGGTCAGAACACTGACTTGAGCGTCGGAGTGTCCTTGGCAGGCACCAAACCGGTGTCCCCTTACTCTGAGGCATTCTCTCCTCTTGTAGATCCGACCAGACTAGGCCGAGCCAGGCAAAACAGGAGACAGAACAAGGAACCTGACCACCGTGCGTCCCCGCACATGGTGTTGTGCCAAACTCAGGCATCAACATTTAGTGCTAAAATGAGGGCCTTGCGCCTTTCCAACAGCCTTAGCTCTTCCCCCCAGACATTCCCTAGATGAACGACCAAGACCCAAGGTCCAGGACGAAGAGTCCGACTAGGTCCGAGAAGGTTACGGCTGACCAGAGAAGACCAGGTCCAGGCTACGGCCAACAAGGTCCAAGACGAAGAGTCCGACCAGGTCCGAGAAGGTTACGGCCGGCCAGAGAAGGCCAGGTCCAGGCTACGACAGACCAGGTCTAGGACGAAGAGTCCAAGCAGGCTACGACCGAGACCCAAGGTCTAGGACGAAGAGTCTGACCAAGTTTGAGAAGGTTACGGCCGACCAGAGAAGGCCAGGTCCAGGCTACGGCCAACCAAGTCCAGGACAAAGAGTCCAACCAGGCTATGACCGAGACCCAAGGTCCCGGACGAAGAGTTTGACCAGGTCTAAGAAGGTTACGACAGACTAGAGAAGGCCAGGTCTAGGCTACGGCCGACCAAGTCCAGGACAAAGAGTCCAAGTAGGCTACAATCGAGACCCAAGGTCTAAGACGAAGAGTCCGACCAGGTCCAAGACGAAGAGTCCGACCAGGTCCAAGAAGATTACGGCCTACCAGAGAGGCCAGGTCCAGGCTTCGGCCGACCAGGTCTAGAATGAAGAGTCCAACCAGGCTACAACCGAGACCTAAGGTCCAGGATGAAGAGTCCGACTAGGTTCGAGAAGGTTACGACCGACCAGAGAAGGCTAGGTTCAGGCTACGGTCGACTAGGTCCAGGATGAAGAGTCCAAGCAAGCTACGACCGAGACCCAAGGTCCAGGACGAAGAGTCCAACTAGGTTTGAAAAGGTTACGGTCAACCAGAGAAGGCCAGATCTAGGACGAAGAGTCCAAGCAGGCCACGACCGAGACCCAAGGTCTAGGACAAAGAGTCTCACCAGGTTCGAGCAGGTTACGGTCGACCCGAGAAGGCCAAGTCTAGGACGAAGAGTCCAAGCAGGCAATGACCAAGACCCAAGGTCCTGGGCGAAGAGTCTGACCAGGTTAGAGAAGGTTATAACCAACTAGAGAAGGCTAGGTCCAGGCTACGGCCGACCAGGTCCAGGACGAAGAGTCTAAGCAGGCTATGATCGAGACCCAAGGTGTAGGACGAACAGTCCGACCAGGTCCGATAAGCTTACGGCCGACCAGAGAGGCAGGTCCGAGAAGCTTACGGCCGACCAGAGAGGCCAGGTCTAAGCTACGGTTGACTAGGTCTAGGACGAAGAGTCCAAGCAGGCTACGACCGAGACCCAAGGTCTGGGACAAAGAGTCCGATCAAGTCCGGGACAAAGAGTCCGATTAGGTCCGAGAAGGTTACGGCCGACCAGAGAAGGCTAGGTCCAGGCTATGGCAGACTAGGTCTAGGACGAAGAGTTCAAGCAGGCTACGACTGAGACCTAAGGTCCAAGACGAAGAGTCTAATCATGTCCGAGAAGGTTACGGTCGACTAGAGAAGGCCAGGTCTAAGCTACGGCTGACTAGGTCTAGGATGAAGAGTCCTAGAAGGATATGCTCACAAAAAATATTTCCCAACCACATCAAGACTTTGGTGTTGATGACCTTCATTACCAAAGTCTTGGGGGACTACTATTGAGGGAAATCTTTACGATGAGAACACGGTCTGAAGTTCATACCTTCTTTCAATCAAGCACCCAATCAGATTGGCTGAAAAGTCCAATCCGACCAGGACAGGATTTGTCTGACCAGGACAAGAACTGTCCGACCAGGGGCCTGTCGGACCAGGACAGGATCCGTCCGACCAGGGACTCGTCCAACCAAGATAGGATCCGTCCAACTAGGGACCCGTCTGACCAGGACTGGATCTATCCAACTAGGATCCGTCTGACCAAGACAAGATCTATCCGACCAGGACCGTCCGAGCAGGATCTGTCTGACTTACCCAAAGACCACTACGTGGCACCATCTCAACCCTCAGTTGGGCAATCCTCCTTCTCCGGAGATCATGACACCTGTCGTTGGACACCTGGGTTACGGACCAAACCGGTCCATACCCGGATCCAAGCTAAACTCTATAAGTAGGAGTATCAACTTCACCACAAATGCATTGGCATTCTTCCCTTGCCTACTCTACCTCTCCCTTAGCTCTTCCCGGTCAGAATACTGACTTGAGTGTCGAAGTATCCTTGGCAAGCACCAAATCGGTGTCCCCTTACTTCGACACCTTCTCTCCTCTTGTAGATCCGACTAGACTAGGCCAAGCCAGGCAAAACAGGAGACAAAACAGGAAACCTGACCATTGTGCATCCCCGCACGTGGTGTTGTGCCAAACTCAGGCATCAACAATCATCATAATGTCAATAATGGTTTTCAATAACGCCCATTCTATCGACTTGTGAATTAAATGTCTTTGGTGGCAACCTTTTTGTCAACAGATTCGTAATCACGAGATTGGTACTAATGTATTCGATTGATACTCTTTGTTTCTAAACTTCCTCTTTAACGACAAAGTATTTCAATTCCATATGTTTAGCACCCCTTGAATACTTGTTGTTTTTTAGAGAAAAAGACTACTACAGAATTATCACAATAAATTTTCAACGGCTTACCAATGCTGTTGACGATTCTAAGTTGTTCTACAGCCATAATCCTATGCCACAAACTTAGCTTCCATAGTAGATGTAGCGATGACAGACTGCTTCACACTCTTCTATGAAACTACTCCTCCAGGTAAAAGGAACAAGTAGCCAAATGTGGATTTTCTTATATCAACACATCCAACATAATCTGAATCTGAATATCCTATCACCTCAAGATGATCGGATCTCCTGTAAGTGAGCATGTGATCTTTTGTTCCTTATAAGTATCTTAACACCTTCTTTGTAACTTTCCCATGACCCAATCCTAGATTACTTTGATATCTACCCAGCATTCTAACAGCAAAATTGATGCCTGGCCTAGTACAGGTTTGAGCATACATCAAGCACTAATGATAGAAGCATATGGAATCTGTTCCATTTCTTTACGGTCCAATTCATTCTTTGGACATTGCATAAGGCTCAATTTGTCTCCTTTCTGAATAGGAACAACACTTGCAGAGCACCTTATCCATCTTAAATCTCTCTAGAACTTTGTTAATATATGCTTTCTGAGACAATCCTAACAATCCCTATGATCTATCACAGAATATTTTAATTCCAATCATGTAGGATGCCTCACCCATATCTTTTATTTCAAAGTTCTTAGAAAGGAATTTCTTAGTCTCATGTAATAAGCCAAGATCATTAATAGCAAGCAAAATGTCACCAACATACAAAATTAGAATTATGATTTTGCTCCTACTGACTTTCAGATATATACATCAAACAACAATTTTCTCCTTAAATCCAAAGGAAGTGATAATATTATTGAACTTGAGAAACCATTGTCGGGAAGCTAGCTTAAGTCTCTATATTGACTTCTTAAGTTTATACACTATGTGTTCCTTTCCTTTAATAACAAAACCCTCAGGTTGGTTCATATAGACTTCTTCCTCTAAATTCTCATTTAGAAAGGCTGGTTTCATATCCATTTGGTGAAGTTCTAAATCATAATGAGCTACCAATGCTATGATAATTCTAAATGAGTCCTTTTTTGAAACAGAAGAAAAGGTCTCTTTGTAGTTAACGCTGTCTTTCTGAGTGAAACTTTTGGTAGCAAGTCTAGCTTTATGTCATTCGATACTGCCTTTAGAGTCACGCTTGGTCTTAAAGACCCATTTACACCTATCTCTTTTATAACCTTTAGGCAATTCAACAAGATTTCAAACTTTATTGTGATCCATTAATTTCATCTCTTCTTTTATAGCGTCTAACCACTCAATAGAATCATTACTTTTCATGGCTTGTGAAAATGAAACTAGATCATCATCAATTCCTAAGTCAAATTTTGACTCTTGTAGATAAATCACATAATCATATGGGATAGCAGATCTTTTTTATCTTTCAAACCTTCTTAATACCACGTCTTGTGGTTCATCTACTATGGGTTCACTGGTAGTAGCTTTATTATGGGGTGTTTCATCATTCATTTGTTGTTCTTATGTAGGTTGTCTAAATTTTCAACAACTGTGGGAACAACAACTTGAGAAGAAGTTTTAGGCAAAGGAATCTCTGCCTTAGCTTCTTGAATTTCCACTTTACGTGGTTCCACACTCCCACTGATTTCACCATTTTCAATGAACTTTGCATTTCCAGTTTCAATAATTCTCATACTATGGCCAGGAAAATAAAATCTAAACCCTTTAGATTTTTCAGGATAACCAATCTTGAATCCAGTTTCTTTTCATGTGGATTATAAATTATTTCTTCAGCCGGGGCAACCCCAAACATGCAGGTGCCTTAAACTAGGTTTTTTTCCTGTCCACAGTTCAAAAGGAGTCTTTGAAACTGCCTTACTCGGAACCCTGTTTAACAAATACATGGCAGTTTTAAGAGCCTACATCCACAATGATAAGGGTAAAAAAAAATAACTTAACATACTCCTAACCATATCTATTAAAGAACGATTACGCTTTTCTATAATACCATTTTGTTCTGGTGTACTTGGCATTGTGTATTGAGCACATATGCCATGCTTTTCAAGAAATTTAGCAAATGGGCCAGGGCGTTGTCTAATTTCATCGTACCTTCCATAATATTCACCACCTCTATCAGACCTGATAATTTTCACCTTTTTATCTAATTGTCTTTCAACCTCAACAATAAACACATCTAAAGCATTTACAGATTGAGTTTTCTCATGCAACAAATAGATATATCCATAACATGAAAAGTCATCAATAATGGTAATAAAATACTTTTCTCTACCAAAGGATGGAACATCAAAAGGCCCACATATGTCAGTGTGTATAAGTTTAAGGAGCTATGTGCTTCTTGTGGCCTTCTTGTTAATTGTGTGTTTTCCCTTAATACAATCCACACAAATACCAAAATCAATAAAATCCAAATCAAGAAGGATTTTATTCTTTGCCAATCTTTGTATTCTTTCTTTGGATAAGTGACCCAAACGTTTATGCCATAAGTAAGCTGAACTTTCATCCACTAAACCACGTTTAGTACCAACATTATGATGCAAATTCAATAGAGTCTCAGCAAAAAGATTATCAAGCTTTAATTTATATAAACCATCACAAAGAACACCAGAACCAATAAAATGATTATCCTTAAACAAACTGCAACATCCATTTCCAAACTTACAAGAATATCCTGTGTGAAGTTTTGACAAAGAAATTAAATTACGAGAAACAGAAGGAACATTAAAAGTTTGAAAAAGATCTAAATGATGTCCAGTGTCTTAAATCAAATGATAAGTTCCGATGACTTCAACTGGAGCTTTGACTCGGTTCCCCATAAGCACAAATTTTTCATATTTATTTATGGTTTAGGTCATAAGGAATCCTTGCGTCGTATTTGAAATATGAGTGGTACAACCAGAATTAATCCACCAAGTATTATGAGGAACTTCTACCAAATTTGATTTGAAACATACGAAAGCACTAGGCTTACCTTTACTTTCAAATCATGTCTTACGTTTCAGGCAGTCTTTCTTGTAGTGTACAGGCTTTCCACAGAAATGGCACACATCTTTCTTTTGTTTGTCTTGCAAACTTTTATCATGCTTAGTGTAACGTGATCCTCGCATGCCTCACCGCCTTTTCGTACTATTTGATATTTGGTTTGAAGGTTGAAGAGATGATCGGTTTGAAGGTTGAAGAAATGACCATATAAAGAATTTAACATAGAGCAGTCTGGGTTTATGAAGGTAAATCTTCTTTCTTAATTTATTTTTTCATTACATATTAAATCATTATCATAATGGTAAATAATTGATTATGTTTAATTCCTTTTCATTGTCAACTGATTCCTTATCATTAATAAAGAGAATTCATGCATCCCTTCTAGGTTGATCAAATTCATTTTCAACAATAAAGAGTTATTGTTGATTTTGGCGCTAGGAAATCTTCTTTCAAAGTGTGGAAGATGAATATATTCCTTTGTGCCTATGTAGGTGTTGTGGTTACCAGGTTCAACCTTAGTGTGCACTCGTATGTTAGTGATTATTATACAAAAGTAGTACTAGTTGAGACATATGTTGCGTTAATGACACATATTGCACAAATATTACAGTTGGATATGTTGTCGTAGAACAGTAGCCCAATACCTAATATTATCATTTTCTCCAAAATGTATGTACCCAATATCATTTGTTGTCATTAGCATAATGATTCCATCTTTGACATAATGAGTACAGAAACGTAGACAAACCTAAGAATGTATGTTGTCCTTACAAAAAAGATCCATGTATTATATCATCCCAAAACAAAAAATAAACACTAGCTGAATATATCACAATATAAGTTGACTCATAATATTAAATAATATTGGTTGCACAACATCAATATATTATTGTGTTGTTAAGATCTTTCTCGTGACGATTTTTCATTGTTCGCGCCCAAAGAAGTTGTGAAAGGGCTATTAATATCTTTGCTACTTCTTCTCACCCTTCAGGGTCTTTCGTTAGCCACACGAGGACAGGATATTAGCCTGTGTTTTGCAACATAACATATGAGTTCCTTTTTGTCGTCCAAAGGTACATAGCAATTTTTAAGTCAAATGTATTGTACCTTTCTTTGGACCCTTTTCTTGACAGGATGTCTGGTGTTGATCAAGTCAGCAACTGGCTGGTCCCACTTCCCCTTTTGTAAGTGCTTGCAACGTAGGTTCAGATTGTGGTGTCCCCACAACACATTGATTTGTGGCCTATTCCTAAAACAAAATAAAGCTTTAGTGCGTTCTTAACAAATTGTTTGAGTTTTACTAATTCATTATTGCTTTTTGTCTCAATATCGTAATTGGTTTGTTTACTACGTCCTTGTAACGCACTATATGAGGGTTAACAGTTTTTAATGAATTAAAATAAAAATCAAAAATAAAAGTAAAACCTTAAAAATAAAATTGTCTGGGGATTAAATGAAAACTCTAAAATCAAAAATAAAAATATAAACGACAATTAAACCACAGTTTAATGTAACACCTTAAATTGAATAATATAAACTATCGTCATCATCATTTTAACCCTCAACGCATTTTAATACAGTCACAAAAAGTAACAATTGATGCTTACATTATCATGAAGAACATTCTTAACAATTGAAGCAGTCCCAATGTAATATAGCTACATAGCTTCCTCAACTATTTTTTTCGTAGCCACCTCACACTTAGTGAATCCTAAAAAGATAAAAATATAAGGTAATGAGCGACAATATGCTCAGTAGAGAAAATCATTACTCACCTTTAGGTTTTTATCATTACCACATTAAAACCTGCATGGTTATTTAATACTCATCATTATCCATATTATGAGATTTATTATAATCATATTCTGTGGACACCATAGTTAATCATTACCGAGTTTCATACATATACATATATATAAATGTTACAGTTTATCATTATTCCTAGGTACCCACGTTCAATAGAGTATCACTCAACTCATCGAAACCTAAATGGGCGTGCTTGATCACCCTCTAAACATTCCAAGGGTGTTCTGGTGAGGGGACATCAAGCCCTGAATCCTCACCGAGTCGATTCTTGTACAGTGTGTTCTGGGACTTTCAACCCAAGGAAGCGTCATCACCTTTCCCCTATTTTACCTTTTAGGGTATTCATACCCAAGGACGTAACCGCCGCCCTCTTCACGTCTCACCATTTCTCCATATTCAATCATTATTAATAGAGTCAGTTTTTCTAGCCATGCTTCTCAATTTATAACATGTGTCAATTCATTATGTTCCTCGCCGTACAATACAAGACGAGTCCATGTCATAGTTTCATATGTGATACTTATATAATTTCAATTCAACATAGATATATATATATATATCTTGTGGTAAAACAATCAATTTTAATTTTATAAAAACCTCACAAAAGATGAGTAATAAAATCCCTACCTTTCAAGCTTATCAACAATCTTTTAATCCTGGAATCAATTAACGTTAGCTCCATACTCCCTTGATCCTAAGGCGTACATAAGGACAATTAAAACTAAAGCACAACATACAACTACATTCATAAATAAATCATGTGTAAATCTATCTTACTAGTATGCCATTAAAGCTTTTATGTAAATCTCTTTTGAATACCACAGTAAATAATTTTTGTCTTAACACAATATAAAATGTAAACAAGTAATCTATATGTTTTAGTCCCTAATAAGATTCATCAATCACTTAGGATAATATTGGAAAGGTTGCAAGACATTAAGGAATTAGGTGGTGAGCAAAGATGGGTTCTTGGTTCAGGTTAGCAGCTAGTATACCATAACAAACTGACAGGTTTACTAGTTTCCAATCAAAAAATTGAATAATTCATAGAAAATAAAATACAACTCCGATTTAGGTTTATGATAGCTCGTTAGAAAGCTTAGGATGTCTACTTTTTAACATGCAAACCAATTTATAAAATTCATTTTAATTTAATCCCAGAATTTCAAGAAATAGCCACTGCCTATAGAGGTATTATAAAGTTTAACAATATAAATTTTCTGTCTAGGGCATATACACTTAGACTTTATACATATGCTCCAAAATAGCAACAAACATATACTTAGGTTTAAGAACGTAAATTTGAATAATCCTTGAGTATAAAAGAAAATTTATAAATGAAAGGCTAAATTTGTTCATAAGATTCTAACCTTGGATTATGGTTAGTTGGAAGCTTGAAATGGCTTCAAAACAGGTTCCTTGACTTCGGTATGGCTGAAATTCTTGCTCAAATGGAGGTGATGGTGGTTGATTTTTATGGCTGCCTTGAAGAAGTTCTCTAAGTATTTTGCTTCAGCAAAGAAATGAGAAGAAGAGTGTGGGAACCGTGGAAGAAAAAGGAAGAAAAGATGAAGTCTTTGGAGAGAAATGATAGAAGCAATTATGGAGGAGACATGTTGAAGCATGTCACGGAGGAAATAAAGAAAATGAGGGTCAAGAGTAGTTGGAAAAGATATCCTTATGTCTCATATGGAGACTTTAACGCACATAATGCCAATATGACATTTTTGAGATTTATTAGAAGTTCTAAGGCTTTTCAGTAAACATACTAAATAAATATAGGAGAATTTTAGAAAATTTAAAAATAGATAAAAATAAATATTATAAAATAAATTTTAAATGATGGAAATATTTTTTTTGATTGATATACTAAAAATTAATTTAATTACCTTAATACCCGTTAGGAGAATAACGGGTGTCACAGCTCTACCCCTAATAGAAATTTTGTCCTCGAAATTTCAATTCTAGCAATACTAGTAAAAATTTTGATTCCATTATGATTCCAATTCTGAATCTAAACCGTTAATGTTGTTTGTTCTCCAAATTTAAGTTATCGTATCTCCACTTATTTACTTGCATGATAAATTTTACTCTAAATTCTAAATCCCTCAATGAGAGTAATTCTGACAAGTTCTAACTTATAACACCGTATAATGGTCTAGGAATCTGATCAGGCATACATATTGACCATACCATGATTCTAGTCCTTCATTGTCCATGGACTGTGATTTACATTCACATTTAAGGAGATTGCTAGAGAAATTTTATATACTTCATCTTTAGGTTCCTTTTCCTTTCTGAGTAAGGAAAAGTCAAATATAGTTGATTTCATATTTCAACTAATAAACTAAAACATAATCATAAAACATATATCACAAACACTTCTATTCAAAACCATACATTAAACTTATTCATAGAGATATTAAACGGAATCTCAGAGTTGCAGACAAACCCGACATATTTTTCATTAAACAGCTATCCTTATGACACAAACATTCAACCCAAATAATATACTCATATTTCCTATGAAATATCCCCATAACTGACTTTGGTACTTCCACATAATATTAACAGAATATTACACATTACAAACATGATACGTTTCGAGAGTACAAGGCACTCCGTATACCAGCTATCCATATCATGCAAGCTTAGAGAACACAAAAACATCGATAAACAAAAGATCGGACCTTAAGTAGGATGCGTTTTGAGATCATCAAGTACTCCGTATCCAGCCATCCCGGCATTAGGCTCAATGAATCCAAAAGATTGAACAACAGCGTACCACAAGAAATACAAAATACAAGGTAAACGGTTATTCGTGACACATGAAATACGGACACACATGCCTACATGCCATAGATAAAACCAAAAGATTACAGATGGAGATTCAAATCAATTGGCCACTCCCGGCTTTCCCTTTCCTATTCAAGCTTGGATGTTGCAGTGTCAGATTCTAGATGTATGATTTGCATTTTATCTATTAATTCCTCAGCTATTGAAGCAGTAACAAAGATTTGTCTCTTCGATTCTGCAATGATGTTTTCTTCCACAACGTAATCTAGAAATTTTAAAAGACCATTATAAAATCTATTTACATTCAGTAGTCTCAAGGGTTTGGAATGAAAGTCCAATAATTGCTCACAAGCAACTACGAATATTTCCTCAAGAGTACCTAGACCTCCAGGTAATGCTATAAAAGCATCAGAATTATTGATTATGGCTTTAAAATTTCTAGGGATGCTCCTGACTCCTTTTCCCTTACCTATGGCTTCCTTATAAAGGTTTCCTTCAGCTAAAATATGAGGCCAAATTCCTACAACTGTAGCGTCACTAGACCTAGCTGCTAGCGTCATATTTTCCATCATCTTTATACTACCACCTCCATAGATTATGTTAATCTTCCTGCATGCTAGGACTTGCCCTAAGTGTTTTGCAGCTTCTAAATAGGCTTTATCTTTTCCAAGGCTGGAACCACAAAAGACACAGACATTCTTTATTTTCTTGGTGGACTGGGAGGTAGACATATTTGGTTTATATAAGTGATTGCTTAATGTCTACTCCACTTAGACTCGGGTTCTACATGAGATTTTAAGGATGAGGAATACACAAAAAGGGCTAAAGAGACAGACGAGTAGGTAATGAAAAGGTAATCTAAAGATTTAAACAAAATCTTGTGCGGATAAGAAAGTAAGATAAGGTGATTGATAGTTTACAGAAAATTTGATTCACTTTTTGAAAAAGATTAGACTCTAATTGTATAACTTTTGACAATTGAGAACAGTTTGACAGAAGACCCTCTTGACACAACTGTAGACCTTTTGACAAATATACACCGAGTCTAGAAATTCAATATAAACGACAAATACTGTAGAACTTTTGAAATTTGAGACACAAATCTTGAATTATCTGGATAAGTTTTCAAAATTCAAACATGTTACTATACCGTATGTGACGTATCTGATAAGATAATATATTTTATTATATATATATATATATATATATATTTAAGAAAACCATAAATTAAATGAGATATTAACACTTACTGTATCAATCTAATAATCACAATTATTTCAAACACAAAAGCAAATATTTTGAGTAAAAGAAAAACACAAACTGTTGAACATCAGTTAAAACTGTTTCAAATAAGCAAAGACTAAATAACCTTTATAGAGCAATGACTTATTCCCCATCTAGTTTTCTTATGGCTTGGCAAACAGGATCTAGAAATACCATATTCCTGAGGCGTTGTCTTTCTGCATAAAATTTAGTCCTAAGTTTAAAAATAGCTCCTTGAACATATCCACTAGGGTGACCGTGAAGAGGAGGATGGATGCTATCCCAGTTCTCCTTTGAAAGTCCATCCCTACAAAACCTTATTTTATCCTCTCTATTTGTAGACATATAACCAGGTGAAGTACATTTACCATTACAATTTTGTCTTCCACATTTGTTACAAGTGACTACGATGGCACAAGCTCTTCTTTTCATTGCACTACGACTGGTACCCGTTCTTGGTAAACTGACATCTTGACTGAAGTCACTCGGACGGATCTTCCCCTCTATCAACATTCTCACATCACAAGGGATGCCAAAACGCATAAGAATCCACAACCGAGTAATTCTAGCCTTATATTTCTTTCTGAGAATCTTTTGGGAGAGTGATGGAAAATACTTTCTCAGGTGTTGGTACTTTGGGTCCATGATGAGATGAAACAAGAGTAAATATAAAGGAAAAATTGAGATAGTAAGTTGCAGAATCCTAGAATTCCTTCTTTTTTTAGAAGGAAAGAAGAATTTCTAGTGAAAAAGAAGAGGATTTGCGATTTAGAGAGAAAATAACAAATTAAGAGAGAGAAAGTGAGCTCGGAGAAATAAGTTCTTATGCACAGTAAACGTATATGTAAACAATAATTAAATCACTGTATATGACACATATAAAGACCACGTGGGAGAGACATTGTGAATCAAACTGATTTAGGATTTGGACTAGGCCCAAATGTTCTAAGTTGAAATGGGTCAAGTTGTTTTGAGCCTTAACACATTTAGAACGAGTTAAATAACAAACATAAAATTGAAAACCAATTTATACAGATCTTAAGCCCAATTCAAAGCCCACTAAAGATAAAATTAACTACGAACAAAAAGTCTAATTTAACAATAATCAAGGATCTTTCTGAATGGTATTTAAAATCATTTCATAACAACATAATCTTCTAGCAACTCAAATAATTTGTTTTAATCAAAACCTTATTGAACAATGCATACACTCATATGTTATTCCTAATACTCAACATCTATCAATGGATTCATCATCATTACTTCCAAGGGTTTAGAATGTGACTAACCTTGAAATCAATACGATTTACGTCTTCTAACATAGACCATATCAATAAACAAAGACATTTGATGTTACTACTTAGGAACATCTATAATCCCCACAATTCTACTTATACAATATTTAATTTCCTCATATAACAAAACTTTAGGTAACCAAATGATTCACATCTAAACATCTAAAACTTAAACCTTTTATCGTAATTATCCAAAATTATTATAAGTGCCTTAAGTATTATGATTTACTTAAGGAAACTCCTATTGGTCATTTTTCTATTGCATCTATTCATAAAGATTCACTGATACACTTAAATACAATGTACATAACAAAATATTCCAACTTTGAGATTCATGCATTCTTGCCTTTACACAGTCTCAACAGACCAAAAGTCTAACGTTTATCTCTCTCAAGATTCAATACCATAGATTCCTAACTTATATCATATTCCTCAAATAAATAGAACTTTTAAGAAAATATATTGACACTTATGTACTTCACCGAATCCACACATAATCATTACTTAGGTCTGAATCAATTACAAAAAATTTGGCATATCTATGCCAAACTTTAAAATCAATAAATCAAGCCTTATATTTCTTATTGTTTTTCACAAAATAAAAGGCTATTAAATCCTCGTATCTACATGAATTTTTCATTGTTCTATACGAATTAGATATGCTTATAGATCCTAATATTATACGAATCTCTCATAAGCATTCTACTTATAAATCATTCCATATAATTATCATTCCCTCATAACTATTAATACTTTTCTTCTATATAATTATCGTACTCATATAACCATTAGTATTTTTATTCTAGGGCTTTTCCATGTCACATCATTTTAGACTGTATAAATCAATGTGAAGGTTCATTTTGATGATGACAATGAAAATTCAGCTTCAAAACCATCTCAAAAACAATTTTTTTTTAAATGGTGCTACACTCCCTAGGTTAACCGAACCTAGGCTCTAATACCAAAAATTCTGTAACGCCCCTATATGGGGGTTAACAGTTTTTAATGAATTAAAATAAAAATCATAAATAAAAGTAAAACCTTAAAAATAAAATTGCCCAGGGCTTAAATGAAAACTCTAAAAATCAAAAATAAAAATATAAACGACAATTAAACCACAGTTTAATGTAGCACCTTAAATTGAATAATATAAACTGTCGTCATCATCATTTTAACCCTCAACGCATTTTAATATAGTCACAGAAAGTAACAATTGACGCTTACATTATCATGAAGAACATTCTTAACAATTGAAGCAGTCCCAATGTAATATATCTACATAGCTTCCTCAACTATTTTTCTCGTAGCCACCTCACACTTAGTGAATCCTAAAAAGATAAAAATATAAGGGAATGAGCGACAATATGCTCAGTAGAGAAAACCATTACTCACCTTTAGATTTTTATCATTACAACATTAAAACCTGTATGGTTATTTAATACTCATCATTATCTATATTATGAGATTTATTATAATCATATTCTGTGGATACCATAGTTAATCATTACCGAGTTTCATACATATACATATATACAAATATTACAATTCATCATTATTCCTAGGCACCCACGTTCAATAGAGTATCACTCAACTTATCGAAACCCAAATGGGCGTGCTTGATCACCCTCTAAACATTCCAAGGGTGTTCTGGTGAGGGGACATCAAGCCCCGAGTCCTCACCGAGTCGATTCTTGTACAATGTGTTCTGGGACTTTCAACCCAAGGAAGCGTCATCACCTTTCTCCTATTTTACCTTTTAGGGTATTCATGCCCAAGGACGTAACCGCTGCCCTCTTCACGTCTCACCATTTCTCCATATTCAATCATTATTAATAGAGTCAGTTTTTCTAACCATGCTTCTCAATTTATAACATGTGTCAATTCATTATGTTCATCGTCGTACAATACAAAACGAGTCCATTTCATAGTTTCATATGTGATACTCATATAATTTCAGTTCAACATAGATATATATATATATCTTGCGATAAAACAATCAATTTTAATTCTATAAAAACCTCACAAAAGATGAGTAATAGAATCCCTACCTTTCAAGCTTATCAACAATCTTTTAATCCTAGAATCAATTAACGTTAGCTCCATACTCCCTTGATCCTAAGGCGTACACAAGGACAATTAAAACTAAAGCACAACATACAATTACATTCATAAATAAATCATGTGTAAATCTATCTTACTAGTATGCCATTAAAGCTTTTATGTAAATCTCTTTTGAATACCACAGTAAACAATTTTTGTCTTAACGCAATATAAAATGTAAACAAGTAATCAATATGTTTTAGTCCCTAATAAGATTCATCAATCACTTAGGATAATATTGGAAAGGTTGCAAGACATTAAGGAATTAGGTGGTGAGCAAAGATGGGTTCTTGGTTCAGGTTAGCAGCTAGTATACCATAACAAACTGACAGGTTTACTAGTTTCCAATCCGAAAATTGAATAATTCATAGAAAATAAAATACAACTCCGATTTAGGTTTATGATAGCTCGTTAGAAAGCTTAGGATGTCTACTTTTTAAATATGCAAACCAATTTATAAAATTCATTTTAATTTAATCCCAGAATTTCAAGAAATAGCCACTGGCCATAGAGGTATTACAAAGCTTAATAATATAAATTTTCTGTCTAGGGTATATACACTTAGACTTTATACATATGCTCCAAAATAGCAACAAACATATACTTAGGTTTAAGAACGTAAATTTGAATAATCCTTGAGTATAAAAGAAAATTTATAAATGAAAGGCTAAATTTGTTCATAAGATTCTAACATCGGATTATGGTTAGTTGGAAGCTTGAAATGGCTTCAAAACAGGTTCCTTGACTTTGATATGATTGAAATTCTTGCTCAAATGGAGGTGGCTGCCTTGAAGAAGTTCTCTAAGTATTTTGCTTCAGCAAAGAAATGAGAAGAAGAGTGTGGGAACCGTAGAAGAAAAAGGAAGAAAAGATGAAGTCTTTGGAGAGAAGTGATAGAAGCAATTATGGATGAGACATGTTGAAGCATGTCACGGAGGAAATAAAGAAAATGAGGGTCAAGAGTAGTTGGAAAAGATATCCTTATGTCTCATATGAAGACTTTAACGCACATAATGCCAATATGACATTTTTGAGATTTATTAGAAGTTCTAAGGCTTTTCAGTAAACATACTAAATAAATATAGGAGAATTTTAGAAAATTTAAAAATAGATAAAAATAAATATTGTAAAATAAATTTTAAATGAAGGAAATTTTTTTTAATTGATACACTAAAAATTAATTTAATTACTTTAATACCCGTCAGGAGAATAACGGGTGTCACAGTCCTCCAACCTTATGTTAACATAATCACATATAATTATTACAGAATTTAAAGGAAACAAAAATGAAGCTAATGAAATTTTAGATTCAAGGATAATATTGCATATCGTATCATTCTTTCTTTTTGTCCTTCTCTCAGTATTACATTCACTGTCTTCCTTCGTTTGGTTCTTGTTGCTTTTTTCTTTGCTTATATTTAGGGTTTTCTTCATTGATTTGTTCCAAGCCCTCACTCCTGAAAAACACATCGAAGCTATCCTTTGGAGTATTGTCTGGCTTGTTAATCAAGTTTGCTCCAACTATGACAAGGTGGATCTCGGTAACAAGTTGCATCAGATGATCTTGTTGATCCATTATTTCCAGCCGTAAGCCATGCTTTTGTTGCTTTAATTCTATTTTTTCAGCCTTTTTGCATGTCCTTTTATGTATGTATTTTCGTACTCTCTTTTTTCAGCCTTTTTGCGCGTGCTTTTGTGTATGTATAGAACAAGGATCATGAATGATGGTGTCATTGGTATTTTCATGTAAAACTGCTTCAGCTTTTCTTTTTGTGGGTCCCATTGCAACCACCAAAACTTGATGTTGTAAAAACTGCACGTGTACAGTATTATCGTTTTTACAAGGATTGTGTTAATCTAATTAAGTATTGAAATTAGTTAACTCTAAAATTATTTGAACAGGTCAAAATAAAGAAAAAATAAGAAAACAAAAATAGATAAAAATAAAATAAAATAAGCTAACAACTAAGAAAATAACAAATAAAACACTAAACTTCTTCATGCCAATTTCTATTAATTATCTCTTCTATAAGTCAAGAACCCTAATTTATTCAACTCCCTCTCTCGAGTGCCGTGCAAAAATATTCCTAAAATCTAATTTCGATATCCCTATAAAAATAAAAAAAAATTAAGAATTCATTATGTTCAATGGTTCTTTTAAATAGTTTCAAAGAACTATAAGCTCTCTCAAACTCTATAAAATCCTAGGCTGTATTATCCAAGATCATATCTGTAACGCCTCTATGTGGGAGTTAACAGTATTGAATAAATAAAAATAAACTTAAATTCAATATTATTTAAATCAATTAACCAATGCCTATGGGTCTTTAAACAAAAATAAAAATAAACGTTTAAATACAAACCACAGTTTTTAGTGTAGCACCAAATATACAAAGTACAGTCATCATCACCATAGTACAATTCCCAATTAACTTAACACAGCCATCATAAAAAAAAATAATATAAATCTCACATGTTCTAGACAAGTTACAAATAAACAAGATCTTCTAACACGAAAACAACAGGGTTGTTGTTGTTGCCTATTCCTCGTCAGATAAGTTGCACTGAGTTCCACCTGAGAGATAGAAATATGATAGGAATGAGCATCGACATGCCTAGTAGGAAAAATCATTATTCACCTTATGGTTAACCATTACCACATTAAAACTGCATGGTTAGTTAAGTTACATCATATTCCAGATTATGAGGTTTATTATGATCACATCTTGTGGATACCATAGTTAATCATTACTAAGTTTCATAATTATACATTTATACAAATATTACCATTCATCATTGTTCATAGGTATCCATGTTAAATAGAGTATCACTCAACTCATCGAAACCCAAATAGGCGCGCTTGGCCACCCTCTAAAAATTCCAAGGGTGCTCCGGTGAGGGGACATCAAGCCCCGAGTCCTCACCAAGTCGATGCCTGTACAATGTGTTCTGGGACTTTCAATCCAAGGAAGTGTCATCACCTTCCCCCTATTTTACCTTTTAGGGTATTCCTGCCCAATGACGTAACCACCGCCCTCTTCACATCTCACCATTCCTCTATATTCAATTTTTATTTATAGAGTCAATTTTCCTAACCATGCTTCTCAATTTATAACATATGTCAAATCATTATGTTTCTCGTAGTACAATATACATATTTTACAACATAAAACAACCAAAATTTTAATTTACTAAAATCTTACAAAAGATGAGTAATAGAATCCCTACCTTCTAAACTTATCAACAATCTTTTTTAATCTCAGAATTAATTAATGTTAGCTCCACACATCCGTGACCCTAAAGCGTACATAAAAACAATTAAAACTAAAGTACAACAAATAACCACTTTCACTTATGTGATATGTGATATTTCTCAAATTGACCCCGATCTTTAGACTTTCAACTTCACTTTTCAAAAAAAAAATTAAAATATTTACTTTTAAAAAATTATAAAGATAAAATTTGATCACAAGTATTTTAAATTAAGGCTAAGAAACATATGCGGTCTAAAAGTAACAATAAATAGAACTGATATAAATCAAAAGGAAAAAAAAAAAAAAAAACTTGTAGTGGTGAGACACAATGAAGGAGTGGTATGTCACCAAACTGACTCCGGAGGTCAGGGTCGGCTAGCTCAACAATTGGCAGGTTGTCATTGGGCCTAGTGAATGTGTGGGCGTTGACCAAGAGAGCCGAAATCTCTCAATATCGGGCCCAAGTGTCTTGTCCACTGCAACAACTCCAACGGAACCAAGACACCGAAGTCCGACGACGATCACGATCCTCCCTCTTTTTCACTTTTCATTTCATAATTGCCCTTCTTCTTCTTCCTTGCCAGTCTCTCTCTGCTCAATCGACGCAAATATATCAGGTCTGAATGCTTTATCGCTAAAGATTCACGCTTTACTTCTTCATCAAAATCTTCGTTCTTGGTTTTCATTTCCCTTCGATTATTTTTCATCTCAATCTTGAAAAGGCTGTAGCTCACCATCTCCGATTTCGCATCCGCGTCCATTTGGGTTCGAGTTTATTGCTTGTAATGAGGATTTGATAGCTCGCATACATGGTGTTTGATCTATTTCAATATCTCAACGCCTTTTTTTTTTTGCTCCCTTTCTTCTGGCTTTTGATCGAATAAGGAAATGCATATTTGAATGAATGACTGCAAAAAGAAATGAATATTTGATTAAATTAAGAAATAATCAATTGGTATATGCATATATTTAAAAATAAAGGTAATTGATTGTGTTTACTTTAATAATGTTTGGCATTTTATTTGATAGATAAAGAAAAGCATAATTAGCTGTGAAGGGAAGATATGGAGGATTTTGTAAAGCCCAGGAAGATAGTGTTTGTCACTGTGGGAACAACTTGTTTTGATGCTCTTGTTAGAACAATGGACACCCAAGTGGTCAAACAAGAGCTACTAAGAAGGGGGTATACCCACCTTCTTATTCAAATGGGCCGCGGATCCTACGTTCCCACCAAGGTATGTTTTCACTTTGGAGTTTCCCTCTTTGTGTGTGTATATTAGTTTCTGTGGTAATGTGATTAGTGGAATTTGTTTTAGTAGATGTTTTGTATATTCCTGGTTGAGGATTGGATTTTTTAAAACGGTTTCTTTAAACTTGAATGTAATAGTTTTCTCACTTTGAGCAAAGCAACAGAAATTCTGGATTTGTAGTTTATATGGAGTGTGAAAATTGAAGGAAGAAGACAATCTTGAAAATTTGTATTATTTATCTAGCAATGGCCCTTATTTAAGGTTTTAAAAGGCAAAAATGGGAACCAAAGCATAAGCCTCAAGGTGGATCGAGGCATAAGCCTTGAATGTAAAATAAAAAATTCATAACATTGAATAAAATTCATAAACAAGTCATAAAACACACAGAGTTTGTCACAAAACCATAAAACACATAATAAGAAAGTGCATAAAAACATACAATATAATATATATGCTAATGCTCTTTTTATATAGTTATACTTATATGGCTTTTATAGCACACAAAATAACCATGTTTTTTAGAAAACAAAATAACTATATATCAAATTGAATAAAAAACACATACTGCTCTCTTTATGTAACTTTCATTTTATATAACATTATAACACCTATTTCTATTACAATATGTACACTACTGCAGTAGCTATAAGAGGGGAAAAAAACCAGCCTACGTTAGAAAATAAAAGAGAAAAAAAAAAAACCTAAGGAGTGAGGGTTGAGGAGGTCGAAATCTAGAGGTGGTTGCTGCCAGTGGGTCGTCGCTCCAGTCACTGGTTGCTGCTCAGAGGAGAATAGACTTTAGAAGTTGCACGGGTTGATGATGAAGAAAGTTTCGATGATGAAGATAGGGGTTGATGATGAAGTGTCGAAGAAAATGGTAGATTTAGGGTTTAAAGCCCAATTTCGGTATTGGGCTGACTTTCTTTAAAGGAAAAAAAAAAGGCTGGGTTGAAAACTGGCTCAAAACGGCCTTCAAACTGAGGCTCACACATTATAAGCCTTGAGGCAAAAACGCGTCAAGACGCACGCCTCAGTGAAAAAAGGCACAAGCCTCGTCCAAGCCATTTAAGACTTAAGCCTTGAAGCGCTGATCGGGCGCTTCAAACTGAGGCGCACCTCGAACACCTTTTTAAACCATGCTCTTATTATTTTTCAAGGTCTTCTAATGCTCGTTGTTGTAGATATTCTTCTACTAAAGTTTGTTTCTTATGTTAAAAACAAAAAACAAAGATATCTGGTCACCTAGATTGAAGTAGAAGCTATAATTTGATGAACAAAAAAAAAAAAAAAAAAAAAAAGAAAAGAAAAGAAAAGGAAGCATGTCTACCATTGGAAGAGGATCCTGGGATGTTAGGAATTCTCAAAGGTTCCGGATGCCTATTAAGCTTCTTAGACTACATTCTGAACCAAAATTGAATATAAAGGCTTTCTTTTACAGATTACTTGTCATGATGGTCACTTGGATTGCGTTCAGGAAATACCAAATTACTCATGATATCAAGAAAAGTTATACATCAATTGTACGTCCTAGTGTAGATGGGTGAAGACAGTTGTGGAAGTCAGATATGGCTCGCTGTTGTTTAACTGCATTTTCTCCTCATATGAGATTTTTCATGTAACTTGTTTCCAAAGCACACCAACCGCATAGCTGAATGCAAATTTTGACAGATTTGTGCGTGTTTAAACATTTCTGCTTTATTTATAAAGTTTTCTCTTATATTGATGGATTTGTATTATTTTCTTATGGAGTCTGAAGGAGGCAACGGGTCCTTAGCTGTAGACTACTTCACTTTTTCATCAAGTATTGCAGACCATTTGAAGTCAGCATCTCTTGTGATCAGTCATGCAGGTATGGATTTCATTGTATCATATTCCCTCTTTTTCAACAACTTGCTTTATGCCTTATGGAGATTTGTGTTGGTAATTTATAATTGATTAATGTTACTTTGTAAATTACTAGACTAGACTTGTATCTAGTAATGGCAAATCAACAATCATCTAGTGATATTATATTTTTGGTACTTCATTTTCTCTTTTTGATATTCTTTAAATCTATATTGTTGGAGTGTTGTATAAGTTGTGGTAGTCTAGTTAGAACTTGGAAGGGTTAAAATGTTGCTCTCCATACACAGTTTTGTTTTGTTGTGTTTTGTTTTGTTTTTGTTTTTGTGTTTTTGTGTGTGTGTGTGTGTGTTTTTTTTTTCTTCTTTTGTTTTATCACAACCAGTACATCACATGGTATTAAATGTAAACATGTCAATTTCTGCGTCGAAGAAAGATAAAGCATTCTGTTTATGAGCTTCTGACGAAATTCTTGCCTCAGCTTATTGAGCTAGTAAATACATACAGGCGAGTCAAATTTTCCTCTACATTAGCAAGAAGGGGGGTACGATGTAGTTATTGTCATGTGCTCCTGTTCTAAAGATTTGACTGATGAGCACATTGCATGATCTGTCCACATCTTTTCGTTTTCAGTTCGTGTCCTTTGTCCATCATTTCCAGCAGCTAAAATTGAGCGTGATTGCTGAATCACCACAATTATTGTCCCCTTTCTTACCTTTACGTAGATCTATCTTTCTTGCATTTTATTTTGACCCAAAGCTTAAATAACCTGATACTTTTATGTGTTTAATGTTCATGTTTCGAAGGTTGGTTGCCGTTGATATTTGAGTTTAAATTCTTGGTGGGTTCCATCCATTTAGAAGCCTGATTTTCCATTTAGTAACTTTTCAAATGTCAGTACTCCAAAAATTTTCTTTGAGTTGCAGAAAAGTTATATTTAACTTCATAAAAAAATATTGCTTAGCAACAATAGCAACAAAACCATGTCAAGAATCTGGTTGAACAACTCCACATTTATGTCTTCCAACGATTGATTAATTATGGGAGTTCTGATGATTTATGTGACTGTTCTTACCCTGGTGCAGGGTCAGGAAGCATATTTGAGACACTGCGGCACGGAAAACCCTTAATTGTGGTGGTGAACGAAGATTTAATGGACAACCATCAAAGTGAACTCGCAGAAGAACTGGCAGAGAGGAAGCATTTATACTGTGCTCGCCCGCAAACACTTAATCAGATAATTGCAGACATGAATTTGGAGTCACTTGTTCCATACCATCCAGGCGATGCCACGCCAGTCGCAAAGCTTATTAACAGGTTTCTA
This sequence comes from Artocarpus heterophyllus, assembly GCA_025403435.1. Classification (NCBI taxonomy): domain Eukaryota; kingdom Viridiplantae; phylum Streptophyta; class Magnoliopsida; order Rosales; family Moraceae; genus Artocarpus; species Artocarpus heterophyllus. The sequence continues at coordinate 18,427,163 of CM046338.1, forward strand.
GGCTTCCCAGATGATTGAAACCGTTATTTCACTGCTCTAATTGACTTGGAAGTAACAAGTTTCAAATATCAATTAATATGTGTGGAGCCTGTTTCGAAACTTGGTTCGAATTAATTTTCTTATAGTGCTTTCTCACACAAAATTTAAATTGCCACAGTATAATAGTTTGAACTAACTTCCCAAATGTCCTTGTAATGCTCAATTGAACTGGCAAAAACATTGTTCTCCCTCTCAGATTGTGTACGGTTCCCCTATGTATATATTGAACACACTGGCTTTCTCTTATGGTATGGATTAAAATTATTGTCCAGATGAGGAGGTTTTTTTCTCGTACTAACCCAAAAAATTTTTATTTGAAAGAGAGTATTCGACATTTGTGAACGAGGGACATTGATAAGGAAGAGACTTATTTATTTACTCCCAACATTTATGAGATATTTACTTAGCTTGCGTCGACTTGAAACTTGGTTTTTGGCCCCTACTTTGGTTTCTTTCTTTCTTTCCTTTTTTTTTTTACCAAGAGTTTAGCTAAATTTGTACGATAATGAAGCATCCACGTGATTTCTGTGATTTACAGAAGAGCATTTTTTGTTTAGCTGAGCTTGAAAGAGACTGGCATGTACAAGGGACGATTTCCAACCCATGCAGAAAGCGACTTCGCTTTGCTTGGTTGGTCAGGTCCAATCAAGTGTCCATTTCAGTATTTATTGAATTAAAAAGGGTGAAAAGAAGAGAATTATGGAAGGGACAGAAGAGAAGGAGAAAGAAGAAAAAAAAAAAAAAAAGATTAAGGACAATCTGTAATCCAATACATATATATCATATTGGAATTTTTTCAAACCAAAAGCAATTTGTGAGAGTCTCAATTCAATATAATCTAATCCATAAACAACGGAATTTTACATATTAAAATTTGTGGAGTCATAGATTGAGGTTTGAATTAATCAAAAAAACTAAGAATAAAAAAAACATAATATAACATGATATAATTTATAAAAATTCAACAAGTTACAAACTAACCAAATGCAAGTCGGATAATAAACAAAATTGTAGCATTACAATAAACATATTTAATAAAACTACATATATGTATATTAACTTAAACAAAATTAGGTGGATTTGGGCTAAGTTTTTTTTTTTTAACTAAATAAAACTGTAAAAAAATTTATCCGTAGTCTACACATATCTATATATATATATTAGTTTAGAAATTTATATATACATATATATTAATATATAAAATTTAAGTATTATATATATTGGATTTACGGATTCAATGGATTGGGAGATACTCAATCCGTAATTCAATTCATATATATCGGATTAAGAAAATCTCAAGCTAAAATCAATCCGTAATTTTCATAATCCAATCCAATCTGACGGATTGGATTAGATTGAATGCATTACACAGATTGACGAATTTCGTGAACACCTTTACTCAAAAATAAGGAAATTGAGGAATAAAACTTTGTCTTTACAAAAATGTTGTTCCCAAAAAAATGGAGAGAAAGAGAGGGTATGATGCAGCTATAACATGGCCATATACTTCCTCACCATCATATCAATTTGAAATGATAATAGTAATACTTAAAACACACATATACATATTTGTAAAGCTACAATACATCCATTTTTTAAGATGTAAGTTCATTTCATCATGGAAGTGCAAAAAGTTTCATATTGGTCTTTTTAAACTGTAATAATATAAAGCTCTCACATGCTACCGTGTAAAGTTAAAGTTTGCTATAATGTAAAGCTCTCACGTGCTACAATATACACTTTCAACTACATAGTTTCAACCACTCTTTTAAATACCTTATTAATGTTAAGATTTGGGGCATAAATACGTCATTGTAACTTTATTCTATGCGCATACACAGACACAAACTTGGAAAGCAAATTTTAGCCAAATTAGACTCTAGAAGACAAGATGATCAAGTTTTGTTATTTTATTTTTGGGATATTTATCTTTTCATCCCTTTTGTTTTAGGCTAATTCAAAAATTATATCCTTTTTTATCTCATTAAATATACACCTTCAGGCTTACTATACAAATCTATATCTTATTTCAATCAATAGTTAAATTTGACTTTTAAATGACTAAATAATCTTTAAGTAAAAGGAAAAAAAATTAAAACTTTCTAGGATATTCTATACATTTTTTGAGTCAAAAACCCCAGTGTTAATTTTTTAAAGTTCTCTTATTTTTTCAATTTGAGAATATTTTAGGTAATTTCTTAAGTAAAAATTGAAGATTGATTAGAAAAAAGGTATAAATTTAGGGTTAATTTCACTTCTGGTCAATGAACTATACAACTACTCCCATTTTGACCCATTGAACTTTAAATCATAGCAAATCACACCCCTAAACTATTTAACTTGTCCTATTTTAGCCATTCGTTACTAAATCTGTTAAATATTAATAGAATTGAGCTAATGGTTTCACTTTTGCCCTCTAAACTATGCAACTTGTGCCATTTTTACCATAAACCTCAAACTGTAACAAATTACACTTTTAAACTATAAAACTTGTCTTATTTTGACCATTTAATTACTAAATTTATTAAATATTGACGAATTAAGCCACATATATGTATACCTATTGATTAATTATAAATTGATAATTGAAATTAAATCTTTTGTAATCAACTTTCACACATCTCAGACCTGCAAATAGGGAATTTCATAAACAAATGTACATTTTTGTTTACTTAAAATGAAGACAATTTTTTTGGGTTTTTTAATTACTACTGAGTCTAGTTAAGTGAAGTATTCATTATTATGTCATCTACAAAATTTTCAGCCCCAAAATATAGTAATAAAAATGACAAATAGGTTATACTATAATATATATGTGTCGTTTTTGTTAAATACCCATACATCCAAGTGTTTTTCTTCTTGTTTGTTCCTTTTGTTTATTATTTTAATTCATTTTAAATCACGTGATTGAGAAAATTTGATAAAACTTTTAAGCAAAAAAAGTAAAACTTTTATTAACAAAATTAAAAAAAGAAGAAGAAGAAATCGTAAAAATTATATAGGGCCCATTTATTTAGATACTCAAATAATTTTGTGGATTCAAAGTTCAAATAGTAACCAAAATACCTATTTAGTGCCCTAACTTTCCAAATCCAATTGATGAGATTTTGACATATTTCAATTCTTTTTTGGGAGTTCACCACGGGGCTTATAACTCAAATCATTGAGCTATAGTGAAAGCTGGCCATTATTCAGATTTCCTAAGAACTGCTACAGTCAAGATTCTCTCTTTCTTGAAGAATTTTTCATCGTTGAAGGGTTAATTGCTTCTGCAATAAATCCCCTAACTCCTACCAGACCATGGCACCACATTAATTGCCCCATTCTCTGCTTATGGGGGAAACCTTATTATCCTTCATCTCTCTCAAAACAAAGATTATCGGTCCATCGGTGATAAATTGGTCCCTCGACTCTTTCATCTACGCCATCGATGTAGATCTTGCTGCCGTAAAGCTCATCTGCGCTGCCATGTTTGGTTAACTTGTTTTCATTGTGGGCGTTGTTATACATGATCGCAGTCCTTGTAGTGACTTACTTAGGTTCTGTCGGAACCTACAGATTCGTCGGGGGACTCAAACACGGCAAGAATTTCGGTTTCAATTCTTTTTTTTAATTTTAATTTATTCCTTGTTTTTTTTTTTTTTACCAATGAGAAGTGCTTCTCCACCCTTTGTGCATGTCAGCTTCCCAACCCCCTGTCCCTACTGTAGGTCAGATGCCACTTCGAACCTTTCTCATGTGTTATGTTTGATGTCGTTTTGATTATTCCCTACCTTCTTGAGTTGTCGTTTTGGCCCTCCCTACCCTCTGTTACCTGTCATTTTGGCTCTTCCCCGTATGTTATGTTCGATGTCGTTTTGGCCATTCTCCACCCCAGTGAGCTGTCGTTTTAGCCCTCCCTACCCTTTGTTACCTATCATTTTGGCCCTTCCCTATGTGTTATGTTCAATGTTCCCTACCCCCATGAGCTGTCATTTTAGCCCTCCTCATCCTCTATTATTTGTTGTTTTGGCCCTTCCCCATGTGTTATGTTCGACATCGGTTTGGCCTCCCCACCCCTGTGAGCTGTCATTTTGGCCTTCCCTATCCCCGTTAGTTGTCATACATGCACCTTTCCAACTTTTATTTTAATTTCCTTTGTGAAATTCTTTTTTTTTCCTTTTAAAATATGTTGTAAAATACTATAAGACAATCTAGTTTTTCATTTAACTACCATTTGGACGTGGCCTTGTGAACTACTTTTGAGCCTTAAGTTTAATACCATATTAGAAAAGTAAGAACAAAATAGTCGTTGGTGTAACTGTGAACTGGTTTAAGTTTATTCTTATTCTCATGTACATATTTTTGAGATCAACAATTGATTTGCATGTTTGCCAGCTGATGAGTTTTTTTTTTTTTTTTTTGTGTTAATAGAAATTATACACGATAAGTTTGTTGATACTAGATGCTGATATGAGAAATAGGATTGGTTGTGATGTAACTGTTTATGCCTCATCATGTTGCTTGAAGTGTTTTTATTGTGGATTGTGACAGTTATAATGCTAGTGTGCTCCCGATTGATTATGCACCTATTTTTTCTGTGTGTTAGTTGTCGTTTTTCCCTTTTCCCACCCTCTATTAGCTATTGTTTTGGCCCTTCCCTGTGTGTACTAATCGGTTGTAGAATAGCTATGGACGTTTATATGCTAACCCACAATAATTATACTCCTAATGTGAAATAAGAGAAGAAAATAGTTTTGAGTCAGATTTATGTTTATATTGGTGTGAATTTTTTCTATGTTGTTTTCTTCTATTATATACATCTATATTGGTGCTTGCTCACTCGGTGATTAGAGTGTGAAAATGGAGAAGATGGGGAAGAAAAAGAGCGACGATGAGGCAACAATTAATTGGAACAGGCAAATTGAGAAGGCATTCTTGTAACGTTTAATGGAGCATCAAACAACCACTCTTGGTAGACATCCTTCAACGGCTGATTGGGACAAGTGGGTCTTGGAGATTTCCGGCCTAGGTGTTATTGGCGAACGTTGTAAACAAAAAAGAAACCAAACGGGTTAAAAAAGACTTTTCATCTATACTCTGTCCTTATGAATTCTATTGGACTTGGTTGGGATCCTAATACTGGGGCAATTTGTTACGAGAAGGAGTATTTCGATGATTTTTTTAGCAATACATCCTCGATTTTTGCTTTCACTAACGCTTGGTCTTACAGTTAAATTTGCATATTTTTTTTTATCTTAATACCTTTCTCATTTGTTGTCCAGAGAACCCCCATGCAAAGGACTTGCTTAGTAACGCGGTGAATAATTGGAATCTAATAGCATAGGTTTTCCACAAAGAGTCTGCCGTTGAAAATCATGTCATGGCTTCCAGTTCCACATGCCTTAATGAACGTCTCAGTCCACAAAGAATCCAAGAAGAGCAAGATGGAATATCATAGCAGTTCGACAGAGAAGATGGTTATAACAATTTTGAGGATCGAGCTTACATTTCCAATTTGGCAGGGGTTGAGAGTTGTAAATCCAGTGGACATGCCACCAACATTGCTTCCACCTCCAAGACAATTAGGAAAAGGCCAAGTGAAGCAAGGGTCTATCTGAATATATGAATTGCACATTGATGCAGCTGCATTGTAGAGTATTACCGAGTCCCTCTCAAGAGTGGATTGATGCCATGAATGAAGAGATAAAGTCTATGAAAGACAATGACGTTTGGGATCTTGTCCCATTGCCTGAAGGTGCGAAACCCATTGGTTGCAAATGGATATTTAAGACCAAAAGGGATTCGAAAGGCAATGTGGAGAGGTATAAGGCTCGTCTTGTCGCTAAAGGCTTTACATAGAAAGAAGGCATTGATTATAAAGAGACTTTCTCTCCGGTTTCTTCGAAAGACTCTTTTAGGATTATAATGGCATTAGTGGCACATTTTGATCTTGAGCTTTATCAGATGGATGTTAAGACTGCATTCCTCAATGGTGACATTGATGAAACAATCTATATGGTGCAACCGAAAAACTTTGTGTCAGGAGATGCAAAGAAGATGGTTTGCAAATTAAAGAAATCTATCTATGGGCTTAAGCAAGCTTCTTGTCAATGATATTAAAATTTCATCAGGTTATCGTCTCGTTCGATTTTGAGATGAATTTGATCGATGATTGTATATACCACAAGTTCAGTGGGAGTAAGTATATTTTCTTGGTTTTATATGTCGATGACATTTTGCTTGCCAGCAACGATATAGGCTTGTTGCACGAAACCAAGAGATTTCTATCAAAGAAATTTGAGATGAAGGATCTTGGTGACGCCTCTTTTGTGTTGGGTATACAGATACACCGGGATCGCTCTTGGGGTATTTTAGGATTATCACAAAAGGGCTATATCGAAAAGATTCTTAAGAGATATGGCACGCAGGATTGTAAACCAGGTGATACCTCTGTGGCTAAGGGAGACAAGTTTAGTCTCAATCAGTGCCCTAAGAATGATTTTGAGATTAAGGAAATGTAGAAGATTCCTTATGCGTCAGTAGTAGGGAGTCTAATGTATGCTCAAGTTTGTACGCGTTCGGATATTGCGTACATTACAGGGATGTTGGGCAGGTACTTAAGTAATCCTGGAAAGGATCACTAAGTAGCAGCCAAACGAGTCTTGAGGTATTTTCAAAGAACAAATGATTACATGCTCACGTATCAGAGGTCAGAACAGCTTGAGATCTTGGGTATACTGACTCTGATTTTGCTGGATACCAAGATAATATGAAATCTACATCGGGCTATATCTACCTTATGGCTGGAGGTGCTGTCTCTTGGAAGAGTGCTAAACAGTCTCTTATAGCATCTTCTACAATGGCAGCAGAGTTCATAGCGTGTTATGAGGCGTCCAATCATGGAATATGGCTGCAAAATTTTGTCACGGAGCTGCGTATAGTGGACAGTATTTAAAGACCACTCAAGATATTTTGTGACAATAAGTCAACAGTTTTGTATTCCAACAACAACAGGAGCTCGATGAAGTCAAAGCATATAGAGATCAAGTTCCTAGTTGTGAAAGAAAGAGTTCAGAGTGGACAGTTGTCTATAGAGCACATCGACACAAACTCCATGATTGCGGATCTGCTTACTAAAGGATTGCCACCCAAAATGTTTCATGAGCACACTGCTCGTATGGGTGTCATATCATTTCAGGATATTTAGTTTTAGTGGGAGTTTGTAATTTTAAATGCTCTTATGATATAGACATTTTTCAGTTATTTCAGTTTATGGATATTTTAAGGTTATTTTCTACAGAAATAAAGTTTTCAGGTTTTTAGTTTATTCACATTCTGATTTTGGTATGGTTTGATCTCACTAAGGTATTAAGGTGGACCAGTTGAAAATAGGCATATTAAGATCACATTGCATGAAATTTTCATGCTACACATCCATGCTTGATCTTGTTATTAGTTGTATTGGTATATGTGATCATTGATGGGTCTAGTTACGACATATGTAACGAAGGTCGCTTTAGTCCTATATTGATATGGTTAATGGACAAGATTGATAAGGTGCATAAGGTTTTGATAGCAAAATTCATGAGCTCATAAGGTATAATACACATTTATAAAGTTTCATATATAGCCCAAGTGGGAGATTGTTGGATCAAAATCCAATATATGGGCTAATGTATTAAATAAATGTGAATTAAAGGCTATCAATAAGGTTGCCCAATTAAAAGTGATCAATTTAGGTTTTAGGCTTTTAATGCATCATTAAGTATGGGCCTCCTATGTGTAAAGACCAAAATTATAATTACTAATTTTATGATGGGCTAAATTGGTAATTAAGGATAATTGCTAGGGTTTAGCAATTATATAAAGGGGTTATGGTCCCCAAGTCAGTACGTACATTATTTTTCTGTTACCCATCTACAGAGAGATTACAGAGCATTCTGATAAGGAGGATTTACGTACCAGACTTGGAAGATCATCAACCAAAAGACTCAAGAATCACATTCTATCAATGGATTCAGGTTAGCTTCTGCATCTTATTAATATTCTTGATGATTTGACATGAACAATCTTAGGTGATGATGGTTTTCATCACAATTTTATTCTAACACGTATGAGATTTTTTAATAGGATGTGAGAAAATACGCAAGTAATGATTACGTGTTACTTGCGTATTTATATCATGTTATGTAAGTTTAGATATTTTTACTCTTTTTTTACCGTTCGAATATAATTGTAACCAAATCTGGCGATTATCTATTGTAAAAAGCTCCTATTTTATATGGCTATTTCTTTGGTCTCGCTTGTAATGTCTTTAAGCTTGAAAACATTAGGTATATAACCTTTTTCAATATACTATATACTTGGTGGTTACACTGCTGGCACAGTTGCCAACTCTAGCTTAGAGGGTGATAAAAAGTCAATATCTACACATCCACAAAGCCCTATAAAGATTGATATATCACGGATATTTTGCATGCTGTGGATTGTCTATAATGAGTAGATGATTAAGATCTCGGAAGTGAAAAGGACAAAAAGCTTTGCAATAAGATTTCTGATACTGAGACAGACAATTCCTTACAAACTACAATGCAAGGGACAAGTGAAGTATACAAAACCTCTTTGCTTAATTAAGGGGAAGAGAGAGAAAGAGAGAGAGAGAAGGGAATCATGTGAAGAAACATTGACCAATTTTAAAGGGAAGCAGTGGAAACCCAATTCAACGCCCCATTTATAAACTCTTTCAACACAGTTAGTACCTCAACATTTTCCAAGCCCATCTCTCTCTCTCTCTCAGCTTTCCATTTTCTTTTCTGCTGCATTGCTCTTTGTGCTTATGGAAGTTAACATCACTTCTGTAGCTGCAGGGCCACTTGTTGGTCATTTAGGAGGAAACCACATCTACAAACAACACAACTCTTCACACTTTCAAGGCCATGACCACCGCCACCATCACCACCACAAACTTTTCCCTTCAGAATTAATTCTCATAATCACCGTATCCATCATTTCATTTGTGGTCCTCCTTGCCATATTTGTCGTCATACTAATGCTCAGAAGACTCAAGTCCTCCAAAAATATTGGTCTTTACAAAGAGAACACCAGCATCCACAATGCCAGTAGCAGATTCATTGCTCAAACTGCTATAAATTTCAATTCTAGCCCAGGTAAGTACCCCACTACTTCATGTCATTTCCATATTTTCCATGCATGCTGAGTCATAAAAAAAGGGTCCCAAATTGAGAAATTATGTTGAAAGAATGTTTTGACAGAGAATTCTAAAGGTGCTAATTTGGTCAGGATTTTCTAGAGAATTTTGATACTGGTTATTCCTCTTGTCATTTACCTAAAAGAAAAAAAAAATTTGAAAGTAAAAGAAATGTTTAAATTGCTTGCAAACAATGTCTTTAAATGTTGTGTGGGATTACATTTGGTGATCTGGGTGTTCTTGAAATGTGGAAAATTAGAGTTGAAGGGTGGTTGTCTCAATGGAAGGCATTTTGGGAGGACACAACCACAACAACATCATCATCATGGGTATAGGGGAGTGCAAGTATTCACATACAAGGAACTTGAAGCGGCCACAAGTGGATTTAGTGAAGGGAATGTGATTGGTAGAGGAGGCTTTGGAGTGGTGTATAGAGGGGTCCTAAGTGATGGGACTATGGCTGCAATTAAGATGTTGCATAGGGCGGGGAACCGTGGAGAGCGTGCTTTCAGGGTTGAGGTGAGTGACTTCATTTATTAGTCCTTTTTTTTTTTTTGGCTCCTTTCCTTTTTCCTTCTTTCCCTATTTGCTCATGCCTCTTTCCCCTTCAATTTTGTCATTATTAGATAAAACATAAGCAGTTGTACTAAGGGGGGAGAGAGAGAGAGAGTGAAGCAGAAAAGTCAATAATACAATTACCTTAAAAAAGTGTCATTAGAAGGTCAACTCAAATACTTTGAGTGAGACTAGAACGCGCTACCTAGGTAACAAAAACAGTGCTTCAAGCCTAGCATGTTAAAAACTCTTGAGCATTGACTTAATCTCTCTCTCTCTCTCTCTCATAGGCACATTCTGTGCTTCATTGAGCCATGAATTCCCGGGATACAAATTATTTATCATTTTTCTAGTTAATTATTGTATTCTATTTTAATAACTTTCACATGGATGTGAAAAAAGAATTGTTACTTCGCTTGTTTGCCAAAAAAAGAAGACTAAAATGCGTATCATGGCAGGTGGACTTGCTTAGCAGATTGCACTCTCCTTACTTAGTGAAGCTGCTTGGCTATTGTGCTGACCAACATCATAGGCTCCTTATCTTTGAGTTCATGCCCAATGGCACTCTCCAACACCACCTTCACAATGGACATCAGCCGTTGGATTGGGGGACCCGGGTGAGGATAGCCCTTGATTGTGCCAGGGCCCTTGAGTCCCTCCATGAGCTTGGCGTCCCACCAGTTATCCATCGTGACTTCAAGTGCGCCAATGTTCTCTTGGATCAAAATTTCCGAGCCAAAGTCTCAGATTTTGGATTGGCCAAAATGGGTTCGGACAAGATCAACGGTCAGATTTCAACGCGTGTGCTGGGGACCACAGGATATCTGGCTCCAGAGTGAGAGCCGATGTCTCTTTCCTTATCATTTTAATAGCAATGTTCCAAGACCATGCACATGGGTCTAGGTCGCGATCATGCAATTTATCATTTACTTCTCCTTCAAGGCCTAGTTGGGGGAAGAGTAAATTTTGAAAAAAAACCAAATTCATGAACACCATTTTGGTCAACACAATAATGAAAGAACTTAAATACTTGTGGAACAATAAACTATAAACTACCTAAACTTGATCAAAGTGTGACCTCTTTTGCACATTTGGTGGCAATGTAGGTATGCTTCAACCGGGAAGCTTACAACAAAATCTGATGTATACAGCTACGGTGTGGTTCTTTTGGAGCTGTTGACAGGGCGTGTACCAGTTGATACCAAGCGACCCCCTGGAGAACATGTCCTTGTTTCATGGGTTAGTACAGGGAGTATAGTCATTTTTCTTCTGAATTTAGATTTAACTTTTCATTGCATGTATTAAAAAAAAAAAAAAAAAAAACTACAGAAGCCACTTGAAGAAGCTAATTAAGATCGAAATGTCTATTTGCAAAATGGTAATAAAATACAGGCAGCTCAAAAAGCTTTGGAGAGAACTTCCAAGTAGTGTTTGTCTTTTATAATTTCAATGATTGTAAAATCGTTCCTTTTTTTGCCCTCATCTTTCTTATTCATATGGTTTATCAGGCCCTTCCAAGGTTAACAAGCAGAGAGAAGGTAGTGGAGATGGTTGACCCAGCTCTGCAAGGCCATTACTCAAAGAAGGATCTAATTCAGGTAAAACTCAGCTTCCATTATTCAGAAGTCAGAACTAGAATCAACAGTAGTGAGTAAATTTTCTGATGTTAAGACTTACAACTAATCATATTTACTTGTCACTGCTGCATCGGCTTTATAGATAGCTGCTATTGCTGCCATGTGTGTGCAGCCAGAAGCAGATTATCGGCCTCTAATAACTGATGTAGTACAGTCACTTGTCCCACTCGCTAAGAACTCCTCTGTCAATTCCTCTGGCTCCTCAAGATTTCCCAACCAAAGAGTAAGTCCCAGGTATCCGATTACTCCATGAACACTGGGACAGAACATTCCATTCAGGTCTCCCATCACACTTTCACAACTGGTTTGTATCTGTCAAGAAGGTTTACACGGTTCACGAAGAGGTTAAAGTTTGTTAGACTGATTTAGCAGCTTCTTGAAAAATCCTTACTGCATTAGAGAACTGCAACACTAGAAACAGCAATGAACTTTGGTTCTCAGAGCCTTGCAAGATATTCTACCATTAGGAGCAGCCAAGTACATGGGAGTTTTGAGCAGTACCGGATGCTTGAACAACCTCATCTCCTCTAGACAAGTTTTACATGTTATGTATAGATCAACAGATCAAAAGCACTGTCACTTTCCATTACCATAATGTAAGGATGATCATCATGTTCATCATGTTTAAAATTTGGCTCCCCTTGTATAAATCACCCATTTTGAAGAATATTTGTGTAATCACTATTCACTACAATGCTGCAAAAGAAGGGGGACAGGTTCTAGCGTTGGAGCAAAAAGAATTCCAAGCCAATTATTAGTTTTCTTTGTTTATTGCTCGTGAAATGACTCACACTTTATTGAAGATCATCAGTAACAACAGCTCACACAGGGGGAGTAGTAACCTCCCTAACCTTAAAATAGCCGAGCTATTAGTCAAGTACGACCAGTTACCTAGGAGATGAGCCACTCTATTACACAGTCTAGGCACTTATACAATTTCAGATCCTCCAGCAGCAAAGAACAATCCCAAATCTTGAAAATCCAAAACCAATTCTCCTTCTTTGAGGACATGATTTGTAAGATAGTTAAAAATCCCGCATCAGTAAGAATGCTTGGGCGTCCTGTAGCATTTTTGCTGATAGCCTATTAGTAGACAACCATATGGGAATCCTAGATCTGAGAAGGTTCAGAGGAAAGAGACAAAAAGAATTAGTGAGATAATTTAGTCATCATTAGACAGGACCATCGTTGAAGAAAAGACTTGCATTTATAATATGGTAAAAAAATGTCTACACATATCTCACCAAAATATTTCAAAGGGAAAAATCTCTAAGATATGTGTGATGATCTAACGGGACAAAAAGGTGCATTCCCCATTGTGCTGATACACTAATAAATGTGAACATGTACATTCCCCTCTGAACAACTTCCATCTCACTCAATCCTTGTACTTGTGGCTATGTTGGAGAGGTCCAAGAAATGATATCACATTAAAGTCTTGAACCCGTTACAAATTTCCCTTCTCAGCTTCCTGTTCCATCAAAGAACTCGTTCCTCCCTTCCCTTGAGATTTATTGTTCTTTTTACCAACTTTAGCTGCATATTTGGCAAAAGTTACTTTTGGCGTAGGTTCACATACTTGGAAAAGTTACTTTTCATGCAAATCTAACAAATAAAAAGAAACTACCCAAGTAGCGCAATCCAACCCCTAACTTCAGGACCCACAAGAGATAAGAAAACAAGAGCTTAATTATAGAAAAAATACCTTGCACTCTCCTACGCCAGGGCAACGTGCAAGGTCTTCCATTGATGCATCCATGATATGAGAAACAGACTGTGATAACAAGCAACCATCTCCATATTAATTATCACCAAAAGTCAAGATGATGACATATTATAAATTTTTGGTGCAAGACAGCAGGCATACCCCAAATGCATTACCAAGTGTGACCACATCAGTCTTGTTTACATGTCGAACTGTTGTGAGAACATGTGTTAGCTACAACCAAGAGTGTGAGAAATTCTTTTCAATCAATTCATTACCCAACAACCTTATAATATATGTTGCACAAGTACAACATGATTAAAAAAAGGACCAGATATTTCAAGTTCTAAGTCAAAATATTCACTAGGACCCAATTCTCAATAGTTTGCCGGCATAAACTGATCTGAAACCAAAAGGACAAAATGTTAGCCGTGATAGATAATCTGTGTCTATTTGCCCTTGAATAATATCAGCAGGCTTGTTTTCATACACTTTAATAGTCTCCAAATAGCGACCACATTCCTCCAAACTACAAGAAATAATAAAAGTGAAGAGCTGGTCCAGCAATCCATGTAGATCAAAACTATAACAAACGAAGCAATGCTTCACAACTGCATCTTGTCCAAGTCCATTTAGCATTATAACAAAAAGGGGAATAATCATAAGCATTACGAAGTTAAATTTGTTTTGTGGATGCACATGACTGGAAATATATCAATACCTCCACCCGCATAAAAGGGTACAATCATGAAGAAGAGTGAACTTGGTAACTTCAAGCAAAGGCTTGACAACATCCTCCTGCAACCAAAGAAAAAGTAGTGAGCAATATAAACAAAAAACCGCTACGTTGATAGGTCCTTTTTTTAAAAAAAAATCTTGAAACAGAAAAAAAAAAAGGGGACTTATACTAAACTTTGGAAGAGGCGCAGTTGTGTTAATTGCTTACCACATCAACATGGCAAAGAACAACATGAAGCTTAGAGTTCTTTTGCAATTCTCTTATACGGTAATATAAGTAGTCTGGATGAAGCAGATGATACCGAAGACTGCAACAGATGTTCAAATGAATACATAAGAATGAGTTTTACTTTTAACATGTGACAAACAAGAACATGTTTGAAAAATAATATTTGTTACAACACAACAACGGCTACAAAAGTATGTTCCACAAATTTGGAATGTCCATGCACGTACAGAAAGCCATCAGAAATATGACAGTACCCTAAAGTTCTAACCTTAGATAGAGTGCACATGAGCTTTGCCCAAGTAGGTAGTCACAAACAACATCTGCAAAAGCCCATCCCACATTCCTGATATGTTTGAGCAATGGGTTCCCCTTCTGCATAGAGAAATGCAACAAAAACATATATTCATACCGATACTAAAATTTGGCATTTGGGTAAAAGACAATTCTCCAATGCTATTGCCATACTTAAATGTCAAGTTTAGCATATGTAATAGCATCATGCAACATGTCATTCATGCTATTTCCACACTTTTGTGTCAACTATAACCTTGGCATTGAAAATGGTCCTAAATTTTAATTCCAAGCTAAATTGCATAGCTCAGCAATGGTTTAACTATATGCTACGATTGCCCCCATGGGAGAAGATGGAAAAGAAAAAAAAAATATTGAAGGGCCAAAAAACCTGCCTGTGGCTGACGAGAATTGCATTACGATTCTGAGTAGACAAAGACGATGACGACGAAGAAGAAGCAACAGCATTACTAGAAGACGGAACATTGGACGAACAAATTTCTCTGAAAAGCAATAAATCCCACACAAAAAAGCAAAGTAAAGCTCAAATTCCTAACAAAAGCATCACAAATTAACCAACTAATAACAATTTCTTTATGCCAGAATCATGGTTAAGCTTCCACTGGCAATTCCATGAAGGTTTCATACTTCATCTTTATCCACTATTCCCACATTTCCTTCGCCATTGAACTTCGCATACAAAACCAAATAAATCATACGTTTAGGACATAAAAGATCAATAGAAGCTTCAAGCATAAAAAATCTCCGCCTTTTCCTTTCTACAAAATCTACCAAAGAGCCAAACGCTGAATAAGACAATCAAAATCGTACAGTGAATCAGAAAGCTCCGACGTCTGCGAGTGTCGCTTAGAGGTTGAGGAAGGGGGCGGCGGCGGCAGAGGAGGAGGAGAGTAGAATTCGGAGGATTTGACGAAAGCGAAAGCTTGAGAAAAGCTCTGCGAGGGAGCGAAGAGAGAGGGTGGCGTTGATTTGGAATGTGAGGTTTCGAGGACTTCTTGGTACGAGGGTATTTTGATCACCACCTTGTTCGTGTTCGAGTTCGTCAGGTTTGGCTCTGAGGTGTTCCCTCTGTCGACGTCTTCCCCCATTTGTGGTTCTGTTACAGAAACGAAGAGGTGACCCGCGCGCTTCCTGAGAGAATTGTGCAGACACGTTGGGCCGCAACCATCCTGGAGGTCAAAGGATACAAGCCCCTGCAACATTGGAGGCCCAGAATATGAGAGAAATGAAGAGGTGAATAGACTTACGCCCATTTGTTTTTGTTCTTAGAATTTCTAGAAATATTTAGGTATATTTTTTGAAACAAAAATTTTAAAAATATTTTTAATGTAATTTTTAAAAATTATCATTTTTTAAAATAAAATACTTTTATCTATTTTAAAAATAATACTAAACAACTCAAATTCTTAAAACTTTAAATTATGTAAATAAGAATATTTACATTGTAAATAAAAAGATAAAGACATTATTTATATCATAAATCTATTTATTATCTAAATAAGAATTACTTATACTCTAATTAAAAGAGTAAATAAATTATTTATAAAATAAATTTGATATTTACGATAAATATCTTCAAAACTTGTTATTTACTACAATTAGGTGTGAAAGGACTGGTGATTCTTTGAAAAAAATAAAATAAAATAAAATAAAATCAATGATCACTATAAAAATTGAAACCTCAATATTCATGGAATAAATTTGATTGGGAGATTTTTTTTTTTTTAGCGAAATTATAACAAACAGTTCATTTTTTAAAAAAATATTTATGGTAAATAACGTATTTCAAAATCTTCATGATAACTAACATATTTATGGTAAATAATTAATTTACGATTATATTTATAAGATAACAATGTAAATATACTTCTTAAATAAATCATTCATTATAAAATGTTATTTGCTATAAATATTTTAAAATATGTATTTTATAATAACTATTTTTACTGTAAAATATTATTTACTATAAATATTTTAAAATATGTATTTTACAGTAAATTTTTTTTTACTATTTGGAGCTTTGTACAATAACTTAAGTTATGCATATTTATTAACGTCAAATTTAATTTATAGGGTTAATTTTATATTTGATCTTTAAATTATACAACTTGTCCTATTTTGACCGATGAACTTTAAAAGGTGGCAAATAACACCCTTGAACTATTCAACTTATCCTATATTGGCCCTTCCATTACTAAATCCGTTATATGTTAACGGAATTGAACCAATAATTTCACTTTTGATCCCTAAGCTATGCAATTTGTCTCATTTTGATCCCTAAACTTTAAATTATAACAAATTACACATTGAACTATGAAACTTGTCACATTTTGTTTCATCACTAAATTTGTTAAATATTGACGGACTAAGACAAATAACCGCTTGACCTTTTGGCTCTATATATGTTTTCAGCATTTATTTTGAAGTTAAAATATCTAAATTATGTTTATTTATTATATAAGTTTTACTATTTTTTTCTTCTTTTTTATACTTTTGTTAATAAAAGTTTTATTATTTTTTTGCTCAAGAAGTTTTAAGAAATTTTCTTCATCATATGATTTAAAATAAATTAAAATAAAAAATATGAACAAATAAGAAAAAAAAATTTTAGATGTATGGGTACCTAACAAAAACAACATATAGATACCACAATATAACCTACTTATTAATTTTAGAGCCAAATTTTAAGGTTAAAAATTATGTAAATGACATAATAATAAATAATTCACTTAATTAGACTCAATAATAACAAAAAAGTATAAATTTATATTTATTTGAAGTCAATAAAAATGTATATTTGTTTATAAAATTTCCTATTTGTAAGTCTAAGATACGTGAAATTCGATTTCAAAATATTTAATCTCGACTGTCGATTTATAATCAATTCATCAAATGCATATATATGTAGCTTAATTTGTCAACATATAATAGATTTAGTAATTGAAGGGTCAAAATATGATAAGTTTCATAGTTCAAGGATGTGATTTGTTATAATCTAAAGTTTAAGGGTTAAATGGGACAAGTTGTGTCGTTTAGGAAGCAAAATGAAATTATTGACTCAATTCGATTAATATTTAATAGATTTAGTAATAGAATAACCAAAATGAGACAAGTTGAATAGTTTAAGGGTGTGATTTGTTGCATTTTAAAGTACAAGAGGCAAAATAGGGCAAGTTGCATAGTTTAGGGGATAAAAGTGAAGTTAAATTTCAAATTACACTCCTTAATTCAAATTACCCTAATAGCTATATACACACAAAATTGACAGTTTCTAATTTAGAAAAAGCATATCTTGTTCAAATTACACTCTTTAATTCTACAGAGAGCAAAAATATGCGAAACAAAAAATAAACAAGAACACATATAAAATTTATAGTAGTTCACTATCAACATGAGAGCTATATCCATTTTTAACAGATGTAGAATAATTTTATTAAGATGATAAAGAAGTTTACAAGAGAAAAATTGCTCTCTCTCTTTTAGGATTATACAAAATAAGCCCCACAATGTCTTATCCATAACTTTTCAAGAAAGAGGAAATAGAAAGACCTACAAGACAACCTTCTCGCGTTAGGCTTCGACCTTGAGTGGCCATGCCCTTTAGCTGGCGCTATTGTGCATGTTTTGCTTCGCTACAAGTTTTTGCCTTAGCTCATGGTCGCACCTTTCCCTAGCACTACAACATGGGCACTAACTTCGTGCATGGCCGTGCCTCTTTTGGGTGCCCCAACATGGGATCTCTACTAGCACGCGCACGCCATGCATTTTCCTGGTGCTGAACCGTGTATCTATTGCCTCCAACATGTTTTTTTCCTCCTTTTTTTGCTCCTCCTTAATAAAATTTTGGGCTAATGGCTCTACCCCCACACCCTCGGGAGGGAGGCTTTTCGTCAATTCCTGTGACAACCTTATCAAGAAGGTCGATCTTCGAATTCTTTGTGTATGATGATAATTTGTAAAGTATGAATTAAGCTCCACATGTTTTTAACATATCTCTACCAGCAGCTTTGTAGGAAAAACACCCTAGATTCTCCAAATAATGTAAAAATTTAGAGGTCGTTTGGTATTGTTTTTAAAAGAGCTGAAAATATTTTGTTTTAAATAATGAGAATTTTTTAAGAATTATGCTGAAAGTATTTTTAAAATTTTTACCTTAAAAAATATGCGAAAATATTTCTAAAAATTTTGAGAATAAAAACAAATAGTGCCTTAGCATCTTGATTTGTTGCTACCAACCAAAATGTAGCTCTGTACATAAGGCTTTGGAGCTTGAAACGTGTGAGTGTACCAGCTTATACTTGCATTATCTCAAAATGTCACGTCGAAGAACCCTAGAAAGGTTAATTCAAGTGCATTTTTTTCCAAACGCACTTTCGTCAAGTATTGAACAAGTCAAAGAAAGCTTAGCGTGGGAGCCAAATATGCCCAAACATGATGTTGAATAAATTCTGAAGAATATAATAATCGAGTAGATAGGTTTCAAATGCTTGACAACATAAAACATGCATACAAAATTAAATATTGGTCGGGTTCGTTAAAGCTTAAATAATCAATTTAGTATATTTCAAAAGAGCCAAAAAAAAAAAAAAAACAAGAGCAATAGAAAGACCAATACTACTGCCTCATTCAGCGATGAATATGGGGAAAAAAATTCGTATTCCTCAAGATAAAGTGTGTTTTAGGAATATGCCAAAGTAGAGTAGAGTAATGTTATTGGATTAATCTCATGATAATTAGTGGCGGAATCCAACCTTCATCTTCAAACTTCAATAGAAACCTACACTAGAATTTTTAGATAAACTAATAATAAAAAATATGAAAAAAATATTGAAATATTTTTCAAGAGCTACCACATACATAAATCAAATACTTATAATAAAATGATGGCATACATAAAAATACATGATTTTTAGTGATGGCATAAATATAAAATTATAAGATTTTTAGAGTTGATTTTTGACCAAAAAAAAGTCAGTGGATGGTGATATGATGATGATGATGATGATACAGGACTGGTATGACGTTGTGCTTCTGGCAGTAAAAATGTTTAAAACATTTATAACAGATTGGAAGTAAGTAGGTCCAGCAATAAGCCAATAAAAGTTTCTATATGCATTTAATGTTGACAAATTGGATCGAGGAAAGTTTCATGGAATTCTAAGATATGACTTTCTAGAAGTCTAATTCATGACTAGAAGCTCGATCAAAATTGTTGTTGGCCTTCTAAGGACTGACTAGCAATAGCAAAAAGACCGAAAATGTCAAAGCAACGTATCAAAATCCATTATATGAATATCGGAGGAGCAGTCAAAAGAGGCCTGCAAAAATGGCTAATAATTTCGGCTTCAACCATGTACAACAAATAAAAAACAAATTAACGATTAAAAGGAGAAAATCTTGACGGGTTATGGCAAAAAGTATATCTTGATGGCAGGATATAGTCTTTTAACTTAACAAAAGTTCTATATTAAATTAACATGTTTTATTTGGTTTAACATAAATCTAATTTTATTTAACGATTAAAAATAATACTTTATTTAATCTGACAGTTAAAAATTTATGCTTTAATAAAAATTTATGCCTTACGAATAAAATTATACATTCATTACGGTGTAAAATAAAAATATTCATAAACCTAACTCATTTTTAAATACGATGCCAAGCCTTTTTTAATTAATAAGAAAAGAAATCATTAGTACGGAGCCAATAATGCCAAAAACGAGAGACTCTTGGTGCTACTAACAGATACAAAAGAAATGGTATGGGAATAGATGGCAAACTAGGCTAGGTGTGACAAATTATATCACAAATCTGGCATGACGTTCGGCCATTGCATACCAACTTTGACAACTCCTGAGATAAGATGAAGCTTTCACATGTATTTAATGATTAATATTATTAAATTATTAAATGAAACGAATATAACGTTGTGCTCTAGGACAACGGAAGTTTATCAAATTTTATGCTACATGTAGGCATGTAATTATTTTTTAAACATGCACTCATGGCTAAAGAATAGTACATATAGAGCAATTTTACATGAAATTATAAAACGACAAGTGTTTAGGAGAACGGTTCGACCTGCAACATGTGAAAGCATGTTATAAGCTTTGTATTGTAGTTTGTTTTTGTTTTATACTATGAAATATGAAACGGGACGGAGCCATAAAAAATTTGTCAAGAAATAGAGCTTGGTTGAACTAATAAGGTAGGGAGATATAGAATTTTAGAAATAGCGAAGCACAATTTTAGAGGAGATGGCTCTGTATCTGTATATGTATATGCAAGTTTTATACTATTTAAAGTTTAAACTTATAATTCATTTGATACATAGGTTTAAAACTGTTTAAGGCAGTTCAAACCATAAAGGCTGTTTAAACTAGCATTTGATGGAGTAAACATCATCAAGTACTTTTAGGGCTTGTTTGGTGTATTGGATAGGATAGCATTGGATAAAGATAGTCTTAGAGGATTGGATTGGATTATATTGGAATAGATATGATAAAATTTTAGTTAATCTAGTCCCATATTTGGTGTTTTGTTATTAAGATAGAGGCATTTTTGTAATTTTTTTTCAAATTTTAGGTCAAATTGTAATTTTTTAAAATTAGAGAGGCAAAAATATAATTATCAAAAATATTTTTGTCACATAAAATTTATATTTTGACTCTTTAGTTTTTGGAAAATTTAATTTGACCACAAAGTATATAAATTTTTGCAAATAGGTCCTTGAAAATTTTTACAATATATAAAGGTTATGTCTAATCCCATGCTTAAGCAAGGGATTGTCCAATCCCTTTTCAAAGAGACTTAAACATAAATTAGATAAGCTCTTATTCAGTCCAATCTTTTAAAGTTTTTTACCAAACATGCCTTTAAGTTTTAAAATATGCATAATAAGTAAAGGCAATTTGATATTATTTTTTAAATAGGTTAAAATATTTTTGTTTTGAAAAACAAGTTATTTTTTAAAATTATGCTTTTGAAATTTTTATCTCAAAAAACATACAAAAACTAAAAACTAAGATTTTTTAGGCTTCTCGTTTCTACGTTTACCGGTACCACATTGCAAAATGTGAATCAAACTATTAACATGGTTACAGCTAGCTGTCAAAAGATCATACGTATTTCACCCTTGATAAGACAAAACAGGGATGAGAAGCAAATTAAAAATTAATAGTGATGACCGAATCTTTCTTAGCCTCTTCCCGGAAGGATAATAAAAGCGATATTCCAGCAATATTTGGAGGTAGAAAACAAAACCATCGATTTAAAATTGCCTTGCCAAAGATTTGAATAAGACATCAGCCCACCATTTCTGAAGATGAATTCCACGTTGATCAGGCAGACCCAACTTGCATAATTAAATTAAAATTTTTTAAACGCTAGAAGACCTGGTTAGTCCTTGCTTCTGAACGAGCTCTACTAATTATTATCCAACCACCCAAAAAAAAAGAAGAGAGAGAATGATAAACAACAACAACAATAGAAAAATAAATAAATAAATAAATAACAATCAGCTAGAAAACCCATAAAAAATGAAAACCCCTCGAGTTGTTTCTCAGGTGATTATATATTTTTCAAGATTGTTATTGATACACTAGTATTGAAAATCTAGGCCAGATAATGAAAAATAGCAATAATTGAAACAAAAAATAAAAGAAATAACAGCTATGTAAAAAATACAAAGAAAAAAAATAATTTACATAAACATTTTATACAAAACCGGTGCGTAGAAAATCCCATTAACTAACAAACGTAAAGCTCCAAAAATCAAACATTAAAAGAGTGAAATTAAACCGGTGGCCGGACCGAGTCACTTCGCAGCATATCCGGTTCAACGATCCGAGTCGAGGTCCCCTCGCCGTCATCCTTAGCCGCCACCTTCGGCGACTTCATCGAGGACATCCTCGCAAAAAATGGTGGCGTCATTGAGAAAACCCACCGGTCCGACTTAGCCGACCGGTCGAAGCGCCTGCTATTCCTCCCTCTACTACTTCCCTCGCCGGTTCGGTAGCCCTGCCTCGAGCTTCCTTCCCTGGGCAACACCACCAAGCTTGACGCCCGCTGCAGCTGACGGTTCATTATCTCCTTCCTCACCTCGGCCGGCAGCCTCAAAGTGAACCGCTCCGTGTTCTCCCCGGGTTGAACCAACGAGTGCCCGGTCGAGTGTGACCGCGGGAAAAGCCTCCTTACCCGGCTCGACCGGGACCCACGGGTCCGGTTCCTGTTCAACGTCTTGTTCAGCTCCAAAACCTCCGGTTCGGGAGACGCCGTGGCCTCCTGTCGTTCCTGCTCATCTCCGGCGTGCTGTTCAACCGCCGATTCGGGGGCGACGGCGTCGTTTTGAGCCTCGATGTCGAGCAACTCGGGCCGGTGGACTGGCTCATCCGGATCGGGGACCAAGTTCGCCCGGCAGACCGGGCAGGTGGTGTGGGACTCGAGCCACATGTCGATACACTCCTGGTGGAAAACGTGGTCGCACTTGGGGATCAAACGCAGCGTTTCGTCGTCCTCGAACTCGTTCAAGCAGACGGCGCATTCTAGCGCTCCCTTCCCAATCTTCAAACCCTTAACCGCCGAGTAAACCAGCGTAGGAAAAGTCTCAATCACCGACGAATCGAGCCCACGGGCCGCCCTTCGGGACCGGCCTG
This sequence comes from Artocarpus heterophyllus, assembly GCA_025403435.1. Classification (NCBI taxonomy): domain Eukaryota; kingdom Viridiplantae; phylum Streptophyta; class Magnoliopsida; order Rosales; family Moraceae; genus Artocarpus; species Artocarpus heterophyllus. The sequence continues at coordinate 18,450,222 of CM046338.1, forward strand.
CTCCGCCGTTCACTGCGGCGGCGACGCCCATGGAGGTCTGAGAGCCGTCGGAGCAACGGCGGATGTAGATGGAGAAGAAGCCCATGAAGAAGAGCGCGGCGACGAGGATGACGATTATGATTGCCATGGAAGAGCTGAAGTTGTTGTAGTTGTACGTTTCCGTACGTGGATATGGGGAATTCTGAGCTCCCGCAAGAAGAATCTCCGGCCACAAGAGAAGGAGTAGAAACGACAAGGAGAGAGAAACAACGATCCGATCATGGTGACGCTTAGAGTGATTCATGTTAATCGGCTTTGTAAGTGAAGAAGAGGCAAAAAGATGTTTTTTTTTGTTCCCTTCTTTGGATGTGGTGGTGGGGGCTAACATGCGCTGCAGTAGTGCATGATAATGGAGAGAAAGAAATTAAGGGCATAAAGGGGGGGAGGAGGTGGTATATAAATGAGGGAGAAATCGTTTGTGTGTGAAAGTGTCGTGAGCGTGAAGTTAAAAAGCGAAGACTATTGGAGGTAAAGTGGGGCCCATATTGACCTTCTTCGAAACAGACTTGGGGTCATGATGGTGCCACGTGGAGAGAGGCAGATGCTTTTTCGTCCGGAAGCTTCTTTGAAGTCTTCCTTAATTACATTAGTTCCTCGGAAGTAGGACGAAAGGAAACAGGACAATTGCTTTGTTGCTGTGCTAACAAATGAACTCCTGTCAGTAATGTGCAATTACTTGTTTCTTTCTCGCCTTTTATTTTTCCGGTTCATTACTTCGTATTTTTTGTGTAGAATATTACTTCTTTATTTCCCTTTACGGCCAAGTTATTAGGTGGTTTATTCGGACTATTTATGTTCATGCTAAAGAAGAGCAATACATAATTCTCAACGTCTTAAAAAAAAATATCAGCAAAAAAATAAAAAAAGGGATATGCAGAAAAGTGTACCCTTTAAAGTTTTTGGTTTCATTTTTTTTTTTCAGTGATATCTGGTAGTTTATACCCTTTTTTATCATCAAAAAGGTAGTTTATAGTTTCAAATAGCCGTATATATATCTCCCCAAGTTGAATGATAAGAAAAAAATAGTGGAGAAAGCCTTTTATTTATTTATTTTGGTTCTAGACCGATTTATTCTTGTTCTCCACAAAAACATAAAGCTGCTGGATTTCCAAAAAAAAAAAAAAAAGGGTTGCTGTTAATGAAAACCACTCATTTATTTATTCTGAATAGAAAGATTTGTATCCAATCAAACAATTACTTTTGTTCTTCGGAATATATTAGGCGGAGTCTTTCATTTGATAGTAGTATTTGACGTATGCAAAACAAGAAAAGAAATTATAAATGAAAGAAAACCAAATTAATATTTATCCCCTTTTTATGCCACCATAACTTTTATTGATATGTGCTGTTGCTAACATATATATAGAATCACACCAAAATCCCCGCGTAATTTTCCTAAATTGTTGCCAACGGTGAATATATGATTTTATCACTACTACGTAAAAATGTTCCATTTTTTACAAGCAATGGTTTGCCGATAATTGCCAGATGGCAACTAAAAAACATTTCTCCATATATCGCAAAGTTAACCCTTAATAAATCTTTTTTAAAGGGAAATTACAAAGAAAAAAAGAGTAATGCATTCATAACACTAAAGGTGGCCATTCGTGTCGGTGGGTGAAGTTTGTGTCGAGTTGAAGCTTAAAAATGTAAAAAACATCTCGACATTAACCCGACTCGTGACACAAACCGGTTGAAAAATCTTGACACTAACATGATTCGTTTTTACATGAGTTGACACGAACATGACCCGCATTGACTCATAACCTATGTAGCATGTGACTCTCAATCAACCCACAACTTGAAATTAACCCGCAACCCAAGACCAACTCATAACCCAAAATCAACCCATAATATTTTATAACTTTAAATCATAATATATTTATAATTCAAAGTTACGTAAAAGCAACAAAAAACACATATTTTTTCAAAATTAAATCACTTTCATACTACAAACACATCAAATTTAGTGTTAACTTATCAATGCTATATACATTAGGGCAAAATAGTTTTCAAAAAAATAATAAAATATTAAGTTGGGGTCAATTAGTGTCAAGCAGGTTAACACAAACACGATCTATTTTTTGACGGGTCAATTTCAAGTTGACATGAAAATAAACTGTAGCTTTTATTTTTACACTAACTCGTAAAAAATTATGCTATATTCGTGTCGTATAGTCGTACCATAACCCGTATTATCAGGCCTATGTTGCACTGTTGTTGTCAAATAAAACAACACAAATGCGTGCGTTTTTTTTATTTTCCACGGTCAACAGCATTGTTATATAGATAAAGTGCAAGTAAAACGGGGCAAAATTGATCTAGAAGAGAGAGTAAAATGGTAGAAAATTCACCATGGAAGTTGAATTTATGCTTTACTGCCGAAACCAACAAATGGTCCAAAGTGCAAACATATATAAAATAAAGAAATTCCAAAGTCAAACTTTGGAGCCTTTGGGCTCCGTCAAAATCGGAATATAATAAGCAAAGCGAGTGAGCCAATCCACCGAACGGAGGTCAGAAGTGGGGCGACTTGGGAGATGTGTAAGAAGTCTCCATTGCTTCTAGAGGAATGTGACTCTTCAAAAAAAAAAAAAAAAAGAAGTATTAATTGTTAAACTAATTACAGTTGGTCAAATAGACCAGCGATTGAGGGACGAGTAGCGTGGCCGTAGAACTTGACCTTGCAGGCTACGCAACGCAGCCCGGGCCCCACACCTCAAGAAGTGTCGTTTTGCCATACTTCTAATCGGGTAGCCTTGGGACTTTTTTTTTTTTTTCCCCAAAATGAAATTCCTGTTTGATTAAAATGAAATTTTTATCCATTAAAATACAAAACGCCTAAAATACAATTTTATTCTTTCTTTTAACCATGCTCAATCCTTATGTTCTCAAAATGGTCTACAATTACACACTATTAAGGGTTGTTCAAAAATGTGACGGGTCAAATGTGCATTGGTACATTATCTAAAATTTTACTTTAAGAATTTATTAAAAAAAATTTGCTTGGGTACGAAATGAAGCCAAGTAATGCTACGAGACCATCTTGTTTATCTCTTATAGTTAGGGAGAGACATCCAAATGAAGCCGCTTATTTTAGGTAAAGCATAAACTAATAGACCGTTTGGACGAGCAATTCTAACTAGTAATTACAAGTATAAATAGTGTAAAGCTCTCATATGTTACTAAAAAGACAACAGTGTAAAGCTCTCATATATTACAATTCTCAAACCAAAACTGTTAGCTCCAACCGTTCTTTAAACTGCCTGTAAACCAATTATAAGTTGGTTTAAAATTTTTCGAAACAAATCAAACCATTTAGGGGATCAGATCCAATTCAAACTAAATAGATTGTAATTGGTTTGGTTTGGTTTCTCCAATTGATTTGAACTAATATTTATAAACTTTTTTTCATCCATAATTAGAACTAACGTCTTAGCTGTGTGATAAATATTCCTTTACTTTTCAATTATAAATATTAATAATGCAAGGACAAAGTATCCAATTTATAACATAAATAAAACATACAAAGTTAAAATTTAAACATCCTTGAACAAAACTAAAGCATTTAAGTCCGTAAAACATAAAATACTAAATATAAGATTTAGAACAAATCAACCATCTATCACAAACAATTTAGACTCCTAAAAGAGTTAAACTATAATTACAAATCATTAGGTTATGATAATCTATTCCTTTACGATAATGATTACCTAATTTTGGAGTGAAAATGCATGTATAAATAATTTTTCTGATGATAGAAATTGGTTTGATTTTTTTAAGGTTAAAACCACAAATCTAACTTTGTTTTTTTGAAAAATTAAATAAAACCAAAGCTATTTTTGATTAATTTGGTTTGGTTTTATATTATTCTAGTTTGATCTGCTTGGTAAGTTAATTTGACGATTGTCTACTCCTGCTTATAATTAAGTAGACAAGCATAGTGTTATGGACAATTTTGTTTATCTTTTTGAATTGATTAGCACGAATCTCATTGTTAAACTTAACAAAGCGAGGTCCATATGAGTCGATGCATGGAAAACAATTCTTATGAAATTGATGTGAGATTTGTATATATAGCCAAGCAATTATGCTAATTATCTTTTTTTTCCTTTTTTTTTTCTAAAAAAGGTTTGCTTTTCCTTCATATGATTCTCTTTGGAAATATGTTTTATCATAGTGATGAAACGTTATAATACAAAAGTTGTCTTTTTAAGTAGACAATAATACTCTCTGACGTAAAAACTGCAAATGATGAATACTGAATTATTTGGAGGGATATTGAATAAGTGAAATGCTGAACAATATCGTTTAGCATGTTATCGCCACTACCAAGAATATAATAGCGCTATAATTTAGACATTATGTGACAATATTTATTAGCATAACTGAGCAGCATCAATCCATATGAAAGGTCTACAAAGTAGGTACATGATATAAAATCTAATTTCTTATTAATTATTAAGATTACACTAACTTTAAGTTTATATTTTGTTATTCAACTATTCATCAGCATAAACCTATGCCCCCTTTACTTAAAAAAATCTGTTACTCTATTTGATGTCCTTTCACGAGGGTTAAAACAAAGAAGGTGTCAAAAACGAAAAAAAAAAAAATACATAATATTCGGTTAGCAAGGTATTATTATATACTTTTTATGTTATAACTTCGTTCATATTTTTATGTATAATTAGTAAAATATCATTTTCTTTCAACATCAGCTATATATTTTATTATTTTTTAACATCTAACTTATGAAAAGGATAAAAATTGAAATAAAATGATAAATCGAGATTAAGTTTGAGACATTTTAAAAGTAAAAAACTCAATAGATTTGAGATTATAGTTTAAGGATCATTCGTGAGATCATTAACTTTAAAAGAAAATTGCTTCAAACTAACTGTAGCTTCACTATATATTTCTGAAGAGGAAGACCAAAAAAAAAAAAAGCCCTATAGATTATCTAGACTTCTGGAGGAGGGGGACAATAGCTTGCCTAAACTTTTCTCCCCTCCACAACGAACCTTGACCAATAATTTATTTATTTAAATATTTATTTTTTTATTGCTAAACTAGTTGGAAAAATTTGTACTTAATCTAGGGAACTCTATGTTCTCTAAATTAAATATTTTTTGATCACGTGGCTCTGTGCTCTGGTACAAGTATTTCCGTGGGAAACAAAAAGTACGAAACCGGTGGTAACAAATGACTCAACAAATAATGTGAAAGAAAACAAAATAGAGAGTTGGGTTGTCTCAATTTTGCTGTCTCTCTCAGTGTCGTCTCAATTATTTTGATTTATATTTATCAAAAATCTTACATGTCATCCAGGAGCCAAGGCTTACTTTGGGCATCCGACTTATCACCTGCTTTTTCAATATCTTTTTCTCATTTCAGGGATTTTTTTATTTTTTTTTTCGTATTCGTGTTCTAACTTTGAAGCCAAATAATTATAAAAGAACAAACTTTGAAGCAGAATAGAAGCTCTTCTTTCATCAAAAAATGAAAAAAAAAAAAGCCCTATTGGGAACGGAAGCGGATCTCGATGTGCGTCCACTGTTTGATAGTTTTGGCCGATGACAAATGACAATGTTTTGTGGTTTTTGCAGCAGGAGAGGATCGTTTTTTTTTTGGTTGGAGAGAGATAATTGATGGGGAAATGTTTTTTTTTTGGGTGTCTTGTAAATCTAGTAAGAAGGAAAGAATAAGAGTACATTTCTCGATACTTGTTAAAGGTGTCAATTTGAGCTGGTTCAATTGGGTTGGTCAGGGCCTGACCTAGCCTAGTCTGCTTCAAAAATCAGGTTGGTCAGTCCGGCTCAAGATCTCGTGTTGGGCCTATATAGGCTAAAGATTTAAGCCTAAAATAGAACCTAGGTAACCCGATTAGATGTATTTTTAGGGAGAATGAGGGAAATAAAATTCTAAGGAGATAAATAAGAACTAATAGCATGATATTTTAATTAGAAAGATAGAAAATAGCATAATTAAACAAAATCATATTTACATACATTAAAATTACCTTAAAGATCCAAAATTACCCTAAAGCCCCCAAATTAAATAATGCTATCTCTCTCATTCTTCCCTCTCTCTCTTTGACAATGATAGGAAGAACAAATGATGATAGTGAGTTTCTTGATGACACGACGATGGAGAGATCCTGTTGAGACGATGATAGTAAAGATCATGGTGAGATGACAACGGCGATGGCCACTTCATCGCGAGGCTGAAAGAGATTTCTTTCTTCTTTTTCTCTCTCTCCCCCTCTTTTTCTCTTCACACATGATTACTGGCATGTTGTGCATGGCCTCAAAGATCCAACGATAACATCATAGGGTCGAAATCGACGAAGGTTAGTCACAAGAAAAGACAAAGTTGCCTCGTTGTCACAAATCGATGGCATCATCGAGTTTCGTTAAACTCTTGTTGAGATTTTATAGATCGCCAATTCTCGAGCATGGTGTAATGGGCGGGATTGGGCCACTGGCAGTGGCAAGGGGCGATGGTGACACCGGTGGAAAAGAGAGAGAATTTAAGATCCATAGGAGAAAAAAATATGGACCAAGAGTAAAATTAGAAAACAATAAATAAAAGTTATAGTAATTTTTAAGATATGTTATTTATTTCTATTATTTTAAATTATATCATATACTTCTATTAGGATTAAAAAAATATCTTATTTTATACAACCTCTCATTTTGGTGAAACTTTTTAAAAATTTTCTTGTAAAAATGTAGGTCAGTCGGGCCAGGCTGATCTGACCCTAAGCCTATATAGGCTTTGGCCAGACTAGGCCTCCCCTTTCATTAGCTGGTACAGCCTAGCCTGACCTCCCTTTCATTTGGGTTTGCCTAGCGTGACCCAATATTCCCTTTTGGTCTGTATGGGTTAGGTCGAGTGGTCTAAATTGACACCTTTAGTTGTGTTACCTTTTTAAAGTTAGCTAATATCATAAAACACTCAAATGTAGAGGTTAAAAAAAACCCCTCAACCATCTCACAAATAATGCCTATCACATTCCTCGAACTCCATTTAAATCTAGCTTGCTACAAAAACAAGCACTTCAAATTTCTTACAAGGTGCCTTTGTTGGTTTTGTAAAACGATTTTAGAAAAAAATATGTAGAAACATGGTAAAGGTGCAGAACACAAACAACAAAAATTTACATAAAACTTTTGTAAAACAATGTTATAGAGTATATCAATTTAATGCTTAAAAAATATATAAAGAAAATATGCTTAGTTAGTTAAAACGATTAAGTTGGAGATTATCTACAAGAATCGTTTTCTATATGAAACCACCGTCTTCCTCACATACTCTTTGGCACCGAACAGACAAACATGTGAACGTAGAAGGGAATTAGGGTTTCTAGGATCACTTTGCTAACTCTTCTTTCTCACTCATTTCAATGCATAAGCAAAGCGAGACTAAAAATGAAGAACTCTTCTTCTTCTTCTCTCTACACACTTATCACTTAGGAACTTGCCAGAGTTTTTGCAGTTTTACCAAGACTTTCAATTATATGCAGAATGGATAAGGGAGGCCTCTATTTTTTTTTAGAGAATAAAAGATCAAATTAATTTTGGAACTTTCATTTATTTAAATTTAAAATATAATATATTTAATTAAAATAAAAAGAGATTTTCCCTTTTCTTATCTGGTGTAAGAGCCACACACAAATATAGTATCTATATGTTTGGCACCAATTAGCAATTAGAAGAGAGAAAAATATTGCTTGTTACTAAATTTGATTTGTTTTCATAGTTCAAGTTTCCAATTTTGAATAAATCACATTTATCAAAATTAGAAACTTCTAGAAATTGAAAACTTAGTGAACAAGTCTTGGATAGTAGAAGGAATATATCCTTGCAACTGTGCCACATAGACCCACTGTGTCGCTTCCAAAATTAATTATTATTTACTAAATAATCTCATTATTTATTAATCATAAATTAATTCATGATTAATTTACTTTACGTGATACTTAATTTAGAATTCCTAATTCAAAATTAATTAATTAAACTATTTATTCCACTTGTCTTAGTAGTGCTTACAAAGATGGCTGAGAGCTAATGGACCTATAATTTCAAGCGCTAATAAAACCAATATATTAATTTATAAACTCTTTTATTAATTACAATGTTACTCTACTAAAAACTTGGAATAACACTTTTGAAATTGCAAATATAAGTTAGAGTCCCATAAATAACTCATAATTAGAGTTATGTAAAATCTGTAAATCTTTCTAATTAATTTTTTATCCTTAAGTGCTATTGATTCTATAATTAATAATAAATTCATGAAACTTAATCACGAATTCATGCGCTCATATTATTCAAGACTCAAAATAATACTCAAAGAATTATTTATCTGCTTCTCATTAAGGAAGGAATAGGTTTCATTTTGTAATATTAGCATTCTCGACTTTTTACTTTACTATGCCTCGAGAATACAAAGAATAAACTTAGATTCTTGAATCTATACTGAGTTAATCAAAAAATATAATTTCATAAATAGGAGTATTTAATAACTTAAGATTAAGATCATCTTATATATGACCATCAGTTAATGTGATTACAATTTATTATATTTTAACAGAAATTATTTAGCCGTTCATATCACATTATGTCTTTGTCTTATATAATCTCATTATGTACAGTACACTCAATTAATGACTCACTACATTAACGGTTCGGATAAGACCGTTCTATTCTTAATGGAAATAACCATAATAACGCTCAATTAAAGATTTCATACTTTAATTGAATAATTAATCTAACAATTAGTTATATATTAGTGACTCTTTTACTTATTATTCTTAAATACTATCCTCTTGTATATGACACTTACATTCAATATATAAAGTCACGTAAATAATTATAGAATTTTAATGATATTCATAAAGTATTTAAAATACATGCACACAATATGAAAAATTCACTTTATTTATTTACAAATGTGTATTTTACAAAAACTATTACATGCTTGGAGGGCATTTATCCCAGCAACCTCAAAAGCTCCAAGCCTCCAGCCCACTTGAGAGAATTTAATGTCTGGTTTAGATCCGGGTTTGGAGATCTCCACTCCACGACCCGCCCTGTTTGAATAGCAATAAGTTTTAGTCTATTTATGCATTATGCAATTGTTGTTGGTTTATTGCTTTGTTATCCATTAATGTAATGTGTGATCTAGTTCTCTCTTTTTTATGTTTTTTTTTTTTTTTAAATTTTATTTAATGGAAAGACTCGTGAGTCACACCAAACCTGCGACGGGGCAAGTCAACCTGCTATGTTGTTCTAATGGGGGAAGGTAGTAAGAAAGAATAATCCGCCCTGAACCTAACTCATTTCTATCGTTAATCTAAAAAAGCATATCTAAAAAAGCATCAAAAATGTGAAAAGAAGGAAAGAGAAAAGCAAAAAGAGAAAGAGAAAGAGAAAGAAAAGAAGCAAAAATATTCATAAAAATAATTAGAAAATTCTTCAATAAGTGCTTAAAAAGTAAGCTACAGATAGTAGTTATTTTTTAGTCTTTAAATTTGTAAAAAAATAAATAATTTTGATCAAATCTAATAATTTAAAAATATACACTACTAATTAAAATACATCGAGAAGAACCCAAATACGTAATTAACTAGTCTGACTCCTGCCGGGAATTGAAGGAAACTCATCAAACGAACAACAACAAATCCGTTTGGCTGCTTTTGTTAAACTCCATTAATTTTAGGTCATAGGTGAGGTGACAAGGAAAATCATTAATAAGGTGTGAATGTTTGATTCAGGGGAGGACACGAGGGACAACAGATTTGGATAATAAATAGTAAGAATAATGTTTTTTTTTTGAATTTGTTTCTATTATTTTATTGAAAAAGAGATTAGATGGCACGACATGTGAAAACTGAAATGAGTAGTTGATACCCTTCTAGAATTTAATTCTCAAGCCAGAAAACAATTGTTGACTACTCGTATGGTGGAGCACTGCAACCTAGGTGCTCTTACTAGTTCAAAGTTCAAACCAAGAACCTCGTCAATTTGAGGACCACTATTTGCTTGACCCCACTTGTAGCCATTTAGCAAATAATTAGTCTGCTTTTGTGATCTTATCTCTTAAGAGTTTGGTCTCCATTTTCATCAACCTTTAGGATTTAAAAAATACAGCACCAAGAGGGTTTTTATTTATCAGCGATTTGATCCGCATATAAAAATCTATTTACGTATTTTTTAAGCTCAATGTGATATTAATCTGGTTCAATAATCACTGCACTATCGATATAATTTTATACTTTTAAAAGACCTGAAACCTTAGAGGATATGATTATTTTCATCGCGCTTGTGTTGGTATGTATGATTTATTAAGGTTCGTTTGGAATGAGTTAAAAGGGTTGTTTTTGGACATGTTTGGCTAGATAATTAAACTTTTGGCTTTTGTAAAAAAAAAAAAAAAGACTTATAAAAGCCTTTTTTAATTTACATATTTAACATTTCATTTGTGAATAACAATTAATTACAAATTCTATCCATATCATTGTATAATATTACTTTTTATAATAATATTTAAGAGCTTTACACTTATTTAATCAGATAGTTCAAAAGTTTTTTTAAAATCGAAAAGCTCTTTTTCACACACTTTTAGGGGTTTGTTTGGAACAGCTTCTTAAAAATTGGTTTTGGTTTCTTGGGTCTAAAACAACTTCTGAAAGTGTTTGGATAATCTGTCAGAAGTGTTTTTGTTCTCCAGAAGTGCTTCTTATCAAAGCCATAAAATGTAGCTTCTTAAAAATGCACTTCTGAAATAGACTTTAAAATTTGTGCTAGAGTATTGATAATATATTCTAAGTTTAAATATAATATTTTTGTAACTTAAAAAAATTGAAACCATTTTGATCCATAAAAGCTCTTTTAAAAGTATAATTTCAAATATTTGCTGAAAAACTACAGTTTTTTACTTTTCTTCTTGTACTAACTAAAAACACAAACAAAAACTATACCAATTGAGCATTTAAACACTAATTAAAAAGCTTCAACTTATACCTCTTCTTTTCCATTACATAAAAGTAAAAGTACAAACCAAACGGCCCTAAAAGTAGCAATTCGCTTTCCGAATTCAAAAAATTGCTTTTAAAATATTTGAATATCCTTGTAGAAGGACTTCAACTTTTTTAAAATAGCTTTCAAATTATTCGATCGAACATTTTAAATTGTCAACATTTAATGAATTTGAATATCATCTTGCCATATTGAGTTCTCTTAAAATAATTGTTGTTTCACTTTTCAAAAAAAAAAAATCATTGTTTCAAATAGGATGGAAAAGTAATTTTCAGATGTTCCCTTGTGAGATTAGATTGTGATTTGTAGACTCAATTATCACCACGAATAAAATTCTATATATATATATATATATATATATATATATATATATATTTCATTCGTGTGTATGGTTTATATACCGCAAAGTCAAACACTCTTTTGTCGTGGCATGACTAAATAAAAATATGGTAAATCATTATTTCTTTTTCTATCTATTCATATGCACCGTATTACCTTTGAATTTTGATACACTTTTGTCTTTTAAGCTAAGAGTTAATATTGACCTTTTGCAAGGGATCTAAAAGGTCGATGCATTTTGGCTCAACATGCAAATATGAAATCGGATAAAACGAAACTTAAATTCATAGCCAACCTAATTATGGCTGTCTGTTATCCTGTGTATTTGACTATTAACAAAAATTGATCAATCAATATCTAAACATACCAATAAAAATTTCAAAGACAGATTTCTCATGTGCAGTAGCAGTACTCCATTGATGGTTCTTCCGGAAAATTAAAAAAGAAAAAGAAAAGCTATATATTAATTAATATAACATACCACAAAATATATATTTAATTAACATATATTTTATATTCTACCACAAAATTCTTCTAATTTAATTTATCTTATCGTTTCTTTTGGAAGCTTCCTAGCTGCAGCCTGCAAAAGCAAAAAATGATAATAGTCAACGTGAAAATAAATGAAACGGATAAAATCTTTGATAATTAACTTAATTTTGAACATACTTATGCCAGTCGTACTTGAGCATAATTAAATCGGTCTTTTGCTTAAAATTGAAAAAGAGTTGGACTGTGTTCAATAATAGTGTTAAACTAGTACGGTGTTTGAAAGCATTTTGGTTCAAATTAATATAATTTTGGTTAAAATTATGAATTTAATAATATGTGAAAGCTTTATATTGTAAATTATTTTTTTTAATACTGTAGTATATAAAAGCTTTAAATAGTAGTAAACTAAATGTTTTTATTAAAACTGAGAATGCTAAACACCTTTTTGTGCAAAATTTTCCCTCCTCAATGGCTTTTTTCCTTGGTAAAACTTATCATGTATATACATGCGTCAAAAGCTTCTCGTAAAGAGGAATGAAGCATCCATGTTCTTTATTTGTTTTCAAGGAAAATTTCATTACGAACTTAAAAAAATACATATTTGAACATAGTCACAAATGACCACTCAATCACAAGAGAATTTGATCTCAAATACTGATTGGATTTACCAAGAAAGATGGATGAAGCACAATAAATAAAAAATGTCAAGACCTAAAAAGACTTAATCGACACATAAAATTAAATGCGACGAAAGCTTGTTATATATAGTCGATTGATAAAACCGATCAACTAAAACTAGACCCTTAATATTGAGAAGACAAATGACATGGCTTGGAATCAAATATAGCTGGACAGTAATACACTTATTGCTAATAACAAGTGACTATGACACATAAATTAAAACCGAAGGTGAGGAGTCTACCTTCATTGTCATAGCCAAAGACCAAAAAAATGACGAACGCCAAAAATATCAATGACTTTATTCGATAAAAGCAGAAAGTAAAACAAGCAGGTAAAACCCAAATGACAACGAGGAACACTTTGGTGACTAGCCGACACTATAAGAAAGGGTGAGGAAGCTGCAACACTATTGTCGAGCCCAAATAAAGCCGTAAAAGAATTGGGCCACCGGTGCATGAGAACCGCCGCTGCCACCCTTCTCTGCCAGTTATGAAGAATGTTACCTGTAAAGATCCACCGCCTCCCAGTCACCAAATCCTCCAATATGTGGAGAACAACTCCTGAATAGAAAAAGCGCTAGTCCAGCATCTCCGATCGACACATAACCAAGCCACATGGATCTCGGAGTCTTCGACGGCCGAATGCAACTACAAGCCACAACCCATGAATAGAAAAAAACCGCCATTCCACCATCTCCGACTGGCACATAGCCAAGCCATGCACCTGGATCTCAGAGTCTTCGGTGGCATGTCAACCTTTTCCTGGAGCCGTCTTTGTTGCGTCATTTGGATACCCTCTAACTGGGTCGGGAGTTTGGAGACCAGCCCAGAGGTAATGCCGGATTCGGACCCTTTGAAATCTTCTGTTGAGGTAGCAAATCTACACTCCAAGAGAATAAGACAAAACCCTTGTAGCGGGAGAAGGAAGGTCGTATAATGTGAAAGAAAGTCCAACATCCTAGTTCATTTTTAACGGACACTTAGTTTATTCAAGATTTTGGATGGTCTAATAATTAGGTAATGACGGCAAGCTTGACAAGTGTTCACATTCAATATTTTTCTAATCAAGCTGTAATTATTATTGTTTTTATTTTGAGCACATGCGGCTTATGCAGTAGCTAGTTGGTCAATTTGATCAACTCTAATTTAGCATGTATAAGTCCTACTTACCCGGCTTTGCGTCACCTACCTAGAAAGGTGCAATTAATTTCAGATTATGTTGAACTAAAATTTTCTTATTCACCTTATAATATATTGAAGAATAAAGAAAAAACATGATGATCAGTTAGGTATAATTCGTGTACCAACGATAAGTTTTTTTTTTTTTTCTGGATTAACAAAATACGCTTAATTAGTTTCAAACGCAATACATTTGTTTTGATTTTTTCCCAAAATCAATTCAAACGCAGCATTTGTACCATTGGAATACTAAAATCATTTTCCAAATATGTCTTTTGTTTGCTTTACATTTGGATGGAAAAGACGTGTTATACATGTGGTAGACTGGTAGTTGGGGAATTTATTTATTTTAATATTAGGTATAAAAATAAATAAGCTAACTATAAAACCCCATTTTTCCCCACCCGCTTTTCTTCTCTATCAATATTAAATCTCCGACTCCCTTCAAAAAATACTGAATACTGTATTCGAGTTACTTTCTGAATATTATATTCAAGTAGCAGTACCACAGAGAAAAGATTGGTTGTGGCAGCTGTGTGGTGGAGAATTAAATATTGGGATGATAATTTCCGAAACTATATAATATGATGTTACTGTAGATTAAAGACATGATAGCAACAAGAACATGCACTAAATTGCACTAAAAAAAAAAGAGAAAAGTTTTAGTCACAATAGTTTTTAGTAAAACTTTAATATTGTGACTAAAACTTTTGTTGTGACCAAAAATCTAGTTTTTTTTTTATTTTTTTATAGTGTAGATACAAAATGATAGCTCAAAATTGGCTTTTAGAATCAATTTTTGAAAAATTGTCCCGAATTATAACACTTGTAAAAAAGCGTCACTCCACTGCCCTCCCTCAAAACAATTAAATTCCTGCCTAATGGTTCTTTTACTAAGTATCCTCAACATTAGTATATATGATCAAGTGCCTCTTATAACACGTTATCTTTTATCTAAAACCCAAAAGGACGTCTTTTGTGAAGCTTCACTTCAACAATTTTGTGATTCAGCGACGAATTTTTTAAAGACAATATTTGTCGTTGCTAAATCTAGTACATTGCGATGACTATATCGTCTCTAATTGTCCTGTTAAATGTCCCAGTATTGTGCGACTTTCGGCGACGACTGAATATATTAACAAAAATTCCCAAACACCTGCCATATTTTCACGGGCTTATAGTTTAGGAGTTCAACGATGATAAATATCATCGTTGAATTTGCTCATTTTATGAAATGATGTCGTTTTGAATGGTAAATATTTAGCGACGACATATGTCGTCGTTGAAAGGCAGTATTAATTCCCCAAGCAGCAGTTCCTCTCCGCCACTTCTCCATCGATCCAGGCTGTTCTTCAAATTCCCTTCTCCCTCTTCAACACTCTCTCACATCCTGTTTTGATTTCTCTCTCTGAAATTTTTTTGGAAAAACACTTCTGATTAAGATTGTGATCCTTGGGAGCTCCGCTGGTGCTATTCGTTGGCCGGATTGTTGTTTGCCACACTAGATTGTCCCCGTCATCGCCGTCTGCCACCGGAGTCTGTGAGGTTTTTTTTTTTTGTTATAGTTTCCTGTCTTGATTTATTTGGAATTTGTCTGTCTAGAAATTGTATCTAATAAATATGGAGGGGATGTGTGATTGATGATGCATTGTTGTTGTTGTTGTTGCTGCTGCTGCTGCTGTTGCTGGAATTTGTTATATTCAATTTGGGTCTTGAAATTTTTTTTTTTCTGTGTGGGTATTAACTCCACTCTTTTGTATGCTTTGCCTGAGAATTGTTGCAATTTGGGGAGACTTAATTGATAAAGAGGAGTCTATCTAGAGTTGAATTATTGAGTGTGCACCAAGTGTTCGATAAAAAGTCTGAGAGAGACAAAAGTGTTGGTTGTTGCCAATTGACATCAAAGGTGTTAGTAGACATTACATGTGGGGCCTTTGAGATCGTTTGGTGACATTAGCGGTTGATTTGGAAAGTCTAAGAGAGAGTTGGGAGTGCCAATGTAAAAAAAAAAAAAGAAAAAGAAAAAAGGTTTTTGAAGAGGAATTAGTGTGAATTGTAACCATGGCACCAAAGAAGCGTGTGAAGGGTTTGACATCCGTGCAGTATGATACGGCTAAATTTGATTTATGTGAACTCACGTTGTCCACTAGCTATATTATTCCCCTTTACTTTCAAAAAAAAAAAAAAATCATTCCTTGTTTTTTTCCTCTTTTGTTTTTCTTTTGAGAATCCCTTTTCTTTTGTATAATGAGTTTGTCCATTAAGGGCTATACTTCTTCAAATACAGCCATTATCATTAATTATCGACAAGCAATTTGGTAGATATCAATCATATACACCAAACACTTAGTAGCAAACTATTGGGTTGCGAGCATAACCTAGTTGTATAATCACAATTGATTATGCCTAAAAGTGAAGAGTTTAATTTTATTTTGGAAAAAAGGTAACATCTACTTTAATCAAACACCCCTATAAGTTTACATCTTTGGACCTTGGATGCTAAATGTGTGCTATGATTGCTTAAGATTTCTTTATGTTTGACAATGCAGGTTGCCCTTACCGAGAGACAAGTTTTGTTGTTGGTGTCAGCTGGTTCTCTGTCACATTTCTTCTTGGATCACTTATTTGAGGTAATATCAATTACAAATTTGACGTGTTATTACGTTATAATTATCATCGTGTGAAGTTATTATGATTTAAAAAATTTCTTTACCAACAGACAGTGTTTTGTTTGTATTATGTAACCAAATTTATTTAATGAGTTAGTATTACATTTGACAATAGGATTGAAAACATCAAAATGACGATTGACAAGAGTTGGATTTTTGAAAATGATCGTTTTTCAGACCGATACTGGAATGGTGCAATGGCATTTTTGGAAAGAGCAAAAAACTACATGAATGAGGATGGGGAAGTTAGTTGTCCGTGCATTAATTGTTTGAATGCAGCAATGCAAACATTACCAGGGGTTGAAGCTCATATAATTGACAAGGGATTTATTCGAACATATACAACGTGGATATACCATGGAGAATCTTACAATACGAACAATAATAGTAATGAAACACATGAACAATCTACTGAGGAGATGCGAAACATCTTAGATGATGTAGTTGGGGCCATCAATCATGTCGAACTAGAAGAGTCAAGTCCAACTGAAGAACAGAATTTTGGGCAATTTGAAGAACTTTTTGCTGAGCTTCAGGCAGAGCTGTATCTTGGATGTGAAAACTTTTTGTCTCTAGATTTTTTAGTAAAATTGATGCATTTAAAGGTGCTTCACAAATGGACGAACAAATCTTTTGACTCTTTGCTAAAGCTTTTAAAGGAGGCATTACCAGGAGGGAATAATATTCTTGCTTCACATTATGAGGCCAAGATGAAGTTACGTAAGTTGGGTTTAGGTTATGAGACAATTCATGTGTGTGAGTATGATTATGCTTTATTCTAGAAGGAATATGCTGATCGAAACACTTGTCCTATATGTGGTAAGAGTTGATGGGTGAATCAGAACACGAAGGTAAAGAGAGTGCCTCATAAAGTATTACACTATTTCCCTTTAAAGGATCGGTTGAAGCATTTGTATGCGTCAAGACATACTGCAAGAGATATGAGATGGCATGTAAATGGTCGATCTATGCAAGGAGTTCTGTAACATCCAGTAGATGGAGAGGCATGGAAGGCATTTGATCGTCGGTATCCTGATTTTGCTTCTGAAGTAAGAAATGTTCATTTGGGTTTAGCGGCTGATGGGTTTAGTCCGTTTGGAAATATGAGTCAACCTTACAGTATGTGGCCAGTTATCTTGTTAACATACAATCTACCTCCATGGCTTTGTACAAAGGAACCATACTTGATGTTGACTTTGTTGATTCCAGGCCCTAATGCTCCTGTAAAGGATATAGACGTGTTTTTGAGACCAGTTGTAGATGAGTTAAAAGATCTTTGGGAGCATGGATTGGTAATTCATGATGCCTATGCTAATAAATCATTTAGGATGCGTGCTGCGTTGTTATGGACTATCAATGATTTTCCTGTTCGAAGTAGTTTGTCCGATTGGAGTGGTCAGGGATACAATCCATGTCCAATGTGCAACATGCATAGTCCTTCTAAGTGATTAAGGAGTAAGACGTGTTATATAGGCCATCGATGATTTCTTCCAACTTCAAATAGGAAGGAGAGACAAACAATTTGATGGTATGGTAGAGAAAAGACCCCTGTCTCCACGCTTGTCTACCGCTAAAATATTAAATCAATTAGAACATGTGCGAAGTAGACTACTAGGCAAGCACATTGATTTTGGTGGGAAGAAACGTAGGCGAGAACCATACGAGTTGAATTGGATGAAAAAAGGGTATATTTTTTGAATTGGAACATTGGTCAGATTTATTGCTAAAACACAACTGATATGTCATGCATATTGAGAAGAACATCTGTGATAGCTTGTTGGGCACGATATTGAATATTGATGGGAAGTAGAAGGACAAAGACAAGGCAAGAATGGATCTAGCTAACATGAAAATAAGGAATGAATTGCATCTTTATAAGGATGGGGATCGATGGATGAAACCTCATGTAGACTACACGTTAACTCCCGTGGAACGAAAACAATTTGGTGCCTTTATTAAATTCGTAAAGTTTCCTGATGGCTTTGTGGTAAATTTGAAAAAGAACGTCGATGCTAATGGTAAAATCACTGGACTTAAATCACACGATTGTCATGTGATCATGCAACGTCTATTACTAGTCGGTATTTGTCCATTTCTAAAAAAAGAGATCGCTAATACAATTGTTGAACTTTGTTATTTCTTTCAACAAATTTGTTCTAGAACCCTAAAGATATCTGATTTAGAGAAAGCTGAAGACCAAATTGTCATAATTTTATGCAAGTTGGACAGAACATTTCTGCCTGTATTTTTCGATATCATGGTTCTTTTGGCTTTGCATTTGCCAAAAGAAGCCATGCAAGGAGGTCCTATTCATACAAGGCGGATGTATCCCTTCGAGCGGTATATTGGGTCACTTAAGCAGTATGTTAGAAATCGAGCATGACCAGAAGGGTCAATTGCAGAGGCTTATGTTGTGAATGAGGCTTTAACTTTCTGTTTACCTTACTTTCATGGTATTGAAACTAAGTTCAATCGGCCTGAAAGGAACTTGCCTGATCATGATTCTACTCCAAACAAAAAGTTATCGATCTTCCAATCACATTGCCGACCAATGGGAAAGATTGTAGCAACTCATTTAAATGAGCAATTAAGGAAAAAGGCAGAGTGGTATATTTTAAACAATTGCCCAGAAATCCGAAGATACATATATGTTTAGCTCTTTAATTGTTAACTTTCTACTATGTAATATAATATAACTTTTATGAGACCCATTTTGTCTATAGGGAACACATGCGTGAGCTTCAAATTACTGGTAGAAGAAACTTGACTAAGGCTCAGATTGATGAGTTTCTGTTGTGGTTTTACAAAAAGGTAAAAATTTATTTTTATCTTAAGCAAAAAATCATATTTAAAGATGTTCTAACAATAATAGATTTCTCATCGTAGGTCTACCATTTACGAAAAAATCATTCACCGTAGGCCACTGATGAATTGCTTGCCTTGGCATCTGGTCCTAATGACATTGTACTATTGTACTCTACTTGTGTGGTAAATGGGGTCAAGTTTGTGTGCAACAACCGTGATGTTCAACCGAAAACACAAAACAGTGGGGTTTGTGTACTTGGTGTTGATGACAACACATATTACGGTTGGTTAGAAGATATATTGGTACTCCAATATATGAATGATTGTTCAGTTGTGTTGTTTAGGTGTAAATGGTTTGATGTTGATCCAAGAAAGAAAAGGATCTTACATAATAAAAACTTGACGAGTGTGTTTGTCAATGCCGAGGCTTATAAAGATGATCCCTTTATATTATCATCACAAGCAAAACAAGTGTTTTATCTTGAAGATCAACTTAATGGCCCTAATTGGAAAATGGTCCAACAGTTTGGTCATCGACATGTGTGGGATCTTCCTGACATCGAACATGAAGATTCTAGTTCAGTTGAGGTGCTACAAGATGCTTATTCAAATTTTGAACTGGTAGTTGAGCTACCCAATTTGGAGTCAACAACATTTAGAAGAAATGATGTTGATCCTAATGTTGTTAAGAATGCAACATTAATCGAAGTGGGTCATGCAACTGATGACATTGAGGTTGACCTTGAGATGGATGATACTTTACTGGAGTATGACGATGATACAAGCACAAAGAATGAAGATGAAGATGATGATACTGGTTTTGAACAAACCAACAACGAGAGTAGTGGTGATGACGAATAATGTACTTGTAAATTTAACTTGTTTCCATCAGTACTAGTTGTCAATGAACTTCATTTTTCCAAATTATTCTTTTTAATAAATACTATTAACTTGTTATCAATAGGTGATTACAATGACTGGACCCGTTGCTACATGTGTTGGATCTTCTGGAGGTGTAGAACCTCCACCAGGGCCAAGAAGACTTATGGCGGATTGTGAGTCAGGTACGACTGAATACAATATGTCTTCTCTCAAATGTAGTATAACTTTTAGATAAAATCTTACACTCTTGTGTTGTCTTGTTTTTTGGTTTTATTTTTCTATACCTGCTGCCGCTAAAAGGTTCGTGGACGCACAAAGAATAAGGATGTCCATAAAATTGTTGGTGCTACTAAAGGGAAACTTTCGGTATTCCTAGACACTAAAGGAAAGACATATAGAGGCTTAGGGGACAACGCAGCCCGCTTAAGTAATTGTATAGGTCAAGCGGTACAATCCAAAATTCCTCCATATTATGATAGTTGGAAGAAGGTTCCAACGGTATACAAGGATCAAATTTTACCTCTAACACGGGTAATAGTATTACGTATTTTATTTATAATATATAATTTGTGCGACCTTGTATTTATAGTGATATTTATAATGAAATTACATGATCTTTTTGATTTTGATTTGACTCCAATATCGACGGCATCAATAGATCGTAATGCACAAGACCGGTATAAGGAATTGAAAAATGACCTTCATGAATACTTCAAGCAATTGGGGGGTGCCAAAAATGTAGTTAATGTGAAGAAGCAATGCCCCGACAATGTACGAACACAAGCAGATTGGAAGGCTGCTTGTGATCGCTTCTGCAGCGAAACTTTTCAGGTTTACAGTTATAAACTCAATTTTTCGTGATCATTACATATATCAATATAACATAATAATTTTGTTAATTCCTCTTTGTAACAGAAAAGGTCGGCGACAAATAAAAGAAACAGAGCAAATGTGAAGCAACCAAGTCGTCATGGAACACAATCGTATGCTAATTTGAGATATCAAAAGGTAGTAAACAAAAATTTATTAAACTATGTTTCATTTTTCCTTTAAGATATGTTTTGTTCTAATACAAATGTAACACAAGTTTATTCCTTCTGTAGAGAAATCCCGAGACTGGTAAGTTGCTTTCAATTTTGGAAAATTAGCGTCAGTGTCATCAATATTCCGATGGTAGATGGGTTAATGACACTGCAGAGGCTAGATATGTAAGTCATATAACGTATTAAGTTTTAGTTACGAAATTTTGAGTTGGATTGATTGTACTTTACTTTGTAGTTTACTTTGTTAAATGGAATGTGCAGAAGGAAATGCTTCAGATGCATACTCAACAAACCCAAGCTGCTGCAACTGGTTCTACTTCTAGTTCGGGCACATCTCAAACAACACATGTCGTGAATGAAGAAGAGATAGCAGAGAATGTGCTTGCATCACACAGAGGGCATAGGAAAGGAGTGGGCCTGAGGCTGAGAAAAGACATCCTTGCAGCAGCTACTCTTGAGGAGGCTCGTTCACAACCACAAGTCCTTCCACAGGTGCGACAATGGATGGAGGAACAATCTCAGTATAACATGCAACAAACTCAATATCAAAATCATTTGGCTGAATATCAAAATCAAATGACAGCAATATTCAAGCATTTACTGCCGAATTTAGATTTACCAATGCCTCCTCCCCTCCACCACCACCACCACCTGTTATGTCTTCCTATCCACTTCAAGAAGAAAACAATGATGATGATGAGACCGCTAATTTAGGAGATTAGTTTCTACTTTTATGATTTTGACTTGTTGATTTAATGTTCATATAAACGTATTGTCTATATAGTTCTATTTTATTTATATCAAATTTTGTTAGTTTTTAGTATTATGAGAAATGAAATGAATGTATTTTGTGAATTGGTAGTTATTTGTTTGCAGGTTTGTTATGGTTAGGGATGAAAATTTTAAAATGGCATGTAAAAAAATACAACAAGTATTTCAGCAACAACAATTATCGTCGCTAAACACATACAGCGACGATAGATGCCGTCGCTGCATATCAATTTGGCAACGACAATTATCGTCGATGAATATATAGCGATGATAAAATGTTGTCGCTCTCGCCATGATATTTATCGTGGCTAATTTTAGCGACGAAATTTGTTGTCGCTAAAATGTTATAGCGACTACAATAATCGTTGCTGTATTTTAGACATTTTTGAAAAATTTTAAATTCTCTTACTATCGTCGCTAATTTTAGCGACGAGAGTATGTCGTTGCTAAATGTCTTTAGCTACAAGTTATTAGCGATGATATTTTGCGATGACAATGTCGTCGTTAAAGATTATTAGAGACGACTTTTGGACTTTTAGCGACTATAAATGTCGTCTCTAAATCCTCTTCTTCTTGTAGTGCTTTTCAATGTTCGAATTTTCAAATTAGGAGTAGTCCTTCTTTTATCAGTGTAATTTTGAGATTAAAATTAATATAAATAATGTATAAAATAATTGATTGCAGTCTTATTGATCTATCGAGTTGGAATCTCTCTTTCTCTCTCACACACATATAATACCTATAGTTTTCGTGCTAGAACTACTGGAGTTTTAAAAGACATAACTACCAGATTGGGTCATTTATTTCATTCTAGTTACTTTCACTTACGTTTCTTATTTATGTGATAGCTCTTGTGGCCGGATTTTTAATTTTTATAATTCTTTCTATTTTCCCAAAGTGGTGGGTTTTTTTTTTCTTTTTTTTGTGCATGTATATATATACACACACACACACACACACACACACACACATATATATATATATATATATATATATATATATATATATATATATATATAT
Source organism: Artocarpus heterophyllus (assembly GCA_025403435.1). Taxonomy (NCBI): domain Eukaryota; kingdom Viridiplantae; phylum Streptophyta; class Magnoliopsida; order Rosales; family Moraceae; genus Artocarpus; species Artocarpus heterophyllus. The sequence goes on from CM046338.1 coordinate 18,473,186, forward strand.
AGCATTTGATCGCTAAGTAACGTAAGGCAACATAAATTGGTTTCTCATTTGTTTCACTTTTTCGTTGGAAATGTTTCCCTAAGCTTATATACATGATGCGATCCCAAAAATAGAGATTTCTACCAAAGCAAACCATGCAAGTCACTTATATAATAATACATATACATACAAACATATATATATATATATATATGTGTGTGTGTGTGTGTGTGTGTGTGTGTGTGTGTGTGTGTATGTGTGCATATAAATATATACACACACGCTATTAATTTATTCATGAAAATTACAACGTGGCATACTCAAACTTTAAAACGTCTCCTTCGTCTTCATTATATATACACACACGCATGCGTGCGCCACGTTTATAATTGAAGGCTTGCTAGTTGTTACATAAAATAACAAAACAGGACAAGGGGAAAAACGACTTCCTAATAATTTTTATAAAATTATGGTGCTTTAAATTATGTATTTTAGAGGTAAAGCTTTCATTAATGTATTTATTTGGTTCATATACGTTGATCCTTCTACGTGCAAATAATGATGGTCACAAAATGCTATTCCATTTTTTTTTAATTTTTAAGAAAAGAAAGTTAAGAGGTGAAAGTTTTTAGTGTTTGCAATGAATTTAATTAGTAATAGTCAGGTGATTGTTTTTTGATAAAAAAATTAGGTGATGGCGGAGATATTTCCTAAACTTTTACTGTCATTAACTTCCAAATCGAAGCGCTAAAACAAAATTGTTTTTTCCTTCAAAAAAAAAAGAAGGGATTTTTGGAAGCAGATGTGTACAATAGTCTGTAACATTAAACCAATTTATTACTTCTATATGGGACACGTTTAAGTTCATGAACAACTTCACATTCCTATTCTAGTTATAAAAAAAAAAAACAATCAACCGTTAGTCTCTCTTTCCAATTTTATTCTTCTGGAATTTCCAATTCAGAAAATAAATTTCAATGCATATCTAAAGATAGGTACCTGATAAATTTTCCTTTCATGCTTATCTTATCAACGATTATGATCTAGAAGTTGGCAGTTGAAGGAAGAACAACAAAAAAAATACAAACGGTCATAAGCGTAAAATAAAAAATGAATAAATAATTCATCAAAACTGCATTTTTGAAAAAGAAAAAAGCCGACCATTGAATCAAACTTCGTAGAGGTTGTTCTCAAAGTACAAAATTATCTTCCCAACGTCATCAGCCAACACATAAAATGTATATACATATCACATAATATTAGAGATATATAAACACAATATTTTAGGTTTGTTGAAAAAAAAATACAATTAAGACATGGGTCATGATATGATAACACGACTCGAAAATGACGCGAATTTTGTAGATTAGAGTTAAAAAGAAGCGGTTCAAATCAAATTCAAGTAGGCTAAAAATTGACACAAGATAAATCAATTTTAGGTTGAACACATTTATCTCGAACACCACAAGAAATCTATAAAAATTATAAATTATATATATCACAACCTATGATAATTGTTATCATAACGGTATGCTTTTGTTTGCGTAAGTTTGATATATATTATTGTATTTTAGCTGATTATAAATTTTTTTTATAAAAATAAAAAACTCAATAATAGTTTGTTTGTGTCAATTTCGGGTTCACGTGTCAGTTTTATGTCATGTCGTGTCATGTCAGGTTTAGTGAAAATATGAAAAAAACGACCAAAACATGGCCTAAAAACGATACATGGCGTGAATTACCTTCAACATTTTAGCCCAAAAGTATACATGTATATGTGTGTTTATTTTGCTGAAAGTACATATCCAAGTACCTATATTGTGTGCATACTATAATTATTTTTCTAGAATTTGTTTTTGCGTTAATGGACTTCTATAATTAGGGATAGAGTTAGAAAAATTAGTTAGGAGCAACGAAATGTATAATAACTTTGTCAAAAAAAATTAAATGAAGGAGATACAAAATTTTAGGAGGGGACAAAATTTTAGGGGAGACATAATTTCACGGGAAGTGGAATATAACTTTAAGAGGATCGGAATATAATTTTTTATGAATTTTATATACAATATTGAAAGAAAAAAGTTCAAAGGAGACGGCAGCCTACTCTAATCTGTGTGTAGCTCCGTCCTTGTCTACAATGAATCTAGAAGCTACCCAAATTAAAGTAAAATTATACTGCATGGTAATTTCAATTAAAAATCCTAACAGTATAAATATTTCATTGATCAAAGAACTTACCTTTTTAGATCAAAGTGCACATTGTTATACTAGCTACAATTGAGGCGGGCTTTTTGTAATTAATCACGTTTAACTTCCAAACCGACGTCTCATCTTCATCGGAGTAATTTACTCAGAAGAATGGTGCTGTTTTACTCATTTTGCTGTCATTCGAAAATTCAAAAGTTGGCATGTTGTTTACTAGGCTTTATATATCACTCATTTTATGTTTCTTTTCTGTCGTTTTGTTCTTCTTTGTGTCGTTGCTGGGAATCTGGTCGTATAAAGGCACAAGCTTTCACTGGGCACGTATAATGTCGTCGGAATAGAAATTGCAGAGTGCATACTCTCTTGTTCCTTCTATGTGGATTGGGTTGGTTGAATTTGGAACCATTACTTCCGTCCTTCGTCTGGATTAGACCGGTAAAATTTATTCTATAAAGACTCTTTCGGCAGTAATTATCTTGAGATTGTACGCTTTCAGATAAAACAAGATGGAATTGAAAAAGGCTAGAGTAATAATGATCATAAAGAACGCAATTTTGCAAACAAGACGAAAATTAATTCATCAAAACAAAGTTAATTTTTCTTTTGTGAACTTTTCGTTTAATTGTGCCAGTGGCATGGTTGTTGTTGATATTCAAGAGTTTTAAAAGCTACATTGCACTTATCCTTGTTAAGGCATGAACATTCCAATGCAAGGCAAAAGGAAAAGAGCCAAACACATTGTGCATATCTTACTACTGTTTTAACATCTTATGATATAAAAGAGACCAATATAGAAATAGAGATGCCTTCTAGTCTAGACGTTACTTTACAAAACTGAATTTGTACAACTACAAATATAACTCAATTCTCTTTTGGATTTTCAATTAGTGAAAGGTAATTGGGGTTACACGTAGTCTAATATAATGATTGAGAAACTTGATTTTTAAAGAAAACTAATCACAAAAGGATAAAACTTGAGAATGCTAGGTAAGCTAAAGTTAGCTTGCGAAAAATCATTTGGGCTTCAGAGTGTCCCCCAGTTCACCTTAGCGGATGCGGTTCAAAAGGGTAAATGGCTCTGGACTTCCTTTTTCTGCTTGTTTTTCTGGTGTCCCAAACACATTTCAATAGCGCAACATCTCACCCCCCACACCAGATGCCACTATTTTTCCATCAAGGCTCTGAAAGAGAGAGAGAGAGAGAGATAGAAAAACTATTATAAGATGAACAAGGCCAAGACAATTTTTTTCTAATAGAAAAAAGTTATCAAGGTTATAAGAATAGCCTAAAAAACCATCCATTATGAACACCATGGATACTAAAATAAAGTACTTCCAAATGACTACGTAAGAATGCAACTGAGCGGCTGAGCCATGAACAGGACTTGGATGTATATTCACTAAGCTCCAACCATCTTCACCACAGAAGGGCACATACATCCAAAGTATAAAGTGATTGCGATTGAAACCATATTGGGAACTAAGCCATCTTCTAGAAATCACATTGAAGAACATGAGGTTTTTTTTTTTTTTTTTTTTTTGGGAACCAAACTTAGTACGATATAATTTTCACTCTCACCAACCATTATGTCAGAATCAAAATTTAGCCTTACCCTTCCAATGTCAAACTACTACTTCAACTTTATTCCCAAAGCATGAAATAGAACATCAAGAGTTGTGCAACGATAAAAATTGAAAAACGAAAAAAAAAAATCATTGTTTACGTACCAACAAGCTATTTAAAAGTGTGCATGCAAGTTTCCATATAATTCACAAAGATTTTACATGTAGAGGAGATGGAGAGTCTAAACTATATGATAAATGAAAAACACAAGTGTCAATAATTAACTATTAAGAATTATTCTTTGGTAAATTAATGTCACTAAAATGAAGGAATAATAGGATCAATATTGGCACAGCAGTGAGCACGTTAGGCTTCTATAAAATTCTCATATAGTACACATTTTATTTACAGATATTCAACTATCTTTCCATACCACACGAAGCCCAACAAAACTCTCACAGATAAGGAAGCCTCCTTTGAATTGACAATATAATCACGTTCTTATCCTTATCTTTTCATATAGGGTTATTAATATTTATCGCCTCTAAACCTTAAAGTTTATCTCATTTTATTATTTGAACTTTAAAAACTACTACTTTGTCCTCTAAACTTTCAAAACTTTTAACTTTGCTTCTTAAATTTTAAAAATCATCATTTTGCCCATAAACTTTTGAAGATCCTCACTTTAAATCCTAAATTTCTGATTTTTCTGTTTAAATAGATAGATTTAAGCCTATGTGATTTGCGCATGTATCACCTGTAATGAGCAAAATTGAGATTTAACACTCATAAGTTTTGTTTTACGTTTACACTCTCAAGAATTGACGCTTTTCTTTTTTATTTTTTTTTAAAAATTTAAACTCTCATTTAGGAAAGATTTGCCTGCATATTTCTTTTCATTTTTAATGCGTAATTCATTTAATAAATCGATATTGTTTCTCAAAATCTGAATTTGAATACTAAAGAAAATGAGCTATCGATTTAAGATGATGAGATGTTGGCAAACAACATTGAGAAAAAATATGCATACATACTTTTTTTAAAGGAGAGCAGATAAAAAAAACATTAGATAAGAGTGTAAATGTAAAATAAACCCTGAGAGTGATAAAATCTTATTTTTGCCTTATAGGTAACCTATGTGCGAACCATGTGAGTTTAATTTTGTCTATGTGAACAAAAAATCAAAAAATAGGAGAGAAGAGCTTTGAAATTTCAAGGCGAAACAGTGATTTTTAAAATTTAGGGGACAAAGTGAAGAGTTTTGAAAATTCAGAGAAGTAAAGTGGTGATTTTTAAAATTGAGGGGATTTTCTTTTTCTTCTTTTTTTCTTTTTTCTCCCTTAACTGCATCTCTGCTTAAATATTCTTTTTCCTCTGATCTATTTAAGTTTTATTTACTCAAAAATAATCCTCCTACATATTTTTTTAATCCTCCTAGTTTTATTATGATCTTTTAACAGTGATACTCTCAACTTCTTATTTTTTTTTTCCGTAAATATATTCCTCTAAGTTTCCCTTGTTTGAAATAAATTTCCTCAAATGTGATCATATTTAAGCACCTTTTTCCTAAGACCCTCTTAAATATTATTTTCTTAGATATACCCCCTAATATAATTTACACCCTACTTTACCCCCACCCCACACCCAATATACTTTATTTTTCGTTAATATCTTCTCGTTATTCTGTCTTAGTAAACTGAAACTTGAGTAGGTGATAAGCAAAGAAAAAGTTTAACAGCTTTAAGAAAATTTTAAATCCCTCGTCTAAAAAAGTTCACAAACTAAATACGCACACATGCTTCAAACTAGTACAAAGAAAAGAGGCTAATCGTAATTTGGCGAGGAAATCAGTATTCGTAGTATCTTTTCCTCCTATTCTGTCTTTTTTTTTTTTTTTAAGAAAAAAAAGGGGCTCCTTAATAATTTGAGCTTTATAAGAAAAGCCCAATAACTGGACAAAATAGAAAAGGAAAAGTTACTTAAACTTTCTACTCACTAGATTTGACAAGTAATAATACATAGACTTCCAGTTCAGTTTAAACATCTTAAAATCAACTTTTATTTATGAGGAAATTAAATGAGGGACTATGAACTACGGTTTTGTCTACAGTTGTGCCGGTAGGACAGAACTGCAATGTAACATACACATTTGAGAATATAACATGACAGTAATATTGGAGTTAGCAATTTGTTAATAATTATTTTGATAGCTAATTTGTCAGTGTTATACATGTTTTTTATATGATGTAGAGTTCAGACTGCCATTTTATATTAAGAAGAAATGAAACCATCAGGATTTAAATCTTGGTGGGCACACTCGTGCATGCACCTAACACATTCACGCATGCACCTAACCACCTGAGATAGCGACAAGTGGCAAATGTTATATAAAAGAAATATTATCCTCTATTTTTGAGTTCTATATGTTATATGATAGTGTGATCGGGGGAAAAGATAAGTCATATGAAAAATATACATATAGTATACAATAAATATAATTGTAATTATGAACGTATGGCATAGTAGTCTATACATATCAGCAGGTAGACAGTTAGCCCCACTATTTGCTTACATGATTTCTCTTTATTTCTTGTAGTTTCCTTCAAAGAAAAACACTACTCTAAACAAAAAACACTTGGTGGGACAATTAAAAGGGGAGTTGAAATAATAGGACTATTGTAAGTTGATATAGCTCTTGTGAAAACACAAGAACTGATCGACAGTTAACCAGCTCTACAATTTAATTGCATTATTTTTTTCTCTTTTTTCTTGCAATGGAAAAAAATTGAAACGACAGCGTACATTAATTGGCGGTGATCGTTCAGTGGGGATCAAAAGCGGAAAAAAAAAAGGAAGTGGAAGTTGTTTTCCCTTATAAAAGGTGATATAATTAAGTGGATATATATTGGAACCAACTTTTATTATTTTATTTTATCTTATTTTACGTAATATTGCTTAACTATTTTTGAAGAGTCTCATCGTTTTGATGAATCTTTGGCTGTATGTATCTTTTTGCTAAGTGAATAAAAAAGGAAAGGAGCTAGATGGAGCTAATAAGCGGAATTCTTATTTATGATAAGGCCCCTAATTAGGTAATTGTAAGTTATGATATTCTCAAATTATTCCTCCATAGCAACATAAAACACATAAAAGTACGTTTGGTGGGAGAGAGCAAGAAATAGGAGAATAGATAAGGTAAGTGTGAGGAAAGAAATATAATATAAAACTTGTTGATCGCGAGAAAGGGCACAATTATCATTAACTTATTAATATTGTTAGAAAGAAGAAAAGATCAATGATTATGTATTGCTTAATATTTTAATCACCCCACCCTTAGTAGTTTTCCTTTTTTCATTCTGAAGCCTTTTATTTTTTTTTTGGCATTTGTATGCAATTCCTTCCCTCTTGCCAAGCCACCAGTGTTAAACTACCAATTCTTCCAAACCAAAACTTCTTGTTACCAACAACAGTTTTACATTGCCAATGTCCCCTCACATGGATACGAGACAAACGATAAACGTGTGGGAAATATTAATTAGAAAGCATAACACGAGCAGGAAACCATAACCATATCAGAAACCTAACATTACTTTGTTCTTTTCTTTTTTAACTTCCTTCTTCCACTAGTACAAGTGATACAAAGAGGGTTTGCAATTGCCCATTAATTGGTAAGACAACGATTAACACACCCCCCAACCCCCCACACCCCACTTTGTTTTCGTCTTATCTAGCGTTATTGTATGTGCACAGTTTTTAACGATGATTTATATAAATCGTTGCTAAAAATCTTGTGCTGCGCTGGTACTCAGTAAATTTTTTGCCAACGGTAGCCCTCATAAATGTTTTTCTCTAATTGTTTTTTGATAGTTTATATAAACTGTTGTTAAAAATCTCACGCACTAGTACTTAGTAAATTTTTCCCAACTTTGGCCCTCATAAATATTTTTCTCTAATTGTTCTCGTAAAATAATATCTTCTTAGATGTATTCCAGCCTAAACATTTTTTATACAACCCTTTCAAATATTATTTTATATGCCCTTCATATGTAATTTATTATCTACTTTTTCCTACTAAAAACTTTTTCCTTCTAAAATGTGCTCAGTAAACTATTAAAATAATAATAAATAAGTAAAACTAGATTTTAGAAAATATTTAGATTTTCATATAAAAAAATACAAAGAATACACGCTTGGAATGGGTGCTTATAACCAGTAGACATTATAAGTATGAATTTCAATCCCTTAAATTATTTTCCTTTATTGGTCATTGACAGTATAGAAATAGAAGCTATTAGAAAACTTTAAACTGATAAGATCTTAAACAAGGCGGAGATGTAAAACAATCAAGAAAAGAAAAATAAAAAAATATCAAGCAAAGCCAAAACTAAAAATAGAGAGTTCAAACTTAATTATTTATTATTTATTCTATATCTAAAGCATATTTCATTAATGCAATTGGAATGTGTTGGAAAAAATGGTTAATAACCAATTTGATGAGCCATTTTGAGTCATAATTTTAGTGGGACCCACTTTGTCAAAGTGATAAGTCATATGGCGGATTTACGTTCTCTGTCACGAGGAGATCGAAATCGTATATTTATATGCTCAAAATGGTAATCAAGTGAATGAGAAATTGATGCTCAAAGTGTACTTATTGACATTTAGATTTTGTTGAAAAAAGCCTAAATGTGGAGTCCTATATCGGTTAGGCATTAAAGCTTGACATCCTCTGACATGTATAAATACTAGGGTAGTTTCACATCGATTAGGCGTAAAAGCTTGACATCCCCTGACCTTTATAAGTACTTGGGTCTTTCTTTACATTTAGCAACCCACAAAAATTGCACACAAAACACATAGCTTTTCTCACATCGATTAGGTGATAGAGGAAGACGCTGTTTCAAGTTCGCCGGATGCAGTGTTCGATCGTGCGTAGACCATCATCGTTTGTGATTGTATCCTAGGAGATAGACATCTGTCGAATCCTCGTGCACAACCAGAAGAGATGAATCTGTTTTAAAGAAAGCGTAAGCCACATGTTCCTCGACTACCACTCTTGTTTCAATTCAACCAGAGGGGATGAATCTGTTTTAAGAAAAATGTGAGCCACATATGCTTCGACTACCACTCTTGCTTCAATTCAGATTCGGTCATTGCTTTAAGGTTCAACCTTGGTTGTAATATTTTGTTTCTAATTTCATAGTAATATTTCTTCTATTGTTTCTTTATATTGCACATGTTTGTTGTTTACCTCCTATATTTCTAATAATCTTAAAACATATTATAGATTCCATTTGATGACGAATAGGTTCATCAAAGTCGAACATCTAGTTCTCATAACCAATAAGCATAGTTGGTTTTGTGTTGTTCATATATATTTTGGATGTATTTTTGTTAGACATGTATGCCCTAAAGAGTAAAAATGTAATACGTTTTTGGAGACATTTTTATCGAGAAAGAATTTATTCTTTTATATATACCAAATCCTGTCCTCTTTATGTTCATATTTGTTGAATGTATGATAAGCAAACAGTAGTCTGAGACTGTCAGTCTAAACCTTAAGAATTGGGCATATGATGGGATGATTATGCGGTAGACACGATTCTTCAGGTGATGGTCTAAAACATATGATCCGCAATCGAGGAAATAAAGTTGGGCGCTTTATTCATGTAAAGATTGTTATGTTGTCTATATCCCTTTTGGGAGATGGTTTGTCTTGGCCATCGGAGTTGGACTCCGTGAATAGAAACATTGGCACGTTGTCATAGGTGACGATGTGTTGGATCGGGACATAAAGTGAATTGATTTGGATTAATAATTCTGTCTTGGCAAATCGATTCACTTTAGACAGTTATTTGTATTGTATCTTAATCCTAAGATGAATAGTGGGCCCGTTGTCTCGACTTGTGTCTTTTGATGTACCAATGGGTGACTCCCACATCTCTATAGTGGTATGCATGCCTGTACATTGGAGGCATGACTCTTGATGGCGTAGACTTGTTATTCATAAATATGGAATCCATAGCTCCTCTTTAGGAGTAATGATATCCTCTTATATGCGTTGTCCTGTAATTGAAAAACTGGAGCGCTCAACCATTTGGATACATAGGTGTAACCGAATGGTATACTATCTTTGGATGGTAAGTTTTCTAATGGTGAGACAATGGAACGTAAGATAAAAATAATCGGGAAGGTAAGATAGAACTTGTCCTTAAGCCAATTATGGATGATCATATGGGGATACTATGCACTATGATATGTCATGGAGACTTAGCTACATGAGCTTCGTAATTCTATAAAGTTCGAGAGTGCAGCTCCAAGCTTTTAGTGGAGTAGCGTTGGAGTTGATAATTATGAAATGTATATCTGGGATATTGGGTTTCATAATTATCATGAGCTTGAACTTTATAGGTCTATTTTGGTCCCCTTTCCTAGCTCACAAAGTCCTGTAACGACACAACGTGTTTTTTCAATAATTGGTGACTTATGTCGGATTTATCAGATTGGTTTAGAATTTGTAATAATCAAATAATTCATGTATGTTTATTGGTTGAATTAATTTTGTAAGAAATTAGTTCAAGATAAACTTGTTGAATTATTGCGATCAGATAATTCTTGTCTGTTTGTCGGTTGTTTTAATTTTGGACAAATTAGAACAAGATAAACTTGTAGAATTATTGTGAATTGATTTATTTTCTTAGAGATTATCTTGATAAAGTTTGTTTTGATCAGATAACTTCTCTATTGGGTTATTTGAATCAAAATTGAGACTTTATCCTTTAGAATCTCGGGTGAAAAATAAAAGATTCACGGAGATTTTTTCTCGGGAGATCGGCCTACCGGATGACATGTACCTGCCGAACTGGCCTGTTCGGCCTGCCGATCAACGGTAGATAAGATTACGCGTTTTCACACGGATCTTATCAGATATTGATCCGAACTTGATTCTGTTTCGAGTTTTTGAGAACTAATCTGATATGGACTGATCCCAAGACCAATAGATATATAAAGGAAGTGAGTCTCATGATTTACTTAGATCAATTTGAGAGATTAAGAGTGATACTCTTCTAGTGAGCATCTAAAAAACTCCCTGAGAGCTTTTGTTCACAAATCACGAGCACTAGCTTTGGGTTCTCTCTGTTGGTTGGAAGGAGAGTCACCGGTGGAAGAGTTGTACGTGTGAGCCCACACTCACTCCGGTTGTGGATAGAGAATAGCAAAGAAGACCAGTTGGTTGATACTCTTTTGGAACGTTACTTCTCTACACGGGTTGCGGAGATTCTTCGGCACACTGAGGTTAGTAAGATCTGTTTAATTTATACATATAACACGTCAAACTTGTGTTTTGGAAATTACTCTGATGGAAAATTTTTAAAATTCTGCTGTGTAATTTGTTTCCAACAATTGGTATCAGAACCAGGTTTTTACATAAATTTGCAAGTTTGTGATCATGTTATTTGCATAAATTTTGTGATCTTAATCTCTCCTATGCTTGAATTGAATTTTATAGAGAGATGGTACTCTAGGTTTCTATATAATATATATGTTGTCATGGATTATGTGGCGAATGTTTATTAATTAATTATGGTTGATTAAATCATTGTTTAATTATTTATTAATTAATTAATACCGGTTATGGTTCCTTAGAGGTTAGAATGTGTATCTAGGTTTTTCATGTAATTAGATGGCGGACTATCATCTCCGTCTAGGAATTGTTATTTAATTTTTAATTTGCAAGAATTTTGTAATTAAATAATTATTCAGAGAAGACGAAACGAGAAGTCGGATCTTGAACATTGATGATGGCGCCTCCAGGTATTTCCTGAGTCTCTAATTTTATGTTTTTGAATTGTTGAAAATAAAATTGATGAATTGCATTTAAATTGTATTTTCTGGATTGAGGGTTTTCTGCTCGGACGGCATGCCGAACCTCACAGTTTGGCAGGCCGAAGGTCACAGATCCGCAGGCCGGACGTGTGGTCCGGCAGGCCGACAGTGGGGGCAAAAAATTTTGTGCTCTACCGGCAGGCCGAACCTTCATGTTCGGCAGGCCGAACCTACATGATCGGTAGGCCAATCACCCAGATCGGCCTGCCGACCGAGAGCTACCAGGTGTCTAGAAAAGGTGCAATTTTTTTATTGCAGTTTTAATTTTATTTTTTGGGACGATTCTGAGAAACATTAAATTTGGATATGACCGAAAATATGAAGTATTCGATTCATGCGGGATTGAAGACTTGAAGATGGACATTAATAAAGAAGGAAACAACTTGAGGATTTAAGGATGAAGAATCAATAATGTATCTCGTTATTCTCTTGTAATATTAGTTTTCTATTCTCTAGGCTGGAACCATAATATTACGGTTATTATTATTTTGCTTGTGGCTTTGCTTGATTGCTTTGCTTGTCTGCATTATAATATGATTTACCATGTATATTGATAACATGTCATATAGGATAGGGAGTGCCGCTCATATTAAAATTGTTCATGCATAATTTTAAAATAAAACCTTGACTTCAAAAGATTGAGTGGGAGAAGGTTTTCGAAGAGAGGACCTAAGGCCTCCATCGTTGGTCCATAGGAAGAACATGGTGGTCCCGACCCCTAGGAAGGGATTTCTATCATGTACTAGATTGGATCTCTGAAAGGATAAGGTATTTTAGTATGATTTATGGTTGCACACCCCTAGGTGGTGATTATAAATCATGGATAAAATATTGAAACGATGGTTATACACTCACGTTAATTTTATTATTAACCTCCCCTAGGAGCTCTGTTAATAAAATTAATGGCCAAAGAAACGATTATTAGTATATGCTGGATCATACAGGTCCTGGATGGCATATATTAATCAGGAGGGGATCCGTGTTCCTGATTGAATTTAGCATGACTCCCCTAGGAGCTTGTTGAATTCTGAGTTAGGAATTATCGTTGTAAGGTTGTGATATTTTCAAGGTTTTGACACATAAACACATTTGTATGATTTTACATGATTGTGTTATCTTACTAAATTATTATATATGTTTGCTTATGTTTGGTATATGATTCTTTATTGTAGATTGAAAATGTCTAAAAACGCTTTATCATCAATACTTGACAAAAACCAATTAACTGGTGAGAACTATAACGATTGGAAACGGAACCTCGACATTGTCCTTTCCTTTTAGAAATTGAAATATGTTCTGACAACTCCTTGTCCTCCCGAGCCTACGGGAGACTCAAGTAATGAGCTATTCCAAGCGTACGATCGCTGGAAAGATGCTAATGATCAGGCCTACTGCTATGCTATGGCTAGCATGAACAACGTGCTGCAGGCTCAACATCAAGATTATGAGACTGCGAAGAAGATCTTGGATAATCTTGAGGATATGTTCGGAGGCCAGGCCATAACGAAGCGGCAAGGGGTGCTTCAAAAACTCTTAAACTATAGACAGAGACCGGGGACATCTGTAAAGGAGCACATGATGTTGGTCATGGGTTACCTTGTTGAGGCTCAAACCAATGGAGCCGACATTGATGCTGAAACTCAGATGACTATGGTCTTTGAGACTCTGTCTAAGGAATTTATTCCATTTAGAGCTACTTTTAATTTAAGCAATAAACGGGATATGACCTTAACAGAACTGATGAAACAGTTACAGGAGTTTAAACTGCTGATCAGGGACTCTCCTGCTAGTGGTGAGGCCAATATGGTAGCTGCTTCTGGTTCCAATCCTAACTCTGGGAATGGAAAGAAGCAACGGGCCAAGGGTGGCAAGTCTTCTATTCCTGCTACAACCAAAAGCAAGAAGAAGAAGAAGAAGAACCCAAAGAAGCTTAAGTGCTTCTTCTGTGGTAAGTCGGGCATATAAAGAAGCATTGCAAGGACTTCCTTTCCAAGGGAGGTAGGTGTGATCTTCTATATTTAGAAACTTGTTTGGTTGAGGAATCCAGTGACATCTGGGTCATAGATTCTGGTGCAACTAATCATGTTTGTGTTTCTCTACAGGGATTCAAAGAAACGAGAAGTCTACTTCTTGAAGACTTAATGCTTCGGATGGGCGATGGACCCTTGGTCTCAGCAGAAGCAGTAGGAGATGTCCATCTTTATTTTGATAATTATAGGAATTTAATTTTGCGAGATTGTTTTTATGTTCCTAAATTTAAAAGGAATTTAATTTCTATATCTTCTTTATTTAAAGACTCCTACGTGGTATCTTTTAATGAAAAAGTGGTGATTCGTAAAAACAAATTTTTTATCTATTCTGGATGGATGCAAAATAATCTATACTTTATCAAACCTAAGATGGACTTATTGCTTAATGCTGAGATAAATGATAATGACTCAAAAAGACTTAAAACTTCTCACTCTAATAAGACTTATCTTTGGCAATTGCACCTTTGCCATATTAACCTGAATAGGGTTCAAAGGTTGGTAAGGGATGGACCTTTAAGTCACTTAAAGGTGGAATCTATACCTTAATGTGAATCGTGTCTGGAGGGTAAAATGACCAAAAGACCATACGGGTTTAAGGGCAGTAGGGCCGAAGGGGTTCTAAAACTTGTGCATAGTGATGTTTGCGGACCGATGAACATCCGGGCATGAGGAGGGTATGAGTATTTCGTCACTTTTATTGACGATTACTCAAGATTAGGTATGTGTACCTAATGCACCACAAAAGCGAAACTTATGATAAGTTCAGGGAGTTTCAGGCTGAAGTGGAAAAGCAATTAGGTAGGCCCATAAAGGCACTTCGATCTGATCGAGGTGGGAAATACCTTTCTGATGAGTTGTTGGGACACTTGTTAGAGAATGGGATTTTATCCCATTTGACTGCGCCGGGCACTCCGCAGCAGAATGGCATAGCTGAGAGAAGAAACAGGACTTTGTTGGACATGATTAGGTCCATGATGAGTTATTCATCATTGCCTTTATCCTTTTGGGGATATGCACTACAAACCGCATGTTATCTTTTGAACAATGTGCCTTCAAAATCGGTCCCTAAAACTCCTCACGAGTTGTGGACAAGATGGAAGACATCCTTAAACCATATTCACATATGGGGAGGTCCAGCTCATGTTCTGTTTAATAATCCAAATAAGTTGAAAGCACGTTTGGAAGTTTGCGTATTTGTAGGATATCCAAAAGGGACTAAAGGGGGTTATTTTTATAACCCAAAGGAAAATAAAGTCGTGGTTTCAACTAATGCAACTTTCCTTGAGGAGAGTTACATGGACGACTTTAAACCTCGAAGCAAAGTGGTGCTTGAGGAGTTAAGGGGTGTTCCGTTCACTCTGGAGGTTCCGAATGAAACCATTCCGATCGGTGTAGAAAAACCAAACAAACCTGAACAACAACCTCAGGGGCTTCGACGTAGTGGGAGGATCGGGCGTCAACCTGAGAGGTATATGTTCAATGGGGAGATCTTTTTGGCTGAACCGGATGAACATGACAGGGATCCTTATACTTACGCAGAAGCTATGGAGGATGTTGATTCAAGACTCTGGACAGAGGTCATGAACATAGAGATGAAGTCTATGGAGACTAATCAGGTCTGGAAGCTTATGGATCTTCCCGAAGGGGTAAAACCCATAGGGTGTAAGTGGATCTACAAGAGGAAAAGAGGAATGGAGGGAAAGGTTGAAACCTTTAAGGCTAGACTGGTAGCTAAGGGTTATACGCAAAAGGAAGGAATCGATTATGAGGAAACCTTTTCGCCTGTAGCTATGCTTAAGTCCATCCGGATTCTCTTGTCCATAGTTGCCGCTCTCGATTACGAGATTTGGTAGATGGATGCCAAGATGGCTTTTTTGAATGGCTATCTTGATGAGTCCATTTATATGGAACAACCAGACGGGTTCAAGGTCGCGGGTCAAGAGGGTAAGGTTTGTAAGCTGCTAAAGTCTATTTATGGACTTAAGCAGGCTTCTCATTCTTGGAACATAAGATTTGATCAAGTGATCAAAACTTATGGGTTCTCACAAAATGTAGATGAACCATGTGTTTACAAACACATTAAGGATAGAAAGGTGGTTTTTCTACTGCTCTATGTAGATGACATTCTGCTAATTGGCAATGACGTTGGGGCATTGTCATCGGTCAAATTATGGTTGACCAAGCAGTTGGACATGAAGGACTTGGGTGAGGCTAATTTTGTTCTCGGTATCCAGATCTTTCGGGATAGGAAGAACAAAATGATAGCTTTGTCACAGGCCAGCTACATAGATAAAATTCTCAGGAGGTTTGCAATGCAGGATTCCAAGAAATGTGAGCAACCATCTAGGTTTGGAATTACTCTTTCTAAGAAAGACTCTCCAAAGTCTTATGAAGAAAGAGAATACATGAAGAAGGTGCCTTATGCTTCGGCAGTGGGTAGTCTCATGTATGCCATGCTTTGCACACGGCCGGATATTAGCTATGCGGTTGGGATTGTAAGTCGATTTCAGGTGGATCCAGGACCAAACCATTGGGTTGCGGTAAAGCATATTTTCAAGTACTTGAGAAGGACTCGAGGGTATATGCTTGTGTATTCGGGTGAGGACTTGACTCCTCTAGGATACACTGATTTGGATTTTCAATCCTGTCTGGATTCTAGGAAATCGACTTCGGGGTTTGTGTTTACTCTGGGTGGAGGTGCCATCAGTTGGAGAAGTGCGAAGCAAGATTGCACTTCGGATTCAACGATGGAGGCCGAGTATGTGGCGGCTAGTAATGCTTCAAAAGAAGCAGTATGGCTCCGTAAGTTCTTTGGGGATCTTGAGGTAGTTCCTGGTATGGATAAAGCGGTATCACTGTACTGTGATAACAGTGCAGCGGTAGCTAATGCTAAGGAACCAAGATTTCACAAGAAGAGTAAGCATATTGATCGGAAGTATCATGTGATAAAGGACTTCGTTGAGGGCGGGCATGTCACGGTGTGCAAAATCGCGTCAGAGGACAATTTAGCTGATCCATTTACGAAGACACTTATTGGGAGAGTCTTCGAGAGGCATGTGGAAGCTATGGGGATGCGAAATTTGCTGTATTTACTCACTTAGTGCAAGTGGGAGATTGTTAGACATGTATGCCCTAAGGAGTAAAAATGTAATACGTTTTTGGAGACATTTTTATCAATAAAGAATTTATTCTTTTATATATACCAAATCTTGTCCTCTTTACGTTCATATTTGTTGAATGTATGATAAGCAAATAGTAGTCTGAGACTGTCAGTCTAAACCTTAAGAATTGGGCATATGATGGGATGATTATGCGGTAGACACGATTCTTCAGGTGATGGTCTAAAACATATGATCCGCAATCGAGGGAATAAAGTTGGGCGCTTTATTCATGTAAAGATTGTTATGTTGTCTATATCCCTTTTGGGAGATGGTTTGTCTTGGCCATCGGAGTTGGACTCCGTGAATAGAAACATTGACACGTTGTCATAGGTGACGATGTGTTGGATCGGGACATAAAGTGAATTGATTTGGATTAATAATTCTGTCCTGGCAAATCGATTCACTTTAGACAATCATTTGTATCGTATCTTAATCCTAAGATGAATAGTGGGCTCGCTGTCTTGACTTGTGTCTTTTGATGTACTAAAGGGTGACTCCCACATCTCTATAGTGGTATACATGCCGGTAAGTTGGAGGCATGACTCTTGATAGCGTAGACTTGTTATTCATAGATATGGAATCCATAGCTCCTCTTTAGGAGTAATGATATCCTCTTATATGCGTTGTCCTGTAATTGGAAAACTGGAGCGCTCAACCATTTGGATACATAGGTGTAACCGAATGGTATACTATCTTTGGATGGTAAGTTTTCTAATGGTGAGACAATGGAACATAAGATAAAAATAATCGGGAAGGTAAGACAGAACTTGTCCTTAAGCCGATTATGGATTATCATATGGGGATACGATACACTTTGATATGTCATGGAGACTTAGCTACACGAGCTTCGTAATTCTATGAAGTTCGAGAGTGCAGCTCCAAGCTTTTAGTGGAGTAGCGTTGGAGTTGATAATTGTGAAATGTATATCTGGGATATTGGGTTTCATAATTATCATGAGCTTGAACTTTATAGGTCCATTTTGGTCCCCTTTGCTAGCTCACAAAATCCTATAACGACACGGCGTGCTTTTTCAATAATTGGTGACTTATGTCGGATTTATCAAATTGGTTTAAAATTTGTAAGAATTAAATAATTTATGTATGTTTATCGGTTGAATTAATTTTGTAAGAAATTAGTTCAAGATAAACTTGTCGAATTATTGCGATCAGATAATTCTTGTCTGTTTGTCGGTTGTTTTAATTTTGGACAAATTAGAACAAGATAAACTTGTAGAATTATTGTGAATTGATTTATTTTCTTAGAGATTATCTTGATAAAGTTTGTTTTGATCAGATAACTTCTCTATTGGGTTATTTGAATCAAAATTGAGACTTTATCCTTTAGAATCTCGGGTAGAAAATAAAAGATTCGTGGAGATTTTTTCTCGGGAGATCGGCCTACCGGATGACATGTTCGGCCTGCCGATTAGCAGTAGATAAGATTGCACGTTTTCACACGGATCTTATCAGATATTGATCCGAACTTGATTCTGTTTCATGTTTTTGAGACCTAATCTGATATGGACTGACCCCAGCTACAATAGATATATAAAGGAAGTGAGTCTCATGATTTACTTAGATCAATTTGAGAGATTAAGAGTGATACTCTTCTAGTGAGCATCTAAAAAACTCCCTGAGAGCTTTTGTTCACAAATCACGAGCACTAGCTTTGGGTTCTCTCTGTTGGTTGGAAGGAGAGTCACTGGTGGAAGAGCTGTACGTGTGAGCCCACACTCACTCCGGTTGTGGATAGAGAATAGCAAAGAAGACCAGTTGGTTGAGGCTCTTCTGGAACGTTACTTCTCTACACGGGTTGCGGAGATTCTTCGGCACACTGAGGTTAGTAAGATCTGTTTAATTTATACATATAACATGTCAAACTTGTGTTTTGGAAATTACTCTGATGAAAAATTTTTAAAATTCCGCTACGCACTTTGTTTCCAAGAATTTTCATATATATCTTTATATATAATAGTTCCTTTTGGTTATGCTTTTGTTTAACTTATATATATAACAGTTTAAGTTATATAAGTTGTATGTGATTAATATTCTGTTTACATTTTTGGTTTTGTTATATTATATTTTAAAAACGTTTATATGTACTACGTTTATATATTTAAGTTATATAACGTTTACATAAAAAAGTTTTTTTTTTTATCAAATGTTTTCTTTTTTATGGTTTTGTTTCTTTTAATTATTTTAAAGAAAACTAATTCGTGGTTCCATTTTTCAGAAATGAGTGATGACATGAACATTGTTCCAAATGAGAATGTTCCAACTTGGAGCACTTTTGAGACACTAGTGTTGTCACTTCGGGTTCATGCCTTGACCTCGATGCAACCTTTGTAGGTTTTGGTTCTTGTGAACCACAATGAGAGACCTGAGAAATTCAGTAAACTTGGCAACAACAGATGTTATTCTATTTGACAACACTGAATCTTACAAGATTCTTGAAAGGAGATCCTTCTACTGTTTAGAGAGGATGAAGCAAATGCTCAGACTTTGCTTGCTCTTGAAGCCTAGAGGCATTCTGACTTCTTGTGCAAGAGTTATATTCTAAACGCTTGACTGATGCATTTTATAATGTGTATAGTCCCTAAAAAAGGCTAAAGAAGTATGGAAGTCTTTGGACTATAAGTACAAAACAACAGATGTTGGTGCTAAAAAGAAAATAGTTGGACAGTTCATGAACTATAGAATGGTGGATTCCAAGACTATAATTAGTCAAGTTCAAGAACTGTAATTACTTATTCATAAAATTCATTCAAAAGGAATGGTAATTAGTGAGTCTTTCCAAGTAGTTGCAATTATAGAGATGCTACCTCCTGCGTAGAATGACTTTAAGAACTCTATGAAGCACAAGCGTAAAGAGGTGAGCAGTGAAGATCTTATTGTTCAACTTAGCATTGAGGAAGACAGTACAGGATTTGAGAAGAAGAATTCTGACAAGTCTGTTGCCAAAGCAGATATGGTGGAGCATGATAAAAGCTCCAAGAATAAGAAAAAACAAGCCGAGGTTCAAGCTGGGACCCAAGAGAGGCATTTCAAAGACAAGTGGGTCATAAGTCGGCGAATTGTAGACTGCTAAAAAGGAACAAGAAAAAATAGGCCAACGTGGTGGACACCATCACACAAGAAGTGACGGACATTAGTATTTCTACTGTGGTCTCTGAAGTCAACATGGTGGACTCAAACCCAAAGAAGTGATGACTAGACAAGGGGACCACATGCCATATTTGCTATGATAGAGCTGCCTTTACTGAGCTCGTACTGTCAGATTCTAAAGAGAAGCTGTATATAGGTAACTTTGCCACATCTGAGATCAAGGGCCAAGGGATGGCATTTTTGAAAATGACATCAGGCAAGGAAGTCAAGCTAATCACATACCCACGTTTAATATTGAATCCCAAACATAAGTGTGAAACATGTGTAGAGGCAAAACTAACGAAATTTTCGTTCCAAACGATTGAGAGAAATACTAAGCCACTTGATTTGATACATAGCAATGTTTGTGACTTAAAATTTGTTCAAACTAGAGGTAGGAATAAATATTTTGTCACATTCATAGATGATAAGACAAAACATTGCTATGTATATTTGCTTAAAAGCAAAGATGAAGTTATAGAGAAATTTGCTCTATATAAGCAAGAAGTTGAAAACCAACTTAATAAGAAAATTAACATGGTAAGAAGTGACCGTGGTGGTGAATATGTAGAACCATTTAGTGAATTTTGTACACAACATGGTATTATTTACGAGGTTACGCCACCCTATTCACCTCAGTCAAATGGTATGGTTGAATGCAAAAATCGTGACTTAAAGGATATGATGAATGTGATGCTAATAAGTTCTGGATTGCCACAAAACATATAGTGGGAAGCCATTTTGCCGGTTAATTACCTTTTAAATAAGGTACCCTAGAAGAAAGAAGACAAGACCTCTTATGAATTGTAGAAAACTAGAAAGCTTTCCTACAAATACTTGAGAGAGTGGGGGGTGTCTTGCAAAGGTAATGGTACCTACACCAAAGAAGATGAGAATAGGTCCTAAAATGGTTGATTGCATCTTCATTGGTTATGCCCACAATAGTAGTGCGTATCGGTTCCTTGTGTATGAATATAAAAACCCTAAGATTCACAAGAACACGATAATGAAATCTAAGAATGTATCGTTTTTTGAACATGTACTTCCTTGTAAATCAAAAGGGGATGGTTCAAGTTCGTCTAAACAAACGTATGAGACTATCGAAGAGAATAGTCAGGATCACCTAGAAGTTGAAACTGAACAAGAAGAGGAACAACTAAGATGAAGTAAAAGGGGGTAAGGACAGAAAATTCATTTGGACTAGATTTTCTAAACTATATGCTAGAGGCTAAACCTCAAACTTTCAAAGAAGTTGTAAGCTCATCTGAGGGTCCTTTATGGAAAGAAGCCATAAAGAGTGAAATTGATTCCATCATGCAAAATCATACATGGGAATTAGTGGACCTTCCTCCAGGAAGTAAACTGCTAGGTTCTAAGTGGATTTTCAAACAGAAAATGAAAGTAGATGGAACAACTGACACTTATAAGGTTAGACTTGTTATAAAAGGTTATAGACAAAAAGAAGGCCTTGACTATTTGATACTTATTCTCTTGTGACGAGAATAACCTCCATTAGGATGATTTTGGCAATTGCTGCTTTACGAAATCTTGAAGTACATCAGATATATGTAAAGATTACTTTTATTAATGGAGTTCTTGAAGAGAAAATATATATGGAACAACCTGAGGGTTGTATTGCTCCAGGACAAGAAAAGAAAGTCTACAAATTAGTGAAGTCTTTGTATAGACTTAAACAAACACCAAAGCAATGGCACGAGAAATTTGACAGTGTCATGACGTCAAATGGTTTCAAAATTAATGAGTGTGACATGTGTATTTATGTCAAAAGTACAAACGATGGATATGTTATTCTTTGTCTATATGTAGATGACATGCTAATTGTGGGTAGCAATGATCGGATGATCAAATATACTAAAGACATGTTGAACTCTAGGTTCAACATGAAAGACATGGGACTTGCTGATATGAT
This sequence comes from Artocarpus heterophyllus, assembly GCA_025403435.1. NCBI lineage: Eukaryota > Viridiplantae > Streptophyta > Magnoliopsida > Rosales > Moraceae > Artocarpus > Artocarpus heterophyllus. Next base: position 18,495,085 of record CM046338.1, read on the forward strand.
TTTGGGAATCAAAATCAAAAGGTTGCCTGATGGACTCATCTAGTGTCCGTCACACTATGTGGATAAGATACTTGACAAATTTAGTAAAAATGACATTGGCGTGGCTAGAACACGAATTGATATTAGTAAACATCTGTCCAAAAATAGAGGAGAAAGTATATCCCAGGTGGAATATGTTAGAGTGATAAGTAGTTTAATGTACTTAATGAGTTGTACAAGACTAGATATTGCCTACGCTGTGAGTAGTCTGAATAGATTTACAACTAGAGTACCGAGATACTTACGATATACTCGTGATTATGGACTACACTATACAAGAGATCCTGCTATTCTTGAAGGATATTTTGACGCAAGTTGGATGTCTGATATACAAGACTCCAAAGCTATATGTGGATATGTATTCACTTTGGGAGGCGCAGCAGTTTCATAGAAGTCCTCAAAGCATACGATAATAACCAGATCCATTATGGAATCTAAATTTGTAGCCTTAGATAAAAGCAGTGAAGAGGCTGAATGGCTAAGGTATTTCTTGAAGAATATTCTTGAATGGCCTAAACTTGTGCCTGCAATATGCATATATTGTGATAGTCAATTTGCTATCGGCATGGCACATAATGTAATGTACAACGGTTAGTCAAAACATACACGTCGTCGACATAATACCGCTATACAACTGATCTTAACTAGAGTCATGACATTAGACTATGTAAGGTCTAAAGATAATATTACAGATCTGTTAACCAAAGGACTGAATAGAGATCAAGTTGAGAAAACATCAAGAGAAATAGGACTTAAGCCCATGAAAGAATAGGTTGAAACAGTGGAAACCTAACCTTGTTGACTAGAGATCCCAAGATCTAGGTCCAATAGGATAACTAAATTGAATAGACAAAGTAGGATCACTGTGGGAGTTACCTCAACCCATTCCTATAATAAAAACAGTGATACCCATAGGGAAAGATTAAGCAGTTTGCTTTTGATGATTCTTATGCATCAAATATAATGGGAATTTGAGCAGAGTAATGTGGGCTACTCTTAAACTAAGAAAGCACCTATGTGAGAGAAAAGTAGGCTGCTTCAAAGGCGAATTGCTAGAGCTCAATTCTTTAGAAACTCTTGTAAAACCGGGGAGATATTCATGGCCAAAATGAGCATAACCATGAGAATTGAAACTGTGTCAGGAAAATATCTGTATGACGTATGTTATCGTTTACACAAATGGCAGAACAGTTTAAGGACATCGTGTCTACTGGTCAGCCAATAAAGTAAACATATTTTCACAAGGAAAGGTTCAAGGGTTGATGCCTATCTATCCTATGCAGGTGTTAACTGTATAATTCTATCACCATGTAGTGTCTTTGTTTTCCCTTGTCGTCAATCAATTTAATTCATGTGGGGGATTGTTGGAAAAAATGGTTAATAACCATTTTGAAGAGCCATTTTGAAGCCTAATTTTAGTGGGACCAACTTTGTAAAAGTGATAAGTCTTGGCGGATTTACATTCTTCGTCGCGAGAATATCGAAATCATATATTTATATGTTCAAAATGGTAATCAGGTGATGAGAAATTGATGCTCAAAGTGTGCTCATTGGCATTAAAGCTTGACATCCCCTGACATGTATAAGTACTAGGTAGTCCCATATCAGTTAGGCATAAAAGCTTGACATCCCCTGACTTGTATAAGTACTTGGGTCTTTCTCTGCATCTAGCAACCCACAAAATTGCACATGGAAAATAACACATAGCTTTCCTCTTGTTTTCGAGTCTTCTTGCTCTCTTCTTTTTCTTTTTCGAGTCTTTTTGGTGATAGAGGAAGACACTATTTCAAATTCACCAAAGGCAGTGTTCGATCGTGCATAGACCATCGTCATTTGTCGTTGTATCCTTGGAGACAGACGTCCGTTGAATCCTCGTGCACAATCGGATGGGACGAATCTGTTTGAAGGAAAGCGTGCGTCGAATCCTTGTGCACAACCGGAGGGGACGAATCTGTTTGAAGGAAAGCGTGAGCTACACGTGTCTCGACTACCACTCTTGTTTCAATTCAGATTCGGTTAATACTTTAAGGTTCAACCTTTGTTGTAATATTTTGTTTCTAATTTCATAGTAATATTTCTTCTATTGTTTCTTTACATTGCACCTGTTTATTGTTTACCAACTATATTTCTAACATAATGTATATTACATCAGATGTTGCCTCACCTTTAGCACTTTATGGTATTTAGGAGAACGTCCAAAATTCTGGAGAAGAGGTTGTTGATCTGTTGCCCATAAAAGATATATAAGACGTAGTTCCACCACGTTTACACATTCCTCCAAAAACATATAGAAAGAATGCATTTCATTTCCCCCTTCTTTTTTGTTAATGCATCTCTTAGTTTATGCATCATCCTACTATCGATCACTAGAATACTGTACTAAAGCGTCTCCTGCGTTGTCTTTGTGTGGTACTTTAGATTATGAACTTGCACTCTATCGTGACTCTCCATGCTTACCCCATGCTTTTTCTTGTGCTAATTGGGCTGAAAAATGACTATACTTCCACCAATGCTTATACTATCTATCTCGGTCCTAATTCTATCTCTTGGAGTTCCAAGAAATAACAAACAGTTGCCTACTCATCTACTGAGGTAGAATATAGATCGGTGGCAGCAATAGCTACTGAGTTGCACTGGGTGTGTTCTTTCCTGATAGAATTTTATGTTCTTCTTCTACAATCACCTGTGATCTATTGTGACAATGTTAGTGCCATAAATGTGTACAATAATTCAACATTCTTGTATGAAACATGATGTTATAGATTATCACTTCATTTGGCAAGGAGTTCAGATTGATGCTTTTCGTGTCTAATGTATCATCTGAGGATCAACTAACTGATGCCCTCACGAAGCCTCCTCCGTGTGTATGATTCCTCACTTTCAAGACCAAGATAACATTTTTTTATTTTAAATTTTAATTTTGTAATTAGTCAATTAATTTGGAATTTAATTCATTTCTTATTCTCAGTAGAGATTACATAACTTTCTTACTTTGAATTATTGTGCCATGTATATATTAGTTATTATTACGTCTAAAGGCAAGGCCACAATTTTCTAAATAATCCTTTCGACCATAATTTTCTAAATAATGATAAATTGTGTGGCAATTTATAACAGAAATTTTTGTCATACCAAATTCTCAAAAATAATTCATGCTTGACTTGAGACTTGTGGTGAGAAGAGTAACAAAATGTAAGTACGTATCTCTTAATTATAGTTGTTCTTGTCGTGTAAGAATTAGGGAATTTGTGATGGGTGGCAAAAAAACAAAACGTCATGCATACTTTGTTAATATTGTATGTTTTGTCACGTAAGGAAGAGTTGCACTTGGTTTGGCATTCAGAAAAGTGCTAGAAGTGAATGGTTTACTGGGCCAAGTATACCAACTAATTTCTTGTTTTGTTGCAATAATATGTGATCAGGAATAAGCTCCTACTTTAATTAGCATTACAATGGAGCCCAGCTACGATGCCAACAAAGTTTAATTATTAAAGAACATGACGACGCCAAAGCTCCTCATCACATATTGTTGTCGGTCTATTCACTTCATCAGTTAATGAATAATTAATTTTTGCCGACATTGATTCTTGTTTCTATTTATTTGGCTGTATCAACCTCTCTGGTGTGCAAGCTTGAGAGTTCAGATAGACAGTGAGACTTTACTAAAAAATACCTGTTTGGAGAGAAGGAAACTGAGGGAAAATTAGTGTTGTACAAATTCTCATTCATAGTGAAACATTCCGAGGGATCGTCCTCTCGATGTACGATCACAAGACCGAACCACGTTATCCGTTTGTCTTTCGGTTTGACCGTTTTCTTTAGCTTACTGTTTTGCTATGTTACCCGTGATTGTTGTGGGTTAAAATTTTCCCTAACTTCAACAAAAGTCTTCTTGAGTATCCTAAAAGGAATGAGATAGAAGAGCAAGCTAAAAAAAGGTTGGATTAGTTGGTTATTACAATGCAGTGTCATGATTAAACAAATTTACTAAGGACAAACAATCTACCTCAAAAACAACACTTTTTCCTTTTTTCACCACTAAAAAGAAACTATTATGTGATACTAAGAATTCTATTACATGATCAATTGTCATGAATATATTAATACAATTAGTTTTTTTTTTGGGGGTAATACCTTTGATATTAGTGCTTGATATCATATATGTATACGCTATCTATTAAGTCACAATGCAGTTCCAAATCGATGTGTCAATAAATAATTTGACATTTGACTATTTTAAAAAAAAATTCCAATACAATGTTATTTTTATTACCAATTTTATTATATTTGCCATAAGGTTTAAGTAAATTTAGCATTTAATGCCTATTTTGATACATTGACCTTTTCACTTAATCATTAATTTTCAAATTAATTTAATATTGAAAGTCTACTTTCACAAAATTCACGGCTTAATAATTATGGCAAAAAGTATATATAAGATTTGAAACAGCATCATGTATTAGAGCACAAAATAAAATGACGCATGACATATATTATTTTTATACTTTTTAATAATAAATATAATATTGATATTGGCATTTGTATTGAAAATGGTCTAAGCTGTTAGACATGTATGCCTTAAGGAGTAAAAATGTAATATGCTTTTTGGAGACATTTTTATCAAAAAAGAATTTATTTATTATTAATATACCAAATTGTTGTCATCTTTACGTTCATATTTGTTGAATGTATGATAAACAAACAAAAGTCTGAGACTGTCGGCCTAAATCTTTAGAATCATGCATATAATGGATAGATTATACAGGAGACATGATTCTAAAGGCAACGGTTTAAATCATAAGATTCGCAATTGAGGGAATAAAGTTGAGCCATTTATTCATGTAAAGATTGTTATGTTGTCTATATCCTTAATGGGAGATAGTTTGTCTTGGCCATTGGAGTTGCATTCCACGAATAGAAACATTAGTACATTGTCATAGGTGACGATGTATTGAATCGGGACATAAAGTGTAATTGCTTTGGATTAATAATTCTATCTCAGCAAATCAATTCACTTTAAACAATCATATGTGTTTTATCTTAATCTTGAAATGAATAGTGGGCCTGTTGTCATGACCTATGTCTTTTGATGTACCAAAGCGTGACATCTATATTTTATGATGGTACGCATACCGGTACATTGGAGACATGGCTCTTGATGACGTAGGCTTGTTATTCATAGATACAGAATCCATAGCTCCTCTTTAGGAGTCGATGATATCCTCTTATATGCGTTATCCTGTAATTGGAAGATTGGAGCGCTCAACCATTTGGATACATAGGTGTAACCGAATGGTATACTGTCTTTCGATGGTAAGTTTTTTAATGGTGAGATAATGGAACGTAAGAGAAAACTAATCGGGAAGGTAAGACATAATTTGTCCTTATGTATATTATGGATATCCTATGGCGATATGTTATATTGTGATATGTCATGGATACTTAGCTATTCGGACTTTATAATTTATATAGTTCGAGAGTGCAGCTCTAAGCTTTTAGTGAAGTAGCGTTAGAGTTGATAATTATGAAACATATATTGGGATATTGGGTTTTATAATTATCGGGAGCTTGAACTATATAAGTCCATCGGGTCTCCTTTACTAGCTCATAATAAATCCTATAATGATACGGCGTGCTTTTTTAATAAATTGTATGCATCTCTTAGTTGTAGTTATTATTATTATAATTATTTTAAACTTTATGACGGGGGACTCAAACTCACCTTTAGATGAAGCCTACAACCACTAGTTGTAGTTATTCTTGTCATATAAGGTTTAGAGAATCTGTGATGGGCGACAAAAAAAATATATCAAAAAAAAAAAAAAAAAAAACAAAGGAAAAAAAACAAAATGTTATTCATACTTGTCCATCTTAAGTTTTATCGAGTAAGAAATTAGAGTTGCACAAGGTTTGGCATTCGGAAAAGCACTAGAAGTGAATGGTTTACTAGGCCAAGCATACTTGCTAATTTCTTATGTGATCATGGAGAAGCTCCTACTTTAATTAGCATTACAATATTGGAGACCAGCTATGATGCCAACAAAGTTATAACATCAAGGAACATGGTGACGCCAGAGCTTCGCATCACATGCATGTTGGAGGTCTATTCGCTTGATCATTAGTGAATAAATAATTAATTTTCGTCGACAAGATTCTTGTTTCTTTTTACTTGGCCATATCTATCTCTCTTTAACATTTGTAGCGTGTAAGCTTGAGAGTTCAGATAGACAATAAGTGAGGCTACTAAAAAAATACCTGTTTGGAAAGAAGGGAAACGGAGGGAAAATTAATGTGTGTACAAATTCTCATTCATACCAAAACATTCGCTGAGATCACCCGTTGATTGTTTTGTTATGTTATCTGTGATTATTGTTGTGGTTAAAAATTTCCCCAACTTCTCCAACAAAAGAGTCTTTAGGCTTGTGTAGCCTAAAAGGAGTACTGGGATGGAAGAGCAAGTTATGGATTGGTTGGTTATTGTATATTACTGATCGTTAGGTCTACAATAGAGTGCCATAATTAAACCAATTGACCAAGGACAAACACTGTCTATTTGTTTATTACCCAAAAAAAAAGAAAAAACACTATTTATCTGTGTCAAAAACAAACCACTATTAAAATAAAATATGTGATTATGAGAACTATATTACATGATTAAATGTCATGAAAGTACATATTAGAATACAGTTAAATACACACACACATATATATATTCTTTTGGGTTTTACATTTGCATTAGTATAATGACATGTATATGTCTCTGTGTGTATGTATATATGCCATCTAACAAGTGGTAAAAGCACGAGCAAGAATCTTTTCTACTCAAAAACAAAAGGGCGTGTTCTAGGTGCCTTGTGGAAATATGTCTTACGTCCAAGGCGGAGCCAGAAAAATTAATAGTGGGCAGAGGTATGACTAAACTAATAAGTAGAGGGGCACAATTAATTTTAACGAGTAAAATACAATCTTAGGAGGGTGGAATGTAATTTAAGGATGGACGGAATAAAATATTTATAAAATCTATATACAAAATTATAAGAAAAAAAGTTTTTAGGGGCGGCTTCCCACACCCGTCCTTATACGGCTCCGCCCTTGCTTGGGGTCCAAATATGCATGCATGGCCTTTTATTCTCTATATATTTATAAAGAATATTTTATTTGTTTGTGTTGTGGATAATCTTAGCGGCCCGAGGGCCAAAGTCGACATTAAGAGAAATTCTATTAAAAAAAAGCCCATGTCTAAGGAGGTAAACCAGTTGAAGAGTGAACCAAGAAAATCTCTACCAGAAAGTCAAGTCAAGCACAAAGGATCCAGAAGTCGAGATTGTAACGCCCCCCTTACGAACGTCACAGATGTCGTTATATTCTTACATTCATACTTACTTGACTTTAACATAAATATTATTACAAAACTTGAACGATACTTTTAAATTGTAAAAGTAATTAAACGTACTTAACCATGATCCATTCATATATATTTTTTTAAAAATAATTTAACATTGTCAAATCACATTGCTTAACTCATTCCATGTCATAATTTTTTCAATTATACTTTAAATTAATCAAGTTGTAAAATCATAACTTATAAAAACATTACATCACTTATTAGTTACATGCTCCCACAGTTCGACAGGCCGAACATGGGACTTCAGCAGGCAAAACATGATCGACAGGCCAGAACTTCTCAACCGACAGGTCGACAGAGGCTTTGCAAGACTGACTTAAAAACTCATCATCGTCCGGCAGGCCGAAAACGTGATCGACAGGCCGAACTTTCGGACATCGGCAGGCCGACCATGGATGTTCGGCAGGCCGATCGAGCCAAAATCTTTGAGAAAACTTATTTTGCAAATAGATTTAACTTTTCATAAAAATGCAGAAGATCAAAATTCTTAAAAAAATGATAAAATAGAATATAAAACCATAGTTTAAATATTCTTAAAACTTAACATAAAAATAATGTTCAAAATATAAAACTTGATTTAAAACATTAAATCATTCTTCTTGGCATTCTTCCGGTTACAATTCATCGTGCTTAGTGCTCACACGCCTTCCCATCTCCTCCACCTAGTCCATGATTTTCTTACCCTTATCTGTAACATGACATAAAACATGATTAAGCTAATGCTTAGTAAGTACATATAATTATCACAATTTAAAACATTACATAAACATCATCATCATCATTGTCATCATATCATAAAAGTGCCTTAAGCACAATTTCATAGAAATATATCTTTCATTTCATTGACCATTTTAAAACTTATTCTATTTTATCTTAAGGGCCCAAGTGTTGCACCATAAATATCATTGTAGGTGCGCCGTCATGAGAGGAGAAGGGTAGCTAATCCTAAACCAAACATGACATCATAACATATCATATCATAACATAACATTGGTGTGCAACACTTATTTAGATGATACATATATATACATTTATAAACTTTCATACTTTGAAATACGTCATCATCAAACATGCATAACTTTATGAACTTAAAAATATTTCATAAGAAATCTTTAAATGAAACCATCATAAAATCCATCATAGAATAAATATCATTATGAACATAATTTCAAACCTTATAAAACATATCATGTTACAGGTGAGAATGTACTTACCTTAACGCTAGCTTACTTAACCTTAATATACTTTTGGTGACGACGCCGCGGTCTCGATGTGCTCGTTTCTTTGAGTGTTCATGCCATTTATTTATTAAAAAAAATACAATAAAATTAATACTTTTCATAAAACATTCATTCATATAACATTCATCTCACATTACAAACATAGTTCATAATCATCATTGTGACAACATAAAATTATCATCACATATAAAAAATATTTATAACATGCTTCCTTAAATATTATCATCAACGCATTTCATACATTATAAACATAAAAATCTTTTGAAAACGTTTTCTAATAATTTAAAATACATACATTTTAAAATTCATATAAACATCCTATTATCATATATTTCAACATCATAAAACTATTTCATCATCCATAAAAAAAAATCATTTAAACATATAAAATATTTTATAAAACAAAAATTCAAAAACAGCACTGCTAAAACAATTTTCTTATAGAAATTTCATAACATAAAATATACACTCATCATACATTATACATGCACCTTCTTGACAACTTTCATGAAAAACATCATTCATTTACCTCTTGAATAAACATTACATTTTCATGTATCAAAGTTAAACAGTAATATTTTACTGTGAGGGGTAGAGGATAGAAAATTCATATTTTTCATAGAAACACCGAAATGACATGAAACTTGGAAAAACATCACATAATACATACATGAACATCATAATAAAAACTCAGAGCAAAATACAATACCTAGAGAAAGATATTGTAGACAAATTGAGGAGGAGAATTCTTTTCAAAATTGCTGGAAAAGTTCTTACCTTGAAAATTTCTTCTTAAAGTCCTTGAATTCAACCAACAAAATATAACTTTTTCTTTCAATACTTGCAGAGAATTTTTGAGAGAGAAGGAGATGGAATTTGTGGAGAAGAGAAGAAGAAGAAGAAGAAGAATGAGAGAACGTCTCAGAACTGAGAGAGAGAAGATGAGAGAATATCTGAGGAAAAGAACGTTAATTTTTTTTTTAACGTAATGAGCATAATGAAGATTCATTACCCTCCATTAAGTCAGAATTTTTTGACTGTTAGATGGCAAATGGCGTGGAGGAAGGAGAGAAAAGAGGGAAAGTCAAAACTCTAGTCTTACTTGCCATATTTTTGCCCTCTAAAAATAGAAAACCATTTAAAATAATACAAATCAATGCAAGTCAAACCCTTTAATTTCCTTAACTGATAAAATTATTCCATTATTATGCCAATTAATCACAATAAATCACCCATTTAACGTAATTATCTCAGCCATAAATTTGGAGAGATTTCTGCTGACTGCTCGTCAGTTGTGTTCGGCCTGCCGATTTTCCCCTTCGGCCTACCGGTTCCACCAAGTTCGGCCTGTCGATGGTTTCCTTCGGCCTGCCGAACTTAAAAGTCTGGCCTGCTGAACTGTCCATAAATGCCATACATTAAAACATTCATACATCATTGCATCATAATTAAACATACATTAAAATAGTCATGAACACTTGAGCACAACGATTCCATGCGGTTGTCACCTGTCATAAAACTTAAAATAAAAGTTAGTAACATTAAAAATCATATATCATAACATATAACATAAATTATTAATAAAAATTTCCTTAATATTGTTACTAACTTAACATGGTTCATTACATAAAAATAGGTGGGTGTTACAATTCTCCCCACCTTATAAAAGTTTCCTCCTCGAAGCTTAGAATAAATGCAGATACATAATCCTCATATCATCTTCACGTTCCCATGTGGCTTCTTCAACTTGATGATTTTGCCATAACACCTTGACCAATGGAATTTCTTTATTCCTCAAGGTCTTGGTTTTCCGATCGAGTATCTTCATTGGCTTTTCTTCATAACTTAAGTCTTCTCGTATCTCGATCACTTGTGGCTCAATCACATGCGTATGGTCCGGAACATACTTCTTGAGCATGGAGACATGAAATACATCGTGCATTGCGGACATCTCAGAAGGCAACTTCAGCTGATAAGCTACTTTGCCTATCCGCTTCACAACTTCATAAGGACCGATAAATCTTGGACTTAACTTGCTTTTCTTCCCAAATCTCATAACTCCTTTCATTGGTGCAACTTTCAGAAACACATATTCGCCCATGGCGAACTCTAAGGGTCTTCTTCTCTTGTCAGCATAACTCTTCTGAGGGCTTTGAGCGGTCTCTATTCTTCTTCTTATCAACTTTATCATCTCATAAGTTTCATTCACAAAATTAGTTCTTTTAGCATCGACGCTTTCCATCATCTTCTTTTCACCAGCTTCGTGCCAACATATAGGCGACCTGCATTTTCGTCCATACAGAGCCTCATACGGTGCCATTCCAATTGTCGCCTGATAGCTGTTGTTGTAAGCAAACTCTGCTAACGGCAACATTTTACACCAGCTGGTCTTAAAATCGAGAGAATAAGCTCGTAGCATATCCTCTAAAATCAAGTTCGTCCTCTCCGTTTGGCCGTCTGTCTGAGGATGAAAAGCTGTACTAAAATGTAGCCTGGTTCCTATAGCAGTCTGTACACTCTTCCAAAACTTAGATGTGAACCTGCCATCACGATATGAGATGATCGACTTAGGAATCCCATAAAGTCGTACAATTTCCTTAACGTAGGCTTCTGCTAACCGTTCCATGGAGTAAGTGATCTTGATAGGAATCAAATGCGTTGTCTTAGTCAGTCGATCCACAACTACCCAGATTGCATCATAACCGTTCGTAGTTCTGGGCAAACAAGTAATGAAATCCATTGCTATATCCTCCCATTTCCATTTCGGTATTTGGATAGACTGCAGTTCACCACTAGGTCTCTGGTGTTTAGCCTTTACTTACTGACATGTCATACATTTCTTCACATACTTTGCAACATCACGTTTCATTCCAAACTACCAAAAGTTATTCCTTAGATTTTTATACATCTTTATTGCACCTGGATAAATTAAGTAAGGAGTATCATGAATTTCTGCTAAGATTCTTTCCCTTAAGCCATCAACATTGGGAACACATAAGCGGTCCTTGAGGTATAGAGTTTCGTCATCCGCAATACGAAACTCTTGACATTTCCCTTCTTTCATTTCTTGCTTGATCCTTGCAAGACTTACATCTTCATCTTGTTTTCTCCGAATTTCATCGTACATCGTCGGAGCAAGAGAGAGTGCTGATAGCTGGCCTGCTATAAGTTCCAAACTGAAGTCTAGAATTTCCTTTCTTAAAGGTGGAGACATTGCTTGCATTGACATCAACGTGGCAACTGACTTCCTACTTAGAGCATCAGCCACTCGGTTAGCTTTTCCAGGATGATAAAGGATTTCACAATCATAATCCTTCACCAACTCTAGCCATCTTTGTTGTCTCATATTCAGGTCTCTTTGCATGAAGAAATACTTCAGACTTTGATGATCAGTGAAGATCTTGCATTGGACCCCATATAAGTAGTGTCTCCATATCTTCAATGCAAAAACGACTGCTGCTAACTCAAGGTCATGAGTAGGATAGTTCTTTTCATAATCCTTCAGTTGTCTTGAAGCATAAGCAATCACCCTTTCATTTTGCATTAATACAGCTCCGAGGCCCATCTTGGATGCATCACTATAAATAACAAACCCATCATTTCCTTCAGGAATTGCCAACACTGGAGCCGTCGTTAGTCTCTTCTTCAGTTCTTGAAAACTCTTTTCACATGCATCTGTCCATTCATACTTCTTTCCTTTGCGAGTCAGGTTCGTAAGTGGAGCTGCTATCTTACAGAAATCTTCTACGAATCTCCAGTAATATCCTGCTAAACCAAAGAAGCTCCTTATTTCACTTGCATTCATCGGTCACTTCTAATTGAGAACGGCTTCTACTTTAGCAGGGTCAACCATAATCCCTTCCTTCGAAATGACATGCCCCAAAAATGACACTTTATCAAGCCAAAACTTGCATTTAGAGAACTTTGCATATAGCTGGTATCTTCTTAAAGTTTCTAACACGATCCTTAAATGCTACTCTTGCTCTTCGTGATTCTTAGAATAGACAAGAATGTCATCGATAAATACAATAACAAATTTATCGAGGAAATCATTGAATACCCTGTTCATCAAATCCATAAAGACAGCAGGTGCATTCGTCAGACTAAAAGGCATAACCACAAATTCATGGTGACCATACCTCGACTTGAAAGCAGTCTTGGGGATATCTCCTTCTTTAACCTTCAACTGATGATATCTTGACCGTAGATCAAACTTTGAGAACACTGATGCACCCTTGAGCTGATCAAACAAATCATCGATTTGAGGCAATGGGTACTTGTTCTTGATCATCACCTTGTTCAGCTCTCTGTAGTCAATGCAGAGTCTTATAGTGCCATCATTTTTCCTTACAAACAAGACTGGAGCTCCCCATGGTGAGTGACTTGGCCTGATGAAACTTTTGTCAAGTAGTTCCTTTAATTGCGTGTGAAGCTCCTTTAACTCTTCCGAGGCCATTTTGTAAGGCGCTTTTGAGATTGGATCGGTACCAGGAGCGAGCCCAATCTCGAATTCAACTTCTCTTTCTAGCGGTAGATTCGTTAGATCATCAGGAAACACATCTGCATATTCATGAACAACATGCACATCTTCAATTCTTGTCTTTCCTTCTTGGCTTTTGTCTACAACGTTCGCTAGATAGCCCATGCAGCCACTTGCTAATAACTTTCTTGCTTTTATTGCCGATAGAAACATATAAGGTTTCTTTCTGGACTCGCCAACATAAATAAACTTTTGATCACCTTCAGGATGGAAGATCACCTTTAGTTTTCGGCATTTAATAGCGGCATTATACTTGCTTAGGAAATCCATCCCAAGAATCATGTCGTAGTCATGCATGTTGATCACAATAAGGTCTACGAATAGCTCCCTATCAGAAATCCATAGGGGTATTGTACGTAAACAGTGCGTAGATAATATCACTTCCCTGGAGGGTAGTGTCGTAATGAATCCCTATCTCATAGGCTCTAAACGAACCTCTAATTTCTTAGCATATAACATAGATACAAAAGAATTTGTGGCACCCGTATCAAAAAGAACATAAGCATCATTAGATAAGCTTGTTATCTGACCTGTGACCACATTGGAAGCTTCTACAACCACTTGTTCTTTTGTCATGGCATAGATTCTGGCATTCGTTGGTGGGGCTTCAATTCTCCCTTGACTAATAAGTGGCCCTTCAAGGGAGGCTTGCATCTGATGAAGCTGGGCTTGAGGAGGAGCTCTCTGTGGGGCATTGACGTTCATCAGCTTGGGGTAATTCTTAACAAAGTGGTCTTCACGCCCATAGATGAAACATTGGTTTGTTCCCAAGCGGCATTCCCCTGGATGCTTCTTTCCACATTTGCCACCCGGTTGAAATCGCTTGTTATTATTGTTAGGCTGGCCATCATTGTGCCTCTTGTTGTCTTGGCCCTACTGGTTTTGAGGATTGCTCTTCCTCTTATTATTCCTCCAGTTCTGGTTGTTGTTGTTATTGTTGTTGTTGTTATTGTTGTTGTTGTTGTTATTGTTCCTATGGGGAGGGCGGTTCTGGTTGTTTGCATTGTTGGCTTGCTGAGCTGACTGAGGCTGGTTCCTTCTTAGCTTGGACAGATGAAACTCAGCACATTGAGCCCTCATAACAACCTACTCTTGAGTCCTTGGCAGACTTGCCCCATCAACGATCGCGGCAATATCTGGCCTAAGGGCTCTGATCAGTCTTCTAACCCTTTCACTTTCATCCATAACCATTCCTGGACATAGACGAGCAAGCTGGTCAAACTTTGTCACCACATCAGTGACTGACATATCCTCTTGACGTAAGCTCTCGAACTCCTCATAATGCTTCCTTGTAACATTAATATGAAGGAACTTCATGTTGAACTCATGAAGGAAGTCAGCCCATGTCATCTCTTCAACATTCCTGCTCTGTTCGATGTCATCCCACCATATCCTGGCCTCCATGGTGAGGCAGTACGATGCACAGAGGACCTTCTCATTGTCTGTGAAATCCATGAGTCGTAAGGTGGCCTCAATCGTCTTTAACTATCCCTGAGCTACTAACGGATCCTTAGAACCTTCGAAATCTGCTGACTTAACTCTTTTCCATCTGACCAGTAGGGGTTCTTGATAGGCCACTCTTGGTTTAGCATCAGGAACTGGGACTTCGTTTACTTGTGGTTGCAGAGGAGGAGGAGGCACATTATTGCCTCATCGATCAACATTCTGGCCATTGGCCCTTAAAGCAGCAATTTTCCTTCTTTGGTCCTCCAACTGCCTTTGCAGTTAAGCGATCATCGTCATGAGTCTTTCATTAGTTTGGGTGTGAGTCTGCATTCTTCTCTGGCTGTCCATCGTTAATTTCCTAAAAGAATTAGGACTTAGAATAATCTTCCATTTATGAGACAGGTTTTCACTACTGGATCGTTAATCATTAAACATTTTAAACCTTAATCTTATCATCATACTTGCATCAATACATCTAACTTTATAACAAACTTACTTGGAGGACTTAGATTGACGTGTGGCGATATAAATTGTAATCGGAATTTTGCTCTGATACCAAAGCCTGTAACGCCCCCCTTACGGACGTCACAGATGTCTTTACATTCTTACATTCATACTTACTTGACTTTTAACATAAATGTTATTATAAAACTTGAATATAAACCTTTATTATAAAACTTTTAACATAAATGTTATTATAAAACTTTTAAACATTTTAAACCTTAATCTTATCATCATACTTGCATCAATACATCTAACTTTATAACATACTTACTTGGAGGACTTAGATTGACGTGTGGCGATATACATTGTAATCGGAATTTTGCTCTGATACCAAAGCCTGTAACGCCTCCCTTACGGACGTCACAGATGTCTTTACATTCTTACATTCATACTTACTTGACTTTTAACATAAATGTTATTATAAAACTTAAACGATACTTTTAAATTGTAAAAGTAATTAAACGTACTTAACCAGGATCCATTTATACATTTTTTTTAAAAAAATAATTTAACATTGTCAAATCACATTGCTTAACTCATTCCATGTCATAATTTATTCAATTATACTTTAAATTAATCAAGTTGTAAAATCATAACTTATAAAAACATTACATCACTTATTAGTTACATGCTCCCACAGTTCGGTAGGCCAAACATGGGACTTTGGCAGGCCGAACATGATCGGCAGGCCGACAGAGGCTTTGCAAGACTGACTTAGAAAAAAAACTCATCATCGTCCAGTAGGCCGAAAACGTGATCGGTAGGCCGAACTTTCGGACATCGACAGGCCGACCAAGGATGTTTGGCAGGCCGACCGAGCCAAAATCCTTGAGAAAACTTATTTTGCAAAACAGATTTAACTTTTCATAAAAATGCGAAAGATCAAAATTCAAAAAAAAGAATGATAAAATAGAATATAAAGCCATAGTTCAAATATTCTTAAAACTTAACATAAAAATAATGTTCAAAATATAAAACTTGATTTAAAACATTAAATCATTCTTCTTGGCATTCTTCCGGTTACAATTCATCGTGCTTAGTGCTCACACGCCTTCCCATCTCCTCCACCTAGTCCATGATTTTCTTACCCTTATCTGTAACATGACATAAAACATGATTAAGCTAATGCTTAGTAAGTACATATAATTATCACAATTTAAAACATTACATAAACATCATCATCACTTTCATCATATCATAAAAGTGCCTTAAGTACAATTTCATAGAAATATATCTTTCATTTCATTGACCATTTTAAAACTTATTCTATTTGATCTTAAGGGCCCAAGTGTTGCACCATAAACATCATCGTAGGTGCGCCGTCATGAGAGGAGAAGGGTAGCTAATCCTAAACCAAACATGACATCATAACATATCATATCATAACATAACATTGGTGTGCAACACTTATTTAGATGATACATATATATACATTTATAAACTTTCATACTTTGAAATACGTCATCATCAAACATGCATAACTTTATGAACTTAAAAATATTTCATAAGAAATCTTTAAATGAAACCATCATAAAATCCATCATAGAATAAATATCATTATGAACATAATTTCAAACCTTATAAAACATATCATGTTGCAGGTGATAATGTATTTACCTTAACGCTAGCTTACTTAACCTTAATATACTTTTGGTGACGACGCCGCGGTCTCGATGTGCTCGTTTCTTTGAGTGTTCATGCCATTTATCCATTAAAAAAATACAATAAAATTAATACTTTTCATAAAACATTCATTCATATAACATTCATCTCACATTACAAACATAGTTCATAATCATCATTGTGACAACATAAAATTATCATCACATATAAAAAATATTTATAACATGCTTCCTTAAATATTATCATCAACGCATTTCATACATTATAAACTTGAAAATCTTTTGAAAATGTTTTCTAATAATTTAAAATACATACATTTTAAAATTCATATAAACATCCTATTATCATATATTTCAACATCAATAAAAAAAAATCATTTAAACATATAAAATATTTTATAAAACAAAAATTCAAAAACAGCACTGTTAAAACAATTTTCTCATAGAAATTTCATAAGATAAAATATACACTCATCATACATTATACATGCACCTTCTTGACAACTTTCATGAAAAACATCATTCATTTACCTCTTGAATAAACATTACATTTCCATGTATCAAAGTTAAACAGTAATATTTTTCTGTGATAGATGATAGAAAATTCATATTTTTCATAGAAACACCGAAATGACATGAAACTTGAAAAAACATCACATAATACATACATGAACATCATAATAAAAACTCAGAGCAAAATACAATACCTAGAGAAAGATATTACAGACGATTGGAGGAGGAGAATTCTTTTCAGAATTGCCGGAAAAGTTCTTACCTTGAAAATTTCTTCTTAAAGTCCTTGAATTCAACCAACAAAATATAACTTTTTCTTTCAATACTTGTAGAGAATTTTTGAGAGAGAAGGAGATGGAATTCGTGGAGAAGAGAAGAAGAAGAAGAAGAATGAGAGAACGTCTCAGAACTGAGAGAGAAGATGAGAGAATATCTGAGGAAAAGAACGTTAATTTTTTTTTTAACGTAATGAGCATAATGAAGATTCATTACCCTCCATTAAGTCAGAATTTTCTGACTGTTAGATGGCAAATGGCGTGGAGGAAGGAGAGAAAAGAGGGAAAGTCAAAACTCTAGTCTTACTTGCCATATTTTTGCCCTCTAAAAATAGAAAACCATTTAAAATAATACAAATCAATGCAAGTCAAACCCTTTAATTTCCTTAACTGATAAAATTATTCCATTATTATGCCAATTAATCACAATAAATCACCCATTTAACGTAATTATCTCAGCCATAAATTTGGAGAGATTTCTGCTGACTGCTCGTTAGCTGTGTTCGGCCTGCCGGTTCCACCAAGTTCGGCCTGCCGATCTTGGGCAGACTTTTCGGCCTGCCGAACTTAAAAGTCTGGCCTGCCGAACTGTCCATAAATGCCATACATTAAAACATTCATACATCATTGCATCATAATTAAACATACATTAAAATGATCATGAACACCTGAGCACAATGATTCCATGTGGTCGTCACCTGTCATAAAACTTAAAATAAATGTTAGTAACATTAAAAATCATATATCATAACATATAACATAAATTATTAATAAAAATTTCCTTAATATCGTTACTAACTTAACATGATTCATTACATAAAAATATGTGGGTGTTACAGAGATAACCGATCACTAGATTCAATGAACTTAAAGATAATGATTTGAATTTAAAAAGGGCAACTAAATCCTCATCGAATCAGGGAAGAATATTCCACATGAGATTTAGGGAAAAGTCGAAAACCAAATGAGAGAAAGTCGTTTGGATAATTCGAGAAAGAAGATATTTTTGAATTAACTACGATTTTATTCTTTATTTCCTACAATTAATTTGAAGATAAAGTGCAACTATAAATAGAGGTGAAATCATCTGAAAAGAGACATTAGTCTCTAGTATGTGTATTTGAACGATAGTGAAATTTTTTCTCAAAAGTGGACGTAGCTCTCACGAGTGAACCACTATAATCTTTGGTGTTTTTGTTCTTTTCTGCACCTTTTTATTTGCGTTATTCAATCTTTGTGACCATTTCATGAATTCTTGTTAACGAATTTCTACCATTGACAACTGGTGCTAGAAGAAGGGCCCAAATTCTTCTGAAAACAACCTTTCATTCTAAAACTCTCTCTTACGATCATCATGGTGACCACATGCACCAACTGCATTGGAGACAACAACTCCATCACTTAAGGGAATAACGCATCTATTGGAGGAGGAACATGAGGCTCAAGGAGAGGCAGATGGACTTCTAGAACCATAACCCTAGAATGAAGGGTAGAGCAGATGTAAGGATTGGTCGAGAAAATCTTGACGGCCCTCGATGATATTTAAGGCAAAAACAAGAACACTGAGATGTAATGATCAATAAATGTTGGTGACCAGAAAAACAATAGCCAGCAAAAATTTCTTGAGGGAACCGAAGAGACTACAAAAGGCAATAACCGATGAGCCAACTCAATGGGTAGCCGAGAAAGGAGACGGAGAGCAACTTGGGCTCTTAATCAAGGGATGACTCGGTAGAGGCAAGACCCAGGTTTTCCCCCACAGTCGCAGAGGCATCAAGCCAGACAAGACATTCCATCAGTATTAGGGTCGACCTGAAAGATTAGTTGTGCACTATGAGGGTTGTCTCCTTAGGGAACCCTCCCAATCATAACTTTGGTGATCTTCTAATCATCGACCAGTCGATGAACAATCCATAGGTCGACCCCCAATAGATAGCTCAATAGGCAATTGTAAACCACACTAGGACTTTCCATGCATGAGATAAGGCATCTTGTTGGACGAGTCAGAGATCTAGAGAATAAGCTTGACATTCATTATGGTGAGGAGATCACTTATCTCCACTCCTTCACTCTAGAGGTAATGAGCATTCCTCCGCTTGAGAAGTTCAAGCCACCCAAAATAGCTCTGTATGAAGGACTTATTGATCTGGAGGACCATATTCAAATCTACAAATCATATATGGTATTTTACAAGTTACCAAGAGAGGTAATATATCAAGTCTTTAGTCAGTTGCTGACAGTGTAACACCCACCTATTTTATGTAATGGATTATGTTAAGTTAGTAACGATGTCAAGAAATTTTAATAATAATTTATGTTATATGTTATGATTTATGATCTTAATGTTACTAACTATTTATTTCAAGTTCTATGACAGGTGACGACCGCATGAATCGTTGTGCTCAAGTGTTCATGTTAATTTTAATGTATGTTTAATTATGATGCAATGATGACTTGAATGTTATAATGTATGGTCTTTTAAGGACAGTTCGGCAGGCCGAAAAGACTGCCCAAGATCGGCAGGCCGAAGGAAACCATCGGCAGGCCAAACTTATGGAATCGGCAGGCCGATGAGGTGAATCGGCAGGCCGATGATAGCTGACGAGCAGCCAGCAAAAATCTCTCCAAATTTATGGTTGAGATGATTACGTTAAATTGGTGGTTTAATGAGATTAATTGGCATATTATGGATTAATTTCCTCATTTAAGGAAATAAAATGTTTGACTTTGCATTGATTGGTGTTGATTGATATGATTTCCCTATTTTTAGAAGGCAAAATATGGTATGATGAGATGATGTGTTTGATTTTCCCTCTTTGTTCTCCATTCTCCATGCAATTAGCCTCAATCTTAGTCAGAAAATTTCTGACTTAATGAAGAGTTTTGACTCTCCTTTTTACGTTATGCTCATTACGTTAATTTTTTTTAACGTTCTTTTTCTCTATCTCTCTCTTCCTCTCACGTCTTCTCTCTCATTCATTCTGAGACGTTTCTCTTATTCATCTCTTCTTCTTTTCTTCTTCACGAATTCTATTCCTCATCTCTCTTGAAAATTCTTTGAAAATAATTGAAATTTTATTGGTTGAATTCGAAGAAATATGAGAAGAATTGTTTTGAGGTAAGGGTTCATTTTCGGTTTAAATTTGAAATGAAATCTTCTTGACTGCCATATCTTTCTCTACAAAATTTTGTTTATTCTAAATTTTTAATATGATGTTCATATATGTGTTATGTATCATTCCTCCAAGTTTCACGTTATTTCGATATTTCTATGAAAAGTTATGAATTTTCTTCTCTTTGCTACTCATAGTAAATTAATGTTGATTGTATATGTTGCACGAAAATGTGAGTTTTGTTCATAACATAAATGAATGTTGTTTTTCACGAAATTTGGTAAGAATGTTCATGTATATGTTATGTTATGGACTGCAAAGTTTGGTAATGTTTTGATGAGTGAATTATATGTTATGAAATTTCTATGAGATTAGGTCAAGAAAACTATTTTAACAATGTTAATTTGGATTTTCATTTTATGTATTGTTTTATATGTTTAAATGATTTTATTGATGATGAAATAATTTTATAATAGGGAAATATATGATAGTAAGATATTAGTATGAATTTTTAAAATTAAAATATATGTATTTTAATTGTTAGAAAATGTTTTCAAAAGATTACTCATCTACCTTATTATTATTGTTGGCAGATTTTATGTTTAAAATGTATGGGTTGTTTTTGATAATTATAGTTATAGATGCATGTTATGAATTATGTTTGTATGAGATAAATGTATATTCGATGTAATATGAATGAATGATATATTTTATGATAGTAAGTATTAATTTTATTTTGTGTCTTTAAATAAATAAATGGCATGAACATGCAAAGGAACGAGCACATCGAGACCGTGGTGTCGTCACCAAATCATATAAGGTTAAGTAAGCTAGCTCTTAAGG
Organism: Artocarpus heterophyllus; assembly: GCA_025403435.1. Classification (NCBI taxonomy): domain Eukaryota; kingdom Viridiplantae; phylum Streptophyta; class Magnoliopsida; order Rosales; family Moraceae; genus Artocarpus; species Artocarpus heterophyllus. Next base: position 18,516,626 of record CM046338.1, read on the forward strand.
TAAGTACATTCTCACCTACAACATAATGTATTTTAAAAGGTTTGATGTTATGTTCATGATGATATTTATAATGATTTTATGATGATTTCCTTAAAGGATTTCTTATGAAAGATTTGATGTTCAAAAGTTATGCATGTATGATGATGACATATTTCAAAAGCATGAAAGTTTATATATGTATATATGTATTACCTAAGTAAGTGTTGCACACCAATGTTATGTTATGATAAGTTATGACGTCATGTTTGGTTTAGGATTAGCTACCCTCCTCTCATGACGGCACGCCTATGATGATGATTATGGTGCAACACTTGGGCCCTTAAGATAAAATAGAATAAGTTTGAATATGGTCAAGTAATGAAAGATATGTTTCTATGAAATTGTGCTTAATGCACTTTTATGATATGCTGATGATGATGTATATGAATTTTTTTTTAAAAAATTGTGAGAATTATATGTACTTACTAAGCTTTAGCTTATTCAAGTTTATGTCATGTTTCAGATAAGGGTAAGAAAGTCATGGATTCGGCGGAGGACATGGGAAGACGTGTGAGCATAAAGAAAATGAATTATAACCGGAAGAACACCAATGAAGCAAATTTTATGATTTAAGTTATGGTTTATTATTTGAACATATTTATTTGTTAAGTTTTAAGAATATAAGAACTATGTTTTAAATATTTTATTTTATCATTTTAAGAATTCAATCTTTCGTATTTGAAAGTTGAATCTGTTTTACAAATTAAGTTTTCTAAAGGTTTTCGACTCTGTCGGCCTGCTAAGCATCATTGGTCGGCATGCCGATGTAAGAATGTTTGGCCTGTCGATCACATTTTTGGGCTGCCGAACTTTGAAAGTTTTTAAAGCTAGTTTTGCAGAGCCTCTGCCGGCCTACCGGTTGATGACTTCTGGCCTGCCGATCATGTTTGGCCTGCCGAAGTTCCAAGTTCGACCTGCCGAAGTTCCAAGTTCGGCCAGCCGAACTGAGGGAGCAAGTAGCTTTTAAATGATGTGATGTTATTATAAGTTATGATTTTACAAATTGATTTATTTACTTTAATAAAGCAAGTTTATGATCAATATTAATGTGAAATTAAATTATAGATTAAGTTAATGAATGTTGTAAATATATATATATATATATGTATGTATGGATCCTGGTTATGTTTTCTTTAACTATGATTACATTTAAAGTTCAAATAAGTATGTAATGTATGAATGTAACGACATCTGTGACGTCCGAAAAAGGTAGCGTTACAGGCTTTGGTATCAGAGCAAATTTTCGATTACAATTCATATCACCACACGTCAATCCATGTCCTCCAAGTAAGTATGTTTTAAAAGAAGATGTTTTGATGCAAGTATGATGATAAGATTAAGGTTCAGATGTTTAACGATTAATGTTCTAGCAGTGAAAACCTGTCGCATATTAGAAGATTATTTCTAAGTTCCTAACTCTTTTAGGAAAATTAACGATGGACGGCCACAGAAGAATGCAAACACGCACCCAGACCAACGAAAGACTCATGACAATGATCGCGGAGCTGCAAAGGCAGTTGGAGGAACAAAGAAGAGAGATCGCAAAATTAAGGGCTAATGGCCAGAATGACGATCGACGAGGCAATGACATGCCTCCTCCTCCTCCGCAGCCACCAGTTAATGAAGTTCCAGCTTCTGTTGCTGAAGCTAGAGCGGTTAATCAGGAACCCCTACTGGTCAGATGGAAGAGAGTTAAGCCAGCAGATTTCGAGGGTTCAAAGGATCCGCTAATAGCTCAAGGATGGTTGAAGACGATTGAAGCCACCTTAAGACTCATAGATTTCACAGACGATGAGAAAGTCCTCTGTGCCTCATACTGCCTCACCATGGAGGCTAGAATTTGGTGGGATGGCATCGAACAAAGCAGGAATGTTGAAGAGATGTCATGGGAAGACTTTATTCATGAGTTCAACACGAAGTTCTTCCATATGAACATCACAAGGAAGCATTATGAGGAGTTCAAGAGCTTGCGCCAAGGGGATATGTTAGTTACTGATGTGGTGTCAAAGTTTAAGTAACTTGCTCGCCTATGCCCAAGAATGGTTATGGATGAAAATGAAAGGGTCAAAAGGCTGATCAAGGTCCTCAGGCCGGAAATTGCTGCTATCATTGATGGGGCAAGTCCACCTAGGACTGAAGAGCAAGTTGTCATGAGAGCCCAGCATGCGAAATTCCACTTGTCCAAACTAAGAAGGAACCAGCCTCAATTGGGCCAACAAGCCAATAATACAATCAACCAAAACCGACCTCCACATAGGAACAACAACAACAATAACAACAGCAACAACAACAACAACCAGAACTAGAGGAATAACAAGAGGAAGGGCAATCCTCAAAACCAGCAGGGCCAAGACAACAAGAGGCATAATGATGGTCAGCACCTTATTAGACCAAAAGAATCCTAATTTTCAACCACTTTATGGGTTCACAAGAGATCATGTAATCCCTAAGGGGGCGATTAAACTGCCCATAAAGGTCAGAGAGAAGCCAAGAAGGATGATAGTAATCTCTGACTTCTTAGTATTTAAAAAAGGGGATTAGTAAAAAGTCATTGGAAGGCCAGGGCCTTGAAAGTAATCACCTATATCTACCATCAAAAAGTGCAGTATCCCACATCGAACAGAGTGGGCGAGATGAAAAGGAATTGGTGCAAGTCAAGGCCTACCTTCTTTAACGTGGTATACACATATGTGGACCTCAAGAAGATGTAAATGAAGATGGTACAGCAGGGTCCTATGGAGGAAGATATTGAGCTAAGACTAGAAGAAGATATTACAAGTGCGAAACCAGCTGAGGATTTGGTCAAAAGTTGAAAGTGGACTAACGAGAGCCATTGAGGGTGGTCAAGATTAGGTTTGGATTGCCTAAAAAGGAGGCAAACGAGTTCACAAAGTTTTTGAGCAATAATCTGGATGTTTTTGTTGGAAACAAAGTGCGTAGCGGAATTTTTTAAAAATTTTCCAACAGAGTAATTTCCAAAACACAAGTTTGACATGTTATATGTATAAATTAAACAGATCTTACTAACCTCAGTGTGTCGAAGAACCTCCGTAATCCGTGTAGAGAGGTAACGTTCCAGAAGAGCCTCAACCAACTGGTCTTCTTTGCTATTCTCTATCCACAACCGGAGTGAGTGTGGGCTCACACGTACAGCTCTTCCACTTGACTCTCCTTCCGACCAACAGAGAGAACCCAAAGCTAGTGCTCGTGATTTGTGAACAAAAGCTCTCAAGGAGTTTTTCAGATGCTCAATAGAAGAGTATCACTCTTAATCTCTCAAATTGATCTGAGTAAATCATGAGACTCACTCCCTTTTTATACCTATTGGTCCTGGGGTCAGTCCATATCATATTAGGTCTCAAAAACTCGAAACAGAATCAAATTCGGATCAGTATCTGATAAGATCCGCGTGAAAACGCGTAATCTTATCTCCCGCTGATCGGCAGGCCAAACATTCTGATCGACAGGCCGATCAGGCCAGTTCGGCAGGCCGAACACGTCATCTAGCAGGCCGAACTCTCGAGAAAAAATCTCCGCGAATCTTTTATTTTCCATCCGAGATTCTAAAGGATAAAGTCTCATTTTTTATTCAAATAACCTAATAGAAAAGTTATCTGATCAAAACAAACTTTATCAAGATAATCTCCAAGAAAATAAATCAATTCATAATAATTTTACAAGTTTATCTTGTTCTAATTTGTCTAAAATTAAAACAACCGATAAACAGACAAGAATTATCTGATCGCAATAATTCAACAAGTTTATCTTGAACTAATTTCTAATGAAATTAATTCAACCGATAAACAGACATGAATTATTTGATTCTTACAAATTTTAAATCAATCTTATAAATCCTACATAAGTCACCAATTATTAGAAAAGCACGCCGTGTCGTTACAGGATTTTGTGAGCTAGCAAATGGGACCAAAATGGACCTATAAAGTTCAAGCTCATGATGATTATGAAACCCAATATCCCAGATATACATTTCACAATTATCAACTCCAACGCTACTCCACTAAAAGCTTGGAGCTGCACTCTCGAACTTTATAGAATTACGAAGCTCATGTAGCTAAGTCTCCATGACATATCAAAGTGTATCGTATTCCCATATGATAATCCATAATCGGCTTAAGGACAAGTTCTATCTTACCTTCCTGATTATTTTTATCTTACGTTCCATTGTCTCACCATTAGAAAACTTACCATCCAAGGACAATATACCAATCGGTTACACCTATGTATCAAATGGTTGAGCGCTCTAGTTTTTCAATTATAGGACAACGCATATAAGAGGATATCATTACTCCCAAAGAGGAGCTATGGATTCCATATCTATGAATAACAAGTCTACGCTATCAAGAGTCATGCCTCCAACGTACCGGCAGGCATACCACTATAGAGATGTGGGAGTCACCCATTGGTACATCAAAAGACATACCAAGTCTACGGTATCAAGAGTCATGCCTCCAACGTACCGGCAAGCATACCACTATAGAGATGTGGGAGTCACCCATTGGTACGTCAAAAGATACAAGTCGAGACAACGAGCCCACTATTCATCTCAGGATTAAGATACAATACAAATGACTGTCTAAAGTGAATTGATTTGCCGAGACAGAATTATTAATCCAAATCAATTCACTTTATGTCCCGATCCAACACGTCGTCACCTATGACAACGCGCCAATGTTTCTATTCACGGAGTCCAACTCCAATGGTCAAGACAAACCATCTCTCAAAATGGATATAGACAACATAACAATCTTTACATGAATAAAGCACCCAACTTTATTCTCTCGATTGCGGATCATATGTTTTAGACCATCACCTTAAGAATCATGTCTACCGCATAATCATCCCATCATATGCCCAATTCTTAAGGTTTAGACTGACAGTCTCAGACTACTGTTTGCTTATCATACATTCAACAAATATGAACGTAAAGAGGACAAGATTTGGTATATATAAATGAATAAATTCTTTATTGATAAAAATGTCTCGAAAAATGTATTGCATTTTTACTCCTTAGGGCATACATGTCTAACAATCTCTCACTTGCACTAAGTGAGTAAATACAACAAATTTCGCATCCTCATAGCTTCCACATGCCTCTCGAAGACTCTCCTAGTAAGTGTCTTCGTAAATGGATCAGCTAAATTGTCCTCTGACGTGATCTTGCGTACCGAGACATGCCCGCCCTCAATGAAGTCCTTTATCACATGATACTTCCGATCAATATGCTTATGCTTCTTGTGAAATCTTGGTTCCTTAGCATTAGCTATCACAGTACAGTGATACCGCTGCACTGTTATCACAATACAGTGATACCGCCTTATCCATACCAGGAACTACCTCAAGATCCCCAAGGAACTTGCGGAGCCACACTGCTTCTTTCGAAGCATCACTAGCCGCCACATATTCGGCCTCCATCGTTGAATCCGAAGTGCAATCTTGCTTCGCACTTCTCCAACTGATGGCACCGCCACCCAGAGTAAACACAAACCCCGAAGTCGATTTCCTAGAATCCAGACAGGATTGAAAATCTGAATCAGTGTATCCTAGAGGAGTCAAGTCCTCACCTGAATACACAAGCATATACCCTCGAGTCCTTCTCAGGTACTTGAAAATATGCTTTACCGCAACCCAATGGTTCGGTCCTGGATCCGCCTGAAATCGACTTACAATCCCGACCGCATAGCTAATATCTGGTCGAGTGCAAAGCATGGCATACATGAGACTACCTACTGTCGAAGCATAAGGTACCTTCTTCATGTATTCTCTTTCTTCATGAGACTTTGGAGAGTTTTTCTTAGAAAGAGTAATTCCAGACCTAGATGGTTGCCCACCTTTCTTGGAATCTTGCATTGCAAACCTCCTGAGAATTTTATCTATGTAGCTGGCTTGTGACAAAGCTATCATTTTGTTCTTCCTATCCCGAATGATCTGGATACCGAGAACAAAATTAGCCTCACCTAAGTCCTTCATGTCAAACTGCTTGGTCAACCATAATTTGACTGATGACAACTCCCCAACATCATTGCCAATTAGCAGAATGTCATCTACATAGAGTAGTAGAAAAACCACCTTCCCATCCTTGATGTGTTTGTAAACACATGGTTCATCCACGTTTTGTGAGAACCCATAAGTCTTGATCACTTGATCAAATCTTATATTCCAAGAACGAGAAGCCTGCTTAAGTCCATAAATTGACTTTAGCAGCTTACAAACCTTACCCTCTTGACCCGCGACCTTGAACCTGTCTGGTTGTTCCATATAAATGGACTCATCAAGGTAGCCATTAAGAAAAACCGTCTTGACATCCATCTACCAAATCTCGTAGTCGAGAGCGGCAGCTATGGACAAGAGAATTCGGATGGACTTAAGCATGGCTACAGGCGAAAAGGTTTCCTCATAATCGATTCCTTCCTTTTGCGTATAACCCTTAGCTACCAGTCTAGCCTTAAAGGTTTCGACCTTTCCATCCACTCCTCTTTTTCTCTTGTAGATCCACTTACACCCTATGGGTTTTACCCCTTCGGAAAGATCCACAAGCTCCCAGACCCGATTAGTCTCCATAGACTTCATCTCTATGTTCATGGCCTCTGTCCAGAGTTTTGAATCAACATCCTCCATAGCTTCTGCGTAAGTATAAGGATCCTTGTCATGTTCATCCGGTTCAGCCAAGAAGACCTCCCCATTGAACATATACCTCTCAGGTTGACGCCGGATCCTCCCACTACGCCGAAGCCCCTGAGGTTGTTGTTCAGGTTTGTTTGGTTTTTCTACACCGATCGGAATGGTTTCATTTGGAACCTCCGGAGTGAACTGATCACCCCTTAACTCCTCAAGCACCACTTTGCTTCGAGGTTTAAAGTCTTCCATGTAACTTTCCTCAAGGAAAGTTACATTAGTTGAAACCACGACTTTATTTTCCTTAGGGTTATAAAAATAACCCCCTTTAGTCCCTTTTGGATATCCTATAAACACGCAAACTTCCGAACGTGCTTCCAACTTATTCGGATCCTTAAACAGGACATGAGCTGGACATCCCCATATGCGAATATGGTTTAAGGATGTCTTCCATCTTGTCCACAGCTCGTGAGGAGTTTTAGGGACCGATTTTAAAGGCACATTGTTCAAAAGATAACATGCGGTTTGTAGTGCATATCCCCAAAAGGATAAAGGCAATGATGAATAACTCATCATGGACCTAATCATGTCCAACAAAGTCCTATTCCTTCTCTCCGCTATGCCATTTTGCTGCGGAGTGCCCAGCGCAGTCAAATGGGATAAAATCCCATTCTCTAACAAGTGTCCCAAGAACTCATCAGAAAGGTATTCCCCACCTCGATCAGATCGAAGTGCCTTTATGGGTCTACCCAATTGCTTTTCCACTTCAGCCCGAAACTCCCTGAACTTATCATAAGTTTCGCTTTTGTGGTGCATTAGGTACACATACCCATATCTTGAGTAATCGTCAATAAAAGTGACGAAGTACTCATACCCTCCTCGTGCTTGGATGTTCATCGGTCCGCAAACATCACTATGCACAAGTTCTAGAACCCCTTCGGCCCTATTGCCCTTAGACTCGTATGGTCTTTTGGTCATTTTACCCTCCAAACAAGATTCACATTGAGGTATAGATTCCACCTTTAAGTGACTTAAAGGTCCATCCCTTACCAACCTTTGAATCCTATTCAGGTTAATATGGCCAAGGCGCAAATGCCAAAGATAAGTCTTATTAGAGTGAGAAGTTTTAAGCTTTTTTGAGTCATTATCATTTATCTCAGCATTAAGCAATAAGTCCATCTTAGGTTTGATAAAATATAGATTATTTTGCATCCATCCAGAACAGATAAAAGATTTATTTTTATGAATCACCACTTTTTCATTAAAAGATACCACGTAGGAGTCTTTAAATAAAGAAGATACAGAAATTAAATTCCTTTTAAATTTAGGAACATAAAAACAATCTCGCAAAATTAAATTCCTATAATTATCAAAATAAAGATGGACATCTCCCACTGCTTCCGCTGAGACCAAGGATCCATCGCCCATCCGAAACGTTAAGTCTTCACGAAGTAGACTTCTCGTTTCTTTGAATCCCTGCAGAGAAACACAAACATGATTAGTTGCACCGGAATCTATGACCTAGATGTCACTGGATTCCTCAACCAAACAAGTTTCTAAATATAGAAGATCACACCTACCTCCCTTGGAAAGGAAGTCCTTGCAATGCTTCTTTATATGCCCGACCTTACCACAGAAGAAGCACTTAAGCTTCATTGGGTTCTTCTTCTTCTTCTTGCTCTTGGTAGCAGCAGGAATAGAAGACTTCCCACTCTTGGTCCGTTGCTTCTTTCCATTCCCAGAGTTAGGATTGGAACCAGAAACAGCTACCATATTGGCCTCATCACTAGCAGGAGACTCCCTGATCAGCAGTTCAAACTCCTGTAACTGTTTCATCAGTTCTGTCAAGGTCATATCCCGTCTATTGCTTAAATTAAAAGTAGCTCTAAACGGAATAAATTCCTTAGACAGAGTCTCAAAGACCATAGTCATCTGAGTTTCAGCATCGATGTCGGCTCCATTGGCTTGAGCCTCAACGAGGTAACCCATGACTAACATCATGTGCTCCTTTATAGATGTCCCCAGTCTCTGTCTACAGTTTAAGAGTTTCTGAAGCGCCCCTTGCCGCTTCGTTATGGCCTGGCCTCCGAACATATCCTTAAGATTATCCAAGATCTGCTTCGCAGTCTCATAATCCTGATGTTGAGCCTGCAGCACATTGTTCATGCTGGCCATAACATAGCAGCGGGCCTGATCATTAGCATCTTTCCAGCGGTCATACGCTTGGAATTGCTCATTACTTGAGTCTCCCGTAGGCTCGGGAGGACAAGGAGTTGTCAGAACATATTTCAGTTTCTCAAAGGAAAGGACGATGTCCAGGTTTCGTTTCCAATCGTTATAGTTCTCACCGGTTAATTGGTTTTTGTCAAGTATCGATGATAAAGCATTTTTAGACATTTTCAATCTACAATAAAGAATCATATACCAAACATAAGCAAACATATATAATAATTTAGTAAGATAACACAATCATATAAAATCATACAAATGTGTTTATGTGTCAAAACCTTGAAAATATCACAACCTTACAACGATAATTCCCAACTCAGAATTCAACAAGCTCTTAGGTGAGTCATGCCAAATTCAATCAGGAACACGGATCCCCTCCTGATTAATATATGCCATCCAGGACCCGTATCATCCAGCATATACTAATAATCGTTTCTTTGGCCATTAATTTTATTAACAGAGCTCCTACGGGAGGTTAATAATAAAATTAACGTGAGTGTATAACCATCGTTTCAACATTTTATCCATGATTTATAATCACCACCTAGAGGTGTGCAACCATAAATCATACTAAAATACCTTATCCTTTTAGAGATCCAATCTGGTACATCATAGAAATCTCTTCCTAGAGGTCGGGACCACCATATTCTTCCTATGGACCAACGATAGAGGCCTTAGGTCCTCTCTTCGAAAACCTTATCCCACTCAATCTTTTGAAGTCAAGGTTTTATTTTAAAATTATGCATGAACAATTTTAATATGAGCGGCACTCCCTATTCTATATGACATGTTATCAATATACATGGTAAATCATATTATAATGCAGACAAGCAAAGCAATCAAGCAAAGCTACAAGCAAAATAATAATAACCGTAATATTATGGTTCCACCCTAGAGAATAGAAAAATAAGATTACAAGAGAATAATCGAGACATTTATTGATTCTTCATCCTTGAATCCTCAAGCTATATCCTTCTTCATGTAATATCCATCTTCAAGTCTTCAATCCCGTATGAATCGAATACTTCATATCTCCGGTCATATCCAAATTTAATGTTTCTCAGAATCGTCCCAAAAATAAAATTAAAACTGCACCGAAAAAATTGCACCTTTTCTGGACACTCGGCAGCTCTCGGTCGGCAGGCCGATCTGGGTGATCGGCCTGCCGGTCTTGCTCCATCGGCCTGCCGATCTATGCAGGTTCGGCCTGCCGAACTGAAACTTCGGCCTGCCGGCAGAGCACCAAATTTTCTGCCCCACTGTCGGCCTGCCGGACCATACGTCCGGCCTGTCGATCCGTGACCTTCGGCCTGCCGAACTGTGAGGTCCGGCATGCCGACCGAGCAGAAAACCCTTAATCTAGAAAATACAATTTTAATGCAATTCATCAATTTTATTTTCAACAATTCAAAAACATAAAAATTAGAGACTCAGGAAATACCTGGAGGCGCCATCATCAATCTTCTAGATCCGTCTTCTAGATTCGTCTTCTCCGAATAATTATTTAATTACAAAATTCTTACAAATTAAAAATTAAATAACAATTCCTAGACGAAGATGATAGTCCGCCATCTAATTACATGAAAAACCTAGATACACATTCTAACCTCTAAGGAACCGTAACCGGTATTAATTAATTAATAAATAAATAAACAATGATTTAATCAACCATAATTAATTAATAAATATTCACCACATAATCGATGACAACACATATATTATATAGAAACCTAGAGTGCCATCTCTCTATAAAATTCAATTCAAGCATAGGAGAGATTAAGATCACAAAATTTATGCATATAACATGATCACAAACATACAAATTTATGTAAAAACCTCGGCTCTGATACCAATTGTTGGAAACAAAGTGCGCAGCAGAATTTTTAAAAATTTCTCATCAGAGTATTTTCCAAAACACAAGTTTGACATGTTATATGTATAAATTAAACAGATCTTACTAACCTCAGTGTGCCGAAGAACCTCCGCAATCCATGTAGAGAAGTAACGTTCCAGAAAAGTCTCAACCAACTGGTCTTCTTTGCTATTCTCTATCCATAACTGGAGTGAGTGTGGGCTCACACGTACAGCTCTTCCACCGGTGACTCTCCTTCCGACCAACAGAGAGAACCCAAAGCTAGTGCTCGTGATTTGTGAACAAAAGCTCTCAGGGAGTTTTTCAGATGCTCAATAGAAGAGTATCACTCTTAATCTCTCAAATTGATCTGAGTAAATCATGAGACTCACTCCATTTTTATACTTATTGGTCCTGGGGTCAGTCCACATCAGATTAGGTCTCAAAAACTCGAAACAGAATCAAATTCAGATCAGTATCTGATAAGATCCGCGTGAAAATGCATAATCTTATCTATCGTTGATCGGCAGGCCGAACAGCCCAGTTTGGCAAGCCAAACACGTCATCCGGCAGGCCGAACTCCTGAGAAAAAATCTCCGCGAATCTTTTATTTTCCACCCGAGATTCTAAAGGATAAAGTCTCATTTTTTATTCAAATAACCAAATAGAGAAGTTATCTGATCAAAACAAACTTTATCAAGATAATCTTTAAGAAAATAAATCAATTCACAATAATTCTACAAGTTTATCTTGTTCTAATTTGTCCAAAATTAAAACAACCGATAAACAGACAAGAATTATCTGATCGCAATAATTCAACAAGTTTATCTTGAACTAATTTCTTACAAAATTAATTCAACCGATAAACAGACATAAATTATTTGATTCTTACAAATTTTAAACCAATCTTATAAATCCTACATAAGTCACCAATTATTGTAAAAGCACGCCGTGTCATTACAGGATTTTGTGAGCTAGCAAAGGGGACCAAAATGGAACTATAAAGTTCAAGCTCATGATAATTATGAAACCCAATATCCCAGATATACATTTCACAATTATCAACTCCAACGCTACTCCACTAAAAGCTTGGAGCTGCACTCTCAAACTTTATAGAATTACGAAGCTCGTATAGCTAAGTCTCCATGACATATCAAAGTGTATCGTATGCCCATATGATAATCCATAATCGGCTTAAGGACAAGTTCTGTCTTACCTTCCCGATTTTTATCTTACGTTCCATTGCCTCACCATTAGAAAACTTACCATCCAAAGATAGTATACCATTCGGTTACATCTATGTATCAAATGGTTGAGCACTCTAGTTTTCCAATTACAGGACAACGCATATAAGAGGATATCATTACTCCTAAAGAGGAGCTATGGATTCCATAACTATGAATAACAAGTCTACGCTATCAAGAGCCATGCCTCCAACGTACCAGCATGCATACCACTATAGAGATGTGGGAGTCACCCATTGGTACATCAAAAGACACAAGTCAAGACAACGGGCCCACTATTTATCTCAGGATTAAGATACAATACAAATGACTATCTAAAGTGAATCGATTTACCGAGACAGAATTATTAATCCAAATCAATTCACTTTATGTCCCGATCCAACACGTCGTCACCTATGACAACACGCCAATGTTTCTATTCACGGAGTCCAACTCCAATGGTCAAGACAAACCATCTCCCAAAAGAGATATAGACAACATAACAATCTTTACATGAATAAAGTGCCCAACTTTATTCCCTCGATTGCAGATCATATGTTTTAGACCATCACTTTAAGAATCGTGTCTACCGCATAATCATCCCATCATATGCCTAATTCTTAAGGTTTAGACTGACAGTCTCAGACTACTGTTTGCTTATCATACATTCAACAAATATGAACGTAAAGAGGACAAGATTTGGTATATATAAATGAATAAATTCTTTATTGATAAAAATGTCTCCAAAAACGTATTACATTTTTACTCCTTAGGGCATACATGTCTAACAGTTTTCACCTAGACACATGAGGACATGGTGGGAATCGATCCTGACATTGCCAACCATTATCTTAACATTGACCGAAGTTACCTACCCCCTCCAACCGATAGAAGACACGATCAATGGACATGGAAAGGTATGAGGTGCTTTGCAAAGAGGTTGATAAATTACAAAAGAACAATTCATTAGGGAGTCTCAGTACCCTTACTGGATTTCTAACTCTGTGCTCAGCTAAAAACCCAACAGGAAGTGGACAACTTGCATCGATTTCAGTAATTTGAACAAGGCATATCCAAAGGGCAACTTTCCACTTCCATGGATCGATCACTTAGTCGATGCCATGATAGGGTTTGAGTTGTTAAGCTTCATGGATGCCTATTCAATATATAACCAGATCCCCATTCATTCGCGAAACCAAGAGCAAGTGTCATTTATCACAAAAAGAGGGTTATACTGCTATCTCGTTATGCCCTTTGGACTAAATAAGGCAAGCATGACATAACAACATTTGGTAAACAAAATGTTTGCTAAACAAATTAGGAAGACAATGGAGGATTATGTCAATGATATGCTGGTGAAGAGCATGAAGGCAAGCTTACACATCATATATCTTAATGAGATGTTTCAGATTATAAGTACAAGCTAAAGCTCACCCTTTTAAAGTGTGCATTTGGTGTGGTGTCAGGAATATTCTTTGGTTTTATAGTTAGTCGGTGATGTATTGAGGCTAACCTAGCGAAGATACAAGCTTCCCCTAGATATAGAGGTACCATAGAAGCCTAAGGAGGTACAAAAGTTGAACAGTTATGTTGCCGCTCTCAACCGTTTCATCTCGAGGGTGATTGATAAGTGTGTACCATTCTTTGAAATTTTGAAAGGGAGAAAGCCGTTTGAGTGGACGACAGAATGTGATAAGGCATTTCAACGCTTAAAAGAGTACCTTAACAAGCCCCTGATGCTTTTAAAAACTCTACTGGGGGAGACTTTATATTTATTTGGATATTTTTGAACATGCATTGAATTCTATTCAAATCAAGCTACCAGTCTAGTACGCGAGCATATGGTTACTCAACTCAAAGACGAGATATTCAGAAATGGAAAAGCTTGTTCTTGCCTTAGTCATGTCGACAAGGAAGCTAAAGAGGTATTTTCTAGAGCATAAGGCTTTGATTTTAACCAACTATCCACTAAGACATGCTCTTTAGAATCCAAAAACTTATGGTCGACTCTTGATGTGGTCCATCGAGTTAAGCCAGTTCGACATTGATTATAAGCCTCACAAAGCCATCAGAGGATGGGATTTAGCTAATTTTGTTGTAGAATTCCCAACTTGACTAGAAGGTGTTGAGATGGAGGTCAAGGTTGAATAACCTAAATGGAAGTTGTATGTCGACGAATCGTTGAATGAGCATGGATCAAGTTAGGGGTTATGTTGGTAAGTCCTGAAAACCATAAGATTACAGTAGTGGTGAGATTTAATTTTAGGGCATCGAGCAATAAGGCCAAGGAAATTTATAGTGATACTTGGCTAATCATTAATCAAATCTTGAAGAATATAAAGTGAAGGACAAAGTGATGATAAAGTACCTAATACAAGGAATGGAAGAGCTTGCGAAGTTCCAGTCCTACAAGATCAAACAGATACCTTAAGTTGTGAATAGCAAAATAGATGCCCTAGTTAGACTCACGACACCAAAGGATTTAGACCTACTCAAAATGGTCCCAATCAAGATCTTGGAAGTCCTGATCATTCAGCGAGAGGAGGAAGAAAAAACAATGCCCATTTTGTAGAAAGACAACTTGATGACTCCCAGAGTCAAGTATCACTTGAATGGGGAGTTGCCTGTAGAGGACCTATTATAGGTTTGCTTGTTACTTGTTGCATGATGGAATGCTCCACCTGATGATGCAAGAACGGGCCGGCCTGGCCCGGCCAGGCCCGACTCGTTTTCCTTAGGCCCACGTGGGTCGTGGGCTGGGCCGGGTAGGCCCATCAAATTTATGGGCCGGGCCGAGCCGGCCCACATTAAAATTACCTTGGCCCAGCCCAGCCCACTGGCCAATTTTACATGGGCCGTGCCGTGGGCCTTAAATGGGTCGGCCCATCTTAGTCTATCATGGATTTAAATGGGCCCGCATCTAAACATATAATTTTTAATTTTTTAAATTTTTAATTTTTATTTTTGAATTTTTAAACAAGTTAACAAATATAAAAAGTTTGAATAGTCAAGGGATATTTTATTTACGATTGTCTCATTAAAAACTTTTCAAGGAAAACCCAGTGGGACAAAACCTTAGTATGGAAAAAAGAGTACAATCAGGATAATTATACATAAGAGGTTTACAAAATTACTAAAAATAAAAAAACATAAAAAATATTGTTTATTATGGGCCGGGATGGGCCGGCTCGGCCCGGCCTGGCCCATGATTTTCCATGGGCCATGCCGGGCCGACCCATGGGCCGACATATATTAGCCCAGCCCAGCCCAGCCCAGCCCACCAATATTTATGGGCCGGCCCGGGCCATAAATAGTGTCGTATTGTGTCGGCCCGGCCCATCATTGTAGCAGGACAGGCCCCAGCCCATTGTTGCATCTCTAGCTCCACCGATGAGGTAATTCTTCTCCTCTTTTGTGATGCTTAGATAAGGATAAATGTCAAAGAGTTCTAAAAGAGATAAATGAGGGATTATGCAGGAACCATTTTGGGGGGAAGCTTTTGGCCCATAAAACATCAAGGCAGGGTTATTATTGGCCGATCCTGATGAAAAATGTTGTCGAATATGCATGAAAATTTAATAAATGCCAACGTTATGCCATTGTGCCGAGTTCTGCTCCTGAAAATTTGACGTCGATCTTGAGCCCTTGGTCTTTTGCGAGATGGAGAATCGATATAATCGGTCCGTTCGTCATGGCACCAAGGGGGTTCAAGTTTGCCATCATCACGTTCGACTATTATACGAAGTGAGTTAAAGTAAAGGCATTCACCACCATCATGAAGACAAACTGGACAAGCTTCATTTGGTCTTATATCGTCTACCCGTTTAGTGTTCGACATTCTCTTGTCTCCAACAATGGTAAGCAGTTTAACAATGCCAAGGCAAGAAAGTTCTCCAATGATCTTGGTATCCACAAGAACTTCTCAGCGGCCCAAGGCCCAAAGTCGAGAGTAAGAGGAATTCCATAGAAAAGCTTAAGTCCAAGAAGGTAAACTAATTGAAGAGTGAACCAAGGAAATCACTCTTGGAAAGTCAAGACAAGCACCAAAGGGTCAGGAAGTCAAGATAACCTATGACCAAATTCGATGAACTTAAATACGCTGATTTGAATTTGAAAAGGGCAACTAAATCCTTACTGAATTAGGGAAAAACATCCCACATGAGATTTACGGAAAAGTCAAAAACTAAATGAGGGAAAGTCATTGGGATAATTCGAGAAAGAAGATATTCCTGAATTTATTACGATTTTATTCTTTATTTCCTACAATTAATTAGAATGTAAAATTCAACTATAAATAGAGGTGAAAACCTCAAAAAAGAGACCTTAGTCTTTCGTGTGTGTACTTAGAAAAATAGTGAAATTCTCTCTCAAAATTAGACATAGCTCTCATAGGCACTATACCCGTTGGTGTTCTTGTTCTTTTCTACATCTTTTATTTGTATCATTCAATCTTTATGAGGGTTTGGTGAGAGATTCTTGTTGACGAATTTCTACTGTCAACAATTTGGATCTCAACATTTGAAATGACTGTCAGACTACCAAGGGGGTCTAACCACCAAATATACTTTACTACTACCTTTAGAAGACATGAAGATTAAAAAAAAAAAAAAAAAAAAAAAAAAAAAAAAAACAAAACAAAACAAAACAAAAAAACAAAAAAACTCAAAAAGGCAACCGAGGAAATACAATGAATCATTGACGAGAGGAAGAGCCTGTCCATACTCGATTTTAACCTTTCAATTTTTCCCCGGATCTACTCAATTTTTAAATCATTACTGGAATTTTGGTTGTAATTGTTTCCACATGAAGACGAAAGGGCATGTTTCGTGCAAGGAATAAAAAAGGCTGCCATTATGTGAAGCACACAGGGATGGAGCTCCGCAAAACCATGACACACACATACACATTGATGTATGTATTTTTATACACTTTTGCTTTACTCTAACTTTATTTTATCGTTCTTCAGAACATTAACAATATATTTACAAAATGTCAACTTCATATTGGGGCCCAAAAGTAAGGAGGCTGCAGGGTGAGAAATAGACATAAATGTCACAACATGCTCTCTCTAGGCCTCTCTCTGTTTAGGCCTATGTTGTTTGGAATTTTGTTTAGGCTCAAAAAGCTACCATGTATTATCATAATCATAACCTTCATTAATTATAGGTGGTCATGACAACCCTTTTTCATCCTTTATTCAATTAAGATCCATTATATATATCATGTGTAGTATGTATGGATGCATGCATGCATGCATGACATTAAGAACTTAAAATAAAAAGGCAAAGAATAAGTAAATAAACCTGTAGAGCGATGGGCCCAATGCCCATAATTAGCGCCCATTTTGTTCTCCCGAAGAAGATGCAAAATTTCCATAATTTGATTGCTTTGCCCCCACTAATTTTAGGTTGATTGGATATGAAGACCAGCTAATTAATTTATTTGATAGCATAACCAAACCCTTTTCAGACTAGGAAAAGTTGGGTAAATTAGTTTAAACTATAGGAGATGTGCACTTGAGTTTTGGGAGGGCGCAAGACAAGTTCAAGTTTTATTGCAGTGGCGGTTTAAGTATCATTATCAATATGGAAATTAGTTTTGGGAAGTTTTAATACGATCAAAACTTTGGTTAAGGTTTATTTACAGGGTAGGTTGGAAAATACTAATTGCAGCGCCAAAAATATCTCTTAAACGGAAGGTTCAATCAATTTCCTATGTTATGTGTAAAACAGAAAAATAGAAATCTTATGAAATATCATATAATTGCACTTGTATGCTTTTTTATTAAACAAGTTGAAGAGGGAAGACAACTGATTTCAAAAAGCATATCCAAACTAGTACCCTGTTTGGTAAGCTCGGTACTAACCATAATCTCGTTTATGAACAATGCAATGCTTTCACATGCTATAGTAACAATAAAAAAGTTGTTACAGTGTAAAACTCTCACATGCTACAGTAAAAACAATTCTAACTAATAGTTCTAACCATCCTGCCTAAAACCCTATAGCTCGACATTTCCTTAAAGCTCTCATTCCATATAAAGCCCTTACTCCAAAAATGCTTTCAAAAATAACAAAAAAGTAAAAATAACAAAATTTTTGAATAAGAATTTAAAAATTACAATTTTACTTAGCAAAATAAGGATTTCTTAAAGTTTTTAAATACCACGAAATAAGGGAAAAATGGCAATTATATCTCCTGAATTTTTACTCGACCAAATTTAATTATAGTGATATTCTCTTCATTATTATAATTTTAAGAATACCAAAAATACTCTAAAAAAAAGAACCAATTAACTAGAACTTGCATAAAATGATAAATTTATCTCTCCTTAAATATTATACAAACCCTATATGCCTATGAGCAAATTCGTTTTTATCTTTTATTTTTTGTTTACTTCGTTATCTTTAACATTCATCCTCTTAATAATTTTATGCGAATTCTGTAATGACTTTCTTGTCTGTAGCATTGTAGCTTCTATTTTGTCTACTATTTCGATAGGATTTTCTCTTTTGGGGACTTTGCTTCTCATTAATTTTTTAATTAACAATTTAAATCTGTTGTACCATTTTATCGTTTATTTTGCTTCTCTTTTGGGGAATTTGCTTCTCATAGAGATTTATCATTTTTTTTTACTTCGTTATCTCTAACACTCGTCCTCGTAATAATTTTATTTGAATCCCTTCTCTGTAGCATTTTGGCTTCATTTTGTCTGCTATTTCCATTAGGATTTTTCTCTTTTGGGAACTTTGCTTCTTATTTATTTTTTAATCAACAATTTAAATGCGTTGTATCATGTAAGGTTCAAATCCAATCCCTCATATACAAGGAAAAAAAAAGTTTACAAGTGTGAAAGAAATTTAAGGGTGTTCATGACAAATACTTAAGGGTTTTCACTTCGTATGGTTAAAATTGGTCGTGAAAATAATATTCCTAGATACATATCATGTGGTGAAGAAGATAAATAAATTTCCATGATAATTAGTTCAAGACTTTTGGTAAATAACTCAAACTAATTTGATATAGCTTATATAAAAAAATAATAATTAAATTGTATTCAAAATGAAATCACAAATAATTACTCATTGTTGAGAATTAAAGATAATAAAAAATAAAGAAATAATTGAAGAGTTTTAATTGAATTTATCTTATTCTAACTGCGAGAGTCGAATTATATGGATGGATGAACTTGAACTTATTATTTAGAGTTTCCTTACAAGGTCTACATAATTTTAAAGTACAACTTTGTTTCTGTAATGACCATATCTCCACAAAGCATGATACGTTTTGTACTTAAACCCATAAAGTTTTGCTTTTTAGTTTTACTTAAAAGACCTATTAAAAAGTATGTCATTACTTATGAATCATTATTTATAACCATTTCCATACGATATAAAACTGTACAATTCATTATTTTTTGGTTCTTTTTACCTCAAAAGAATTAGGGTTGTTACAATTACTCTATCTTTGAGGTCCAACATAGTCGTTGGTCATATTTCTGACTAGGTTAAGGCTCTAATACTATCTGTAATGACTTATATATCTATTTGACATGATATTATTTATTTTAAACTTAAACTTATATAATTTTACTTAAGTTTCGTCTCAAAAGCATCATATCATTAAAAAATAAATTTTTACTTATACATTATCTATGACTGTTTCCATACGCTATAAGGCCCACAATCTACCATATTCTGTCTTTTATGTCCCAAAAAATTATGGCCGTCACATTTTGGCTTGCTGATTCAATAAATTAGCTATTTGTTTTATTTTCCTTCAACAATATTTGAGAGTGGGAGACTTGATGTATTGTGATTGGATTGAGTTGACGTGAACTTAATTGCGATGAGCTAAAAGTTATTGTCTGCTCTCGTCACTTTATCAAAAAAAAAAAAAAAAAAAAAAAAAAAGATGGAAATACAAGCTGCAATCCCACCCCCAGAATGAAACCAGTTCCATTACATGCATGCATATACCGGTCGCTTTCTATAACTTCTTTTGTCTATTAAAGTATCAAAATAAGATTCTTCTATCAATAAACTCCAAATTTTTTGATTGCCCACATTAACCCCGATTGGCAACATACGGCATGCACTAAATGTCGTCCACGTGTCTAGGTCAAAGTTACATCCACTAAACTAAATCTTATAGGTACCCAGAGCAAAAAAAAAAAAAAAAAAGGGCTATCCAAATAATTGGCATCAGCATTATTTATGCCTAAAATTTAGCTGAGAAAATTCCGGCGCTTTAAGTCTAATCAGCCTCAGCGATATCCGAACAGTTGAAGCACTTATACTCTGTACAAATTTAAAAGAAATACCATATTTGCGATATTGTTTTTCCATCATACAATAATTTTTAGAAAAAAAGTTTGAAACGTTTACTTCTAAGAAGTGTAAAGGCATGGTTGATTTAAGGGGATTTTTGACGTTTTGATTAGAAGAAGCAATATGAATCAAAGAAAAAATATTTAGTAGTAAAATATAATTGTGATAGTAAAAAAATAGTATACCATTAAATTTACTCTCATAAAAATATACAACTTAATTTACTCTCATATTATATAACAACGCCAATTTACTTACGATGAGTCCTGTAACATCTTGTGATTGTTTGATGCGCTGTAACGGTGGATCCTTGCATTCTAAATAAGCAATATATTAGTAGACTTTGTTTGGAATGATAATTCTGTGTATACCATGCAGCTATACATTGAGGAAACTAGGTTTAATGTTAGGGATCGAAGCTCTAAACGACTAGAAGTCCCGAGATTGACAAACAAGTAATTTTTTTAATAAAGCAAGAACTTTAAATAAAAAAGCTCTAGAATAAAGAAAAAAAAAAAGATGTTAAAAAGCAAACAAAGCAAAAACATACCTATGATTTTCCATTTTAAAACTCTTTCCTCTGTGAGCTTTGTGTTTGTAAGAAGACTTTCTCCTTTGGATGGCTGTTTAATTTTTTTCCTCAAAATATCAAAATCTGCCCTTTTTTTTGCAAGATCCGTCTTTTTTTTTTTTTTATTATTTGCAAAGTGAGAAGAAGACATGAAAGAATTCATTTGTGTTAATCTAAAAATGTGAAAAGAAGAAGAAAAATAATTTTTAGTTTTATTGCACTATAGTCCCACTATTTTGCGAGTGATGAGGTTATATTTATAGTGAAATATAAGAGTGCTCAAAAAGGAATAGGAACAAATTAAAAGATTTCTACACTACACACTACTAGAAACTTTAGCTTACCCTTATTTAACTATGGGGGTGTTTGGCAGTGGTGGGAACCACTCAGTTCCCACCACAATCTTAGTTATAAACAGTGTAAAGCTCTCACACGCTACAGTAACAATAAAAAAATATGCTACAGTATAAAACTCTCACATGCTACAGTAAAAGTGGTTCTCACCACCCTTCCAAACACCCTATATGTTTTTTCAAAAACCGTCGTGGTAAAGAGAAAAACACGTGAAGTATGCCCGAGAATACAAAAAAATGTTGCATTAGCGAGGCAAAACCTTAAAAATAGTTGTACAAGGTGCATTAAAATTCCTATTCTACCTCGATAAATTGACACAACTCGCGAAATCAGCTCTCAAAAATATAATCCGAAAGCCTAGAAACTACAGTCACCGTCCTTCTCTGCCTCCATCCTTCTTAGTCTCCTTCCTTGTAAGCGCTTAATTAGTTATTTATAGGTTTTGATTTTGTTGATTGGCTTTTTAGTTTGCGAATTTATAATTATGATTAGTTATTTAGATATGTTGGGTATGATTAATCTGTGGATCAATTAGTATGATTGCTCAACCTTTATTGATTTATAGATATGATTAGTTATTTGAATATGATGGGCATAATTAATTTGTTATTTTTTAGCATGATTAGTTTATGAGTATAATTAATTTGTGAAAATTGTAGATTTTTATGGATATTATTTGTTATTTGAATATGATGGGTATGTGTAATTTGTAAATATTTGAGCATGGTTAGCTATATTGAAATTGATGGGTGTGATTAATTTGATTAATTTGTGGATTTATTGTATGATATATATGGTGGATTAATTAATTTGTGAAATTGTTTGTAATTGAATTGCATATTTTGATGTAGCAATTCCAAAGTGGATAGGAAATGGATATGTGATCATCGATTGACTCAAGAATATCTTAATGGTGTGGAAGACTTTTAGTTATTTTCCAAAACTCATGCCTAAGGTAATAACATTCGATGTCCTTCTGTTCAATGAGGTAACCATAGATCTCATTTAATTTAAATTGTTAGAGGACATTTATTTCAAAATAAGATTATAAGTAGTTACCAAATGTGGTATTTTCATGTTGAGTCTATGTTCAACCCAACTTTAGTAAGTAAAGGAAAGGAACCTATTGTGGAAGATAATATAGGTTATCACGACAATATGGTTGACACAGTAAATGATTTAGAAGAACACTTTTTACACGATCCGGAGTTATTTGAGACAATGAAGAATGATGAAAAGCCTTGTATGAGGGTTGTGCCAATTTCATAAAATTTTCTACTTTAGTTAGATTATGGAATTTGAAGACATTAAGTAGGTGGTCATAATCTAGTTTCACAAATCTTTTAGAATTTCTAGGAAGGCTTTTTACTAGAGGGTAATAAATTACCAACTAGTATGTATGAGGCTAAGAAGGCTTTGAGCACTTTGGAAATGGAGTATGAGAAAAAACATGCTTATGAAAATGATTGTATCCTAAATAATTGCCTAGTTTGTAAAGAGTCAAGGTGAGGGAAAGGAAAAGAGCCATCTAACAGTAAGAAAGAAGTTCCAACAAAAGTATTGTGGTATATTCTCCATTGAACCATGTTTGAGATGTTTATTCGGAAACGTAGAGCATTCCAAGTATTTGACTTGGCACCATGACGAATGGGTCAATGATAGTATACTTAGACATCCGAACACTAAAAGACTTTTGATTCTGATCATCCTAAGTTTAGTGCAGAGCCAAGAAATCTACATTTTGGTTTATCAATGGATGGAATGAACCCACATGTAACATGAGTAGTAGACATAACACTTGACCCATAAATGTGCATGAAATGGAAGTTCCTGATGTTGACTTTATTGTTATGGACAATTAACGACTTTCCCACATATAGAAATCTATCCAGTTATTACGTGAAATGTTCTATCAGTTGTCCTATTTATATGAAGAAAACGTCTCAGATATGGTTGAAGAATGGTAAGAAAGAAAACCTTTTTTCTTGGCCATAAAAGAAGGTTGCAAAGATATCATCATTAGCGTAGAAAAAGGAAAGCTTTTAAGGGTAACATTGAAGAAAGAGACCGCCTTTAATGGATAAACAAGTATTTGAAATGGTAAAAGATATGAAAGTGGTACTCGGGAAGAGAAACAAAGGCAAGATACGATCTGCTGATGGATGGACCTTGGAAGAAGACATCAATCTTCTTTGAACTTCTGTATTGGAAGACATTTTTTATTCATCGTTGCTTGGATGTTATATAGATTGAGAAAAACATTTGTGAATCAATAGTCATATGTTGCGTGACATTCCAAGCAAGACTAAAGACGGTGAAAAAACGCAATTGAATCTCATGGAGATGGAGATTAGGCTTAATTTGTTTCTCAAGAAAAGAAAAACTGCACTTACTTCTAGTGAAGCACACATTATCAAAAGGGGAAAAGAGAAAGCTTTATGAATAGCGTGTTTCATTGAAAGTATCGGACGACTATTCTTCCACCTTTAAAAAGTTAGTGCTGGTGAAGGACTTGAAACTTATAGGCATAAAAACGCATGATTGTTATGTGTTGATGCAACAATTACTACCACTTACATTGTGAGGAATTCTAACAAAAGATGTAAGATTTTCAATTTTTAAGTTGTGTTCAATTTTTAATTCAATATTCTCCAAGGTAATTGATCTGCTTATGCTAGATTCACTACAATCAGAGTTAGTGCAAACCTTGTGTTTTTGACATTATGATTCATCTAGCGGTTTACTTAGTTTGTAAAGTTAAGTAGAACCAATGTATTTAAGATGGGCATATCTGTTTAAAAGATATATGAAGGTTTTGAAGGGCTATATAAAGGACCATAATAGGCTGGAGGGATATATTGTAGAAAGTTACATAGCAAAGGAATCAGTTGAATTTTGCTTTGAGTACTTGTCCAATATAGAAGCAATTGGGGTGCCAAAGACAATAAATATTGAACCTATAGGACTTTCTATAGGCAATCCTTCCTCAACAAATCGAGATTAGTGGAAGCAAGCTTGTCTTTACATTTTGCACAATGCTCATAAAGTAGAGTCTTTCATTAAGGT
Source organism: Artocarpus heterophyllus (assembly GCA_025403435.1). Classification (NCBI taxonomy): domain Eukaryota; kingdom Viridiplantae; phylum Streptophyta; class Magnoliopsida; order Rosales; family Moraceae; genus Artocarpus; species Artocarpus heterophyllus. Next base: position 18,540,923 of record CM046338.1, read on the forward strand.
TCACATAAAGGAATTAGAAAAGGTGAACCCAAAAAGAGTAAGAAATGAGAAGTGGTTACAAGATAAACATAACCAAACCTTTCAGGAATAGATTAGCGCATTGATATATGCTAATTACTCCATATCACAAGATGGAAGCATCTCACAAGACTTAAAGAACCTAGCTAGTGTATTGTCATTGATAGTTACATGGTATACATCATATTCTATACATGGTTTTACTTTCTACACTTGCAAAAGAGATGAGAAGCATCCTATCCAAAATGATAGCGCTACTTTCCATGCTAAGGCAAAGCATATTTCCTCTGTAAAAGACAAGAATCCGATATACAAGACCATGAACTATTTTGGTTTCATTGAAGATATTTGGGAACTTGATTATTGCGGATTGTGCATAGCACTTTTTAAGTGCAAGTAGGCTGATAATAACTATGTTAAAATCGATAATGATGGCATCACAATAGTTAAGTTTAGGCGGTTGAAATACAAAAATGATCCCTTCATTATGGCATTGCAAGTAATCCAAGTTTTTTATACAATGGATCCTGAAGATTTGGAGTTATCCTTAGTTATCCTAATGAAGCCAAAAGTAGTTATTAACGGTGAAAAAGTTGCCAAGGATTTCATGGACATCCTTTATTCACAAAAGGTTTGCCATTAGTTGAAGAGATTGATAATTTTGACGATTATAGTTCCCATTTGCTTCGCAAAGATATCGAATGGACATATATGTTAAGGAACCAAAGAAAAAGAGGAGGAAAAAATAAGCATTTGTAAAATAATTTACGTCATTTTATTTCAATTTAATTATGTTTTTGATAATTTGTTGTTTTTCTTCTTTAATTTTAAGGTAAGGGATGTATATTTTTTCACTCATTATGCATCTTTATGTAGTTAAATTTGATTTTTAGTCCATATCGCTTATTGTTCTTTGAGGCTAAAGGTTGGAAGATTAGTTTCTTTGTTTATGTTTTTGTTATTTTGTTTTTTTTATCTTAGGTTTACTCAAGGATGAACAATGGTTATGTGTAAGGGAATTCAATAAGTGTTAAATTGGACATAATTTTCTATCAAGTTTCTCATTTTTTTGGCTGTATTCTTGAACAATTTATGTTTATGTTGTTATTTTGTGTCTTATAGGTATTCAAAGGAGTGAGAAATTAAAAACAGATGGAAATGGGAATTTTGAAGCACAATAATTGCACTTATTCAGTTTGGAGGTCAATCGAGGGCCAAAATGGAATTTTAAGGAGTTTTGAGACCAAGTCAGCACATCAAAGGAAATCAGCTTGTGCCCCTACGCGCAGCATTCTGCTCCCCCGTGTGAGAAGAAAAGTCACAACCTGACATGCCTAGTGATTCGCGTGGCTGCACGGTTTTATTCACTACCCCATGCACGATTGAGCCTACGCATATGAGAGCAGTTTCTACGTGCAACTGCAAGCGAGAATGTCCACCCCCATATGTCTTTCCAGTTGTGACTCCATATACGTGTCTTTCCAGTTTCTACGCACATGAGCCTTTTGTTACCTTTTTTCACTCACTAAACACAACCTATAAATACTACCTAAGAACACAATTAAAATGTCAGTTTCTCTATCAGTTTTTCCTTAGTTTTTCCTTAGGTTTTAGGAGTCTTAAAAGATGAAAAAGAATAAGAAGAAGAAGAGGAGAATCAATGACGGCTTGGAAAAGGATTGTCTGTGCAGAGATTCTTGAAGACGTAGCCTAGTTCTTTTTTTTTTCATTATCTTCTTTTTTCATTTATTTATTTTATTTTATCTCTCAATGTTTTTAGTTTAATTTTGTTTATGGTTGAAGGGAATTCAAAACCCTGGACATAATTATATGATTAATTTATAGAATTATTTTCCAGATTTTCAATTGAGATTGTTTATCTTCTTCTATAATTATTGTTCATGATTATTTTCTTGTTTCGTGTGGCTGTGCAACTAATAGCAAATTTAATCATTAATAGATTAGGAGACTAGATTAGGAGACTTGATCTGCAACTAATAGCAAATTTTCTTGTTTCATAATTATTGTTCATAATTTAATCTATTACTAGATTAGGAGACTTGATCTGTAATTTTTTTTGATTTTCTAATCATTAATAGCAAATTTCAAGGTATGATTATGGGAGGTTTTTGTTAATTGTGGTGAGGAACATAACCTAGGTCCTATAATCCGAACTCGTGTGTTTGTTGTCTAGATCAACCTACCTTTCTTAACGTAATGCTTCTATTGAATTGAATCTAGAGAGCATATTTTAGGTTGTTTCAAGGAAACGGATTAAGTGAAGAGCTTGTTTTGCTAAATGACAAAGTAAGGAAAGATTAGGATAATAGAGCTTGTTGTTATTTACGGTTGATAGTTTCGATGGATAATTGAGAATAAATTTATAATTAATTTTATTATTATTATTTAGGAGTGACGAATGATCCTTTGACCAGTTTTAATATTATTGTTTCATATTTGCTTATTTTCTTGTGTTTTTGTTAATTTAATTATTTAGTTAATTAAATAAAAAACCCCCCAATTTATTTGCTTAAATATTTTAATTAGTCTCTTTTATCCTTCGCTTTATCTTATCATCCAAATAATTTTAGAATCAATCAATTTTGGTCACACAATCCCTATAGGATCTAAAACTCTACACATCACTCTATTACTTGCGACTGTGTACGCTTGCATGTCATAGTCTAACAGTTGCCAATGGATTTAATCCTTTTGGAAGCATGACTACTTGGTGCAGTATCTAGCATATGGTATTGATAACTTACATCCTACCTTCGTGATTGTATATGAAGGATTTATACTTAATCTTGACTTTTTTAATTCCAGGCCCAAGCTCTCCTGGAAAGGATATGGATGTGTTTTTTAGACCATTTATAGATAAGTCGAAAGAGATGGATTGCCAAACTATCACTCGAGACGTTGCTTCTAATACTTCATGCATTACGTGTGCAGTATTAATGTGGACTATTAATGATATTCCTACTCCTTGTAGTATATTCGGCTGGAGTGGATGCAATGATGGAACCCCGTTAAGGCACTGTAGGAGTAAAATTTATTATGTTGATTATCATAAGTGGCTTCTAAATGATCACAAAATTCGTAGATGCAGAAAGATTGATGGTAAAGTATTATTTCCCAAGACTCGAAACAAATATTGAACCAACTCAAACATGTTTGGGTTCGAATTCTCGATAAACACAAGAAATATGGACGTGTTAAGAGGAACTACGATCCGTGAGAGTTGAACTGGTCCAAGATCAATAAATTTTAGGAATTATCATATCAGAAATCATTGTTGTTGTAACACAATTTAGATGTCATGCATATCGAGAAGAATGTATACAATAGTTGGGAACAGTTTTTAATATAGAAGGCAAAACAAAGGATATAGAGAAAGCGAGAAAATATTTGGAGGACATGAATGTTAGAAGGGAATTACACCTATACAAGGACAGGGATGAGTGGATGGAACCGCATTCAAGCTATACTTTGTTATCATCTGATAAGAAACTGCTTTGTGATTTCATTAAATCAATGAGGTTTACTAATGGGTTTACATCTAATTTGATGAGAAATGTTGTTGATTCAAGGAGTAAAATTATGGATCTTAAATTTCATGACTGTCTATGACAATGCAATGGTTGTTGGCAATAGAGATTAGTCCATATCTGAAAAAGAGATCGTTGGAACAATTACCGAATTTTGTGGATTTCTCTGGCTCATATGTGCAAGGACTTTGAACATTACAATTTGGAAAAAGCACAAGAAAGTATTATAATAATTTTGTGTAAGTTGGAGACAATTTTCCTGCCAGATTTTTTTTTTTTATATCATAGTCCATTTGGTTTTGCACCTGTCAGAGGATGCCATTCTTGCAGGTTTGGTTTATATGAGATGGATGTATCAATTTGAACAGTGCATTAGCAACCTTAAATGTATGTAAAAATTGCGCTTGGCTAGTGGGATCTATTGCCGAGGGGTACATTATAGATGAAGCACTAAAATTTTCTGCTATGTACCTAAGTGGTGTTGAGACCAAGTTTAATAGACCGGAAAAGAATTGAGTGGAGAACGATGCTTCTCAAAATTGAATGTTCTCTGTATTTTAATCCCAAATCTGTCCGTTGGGAAACTGACACTGATCATACTAGATCAGACGACAAGGAAGAAAGCTAAGTGGCAGATACTGAACAGTTGCCTAGAAATTAAACTTATATCAAGTATGGTCCTATTACTAATCTTTTTCTTCAAGAATTAATTATGCATTACAAAATACGATTAGTAACTAAAAAATTAATATATGCAGTGAGCACAAGAAGGAAGTAGTAAAACATGGGCAATAAAACTTGAATCGAATTTAAGAAAAAGAGTTCCCTAACTAGTTTTACAAGAAGATAACTAAAGATGGAGTTGTATTGCATAATAATTAATTCATCAATTTTGTAAAATCAAACTTCTAACTAACATCTTATTGCAATTGTATGATCTATGGCAAATTAACTCACTGATAGTAACTGATGAGTTGTTTGCCTTGGCATCGGGGTGTAACACGTCTATTCGATCATACTTAAGTTGTATAGTTAATGGAGTTAAGTTTCTTGCATACAATCATGACGTAAGGCATCAAACTCAATGTTTTAGGGTGTGCATATCTAGAACAAAAGATGACACTTCTATGGGCAGTTGAAGGAGGTCATTCAACTATCATACATAAATGATTGTTTCATGGTATTATTCAATTACAAGTGGCTCGATACCAATCCAATCAGGAAAAGAAAGTAGGTGTGGAAAAATAAGACCAAGTATCTACATCAATGCCAAATAGTATAAAGATAATCCTTTTCGACTTGTTTCCTTAGCACAACAAGTATTCTTTGTAGATGATCACTTAAATGGTCCAAACTAGAAAGTTGTTGAACATTTTAGACATCGACATATATGAGATATGCCTAATGAGGAAGTGAATGAAGCTCAAGTCTTACAAGACAACAACTCTTACAACTTGTAATTGGAGATCGAACAACTTGAGTTGGACTCCTTAACAATTAGTCGACCCAATGTCGAATCTAATGTTGTGGAAAATGTACAAGATATCTTAGAAGATAACACAAAAATTGATTCATATTTCATTGATGATGAGGAGTTCGTTGATACAATGGAAGTGTACGACGATGATAAGGTGTCTACGCATGAAGATGACGTTGAAGATGATGATGCAGATTATAACTTTGAAGATAGTCTTGACACAAACAGTGATGACAAATAATTTTTAACTACTGTATTTGTAATGCCCCCTTACGGGCGCCACAAGGAATGTTGCTTTTACTATTAAACTTTATAATTACCGATAAGAAGTTTAAAACAATCAACAATACTCAGAGAAATATCCCAGAAAAATACATCCTTTTTTCTTTAAAAACTACTTATTCGATTTAACTTTTCCTCCTCTTGGTTAGCCCGATGGAATACCTAATGCATTCAACTAATCGGCCACCTGTAGAAAACTTAGTTTACAAAAATAAATATTTGATAAATACAAACTCACACATAAAATACAAGCACTCTTAACTTCTAATCAAACAACTAATCAAAACTAATTACAAAGAAACGAACTATATAGCATATTCTTTGATAAATAACCTAAGAAACAAAAAATGTATAATGCAAATTACATTCAATAAAATATGAGTTCAAGGAACATATTACAAATAGAACTGAGTCTCAAACAAATAAAAATACAAAACACAATATATTAAATTTTATTTGAGTTTAAATTCTTTTCATGATATGACTTTGTTTCCAATCCAACACTTCTTATACACACCTCCGTTCTTGTCCTCCATCCTACTCAACTTGCATCTTATCCTTATCTGCAACATGATATAAACTAAGTAAGCGTAAGCATAGTAAGTACACATTTCTATCTCACAACATAAAACACTTCATAAAAATCAGTACATAACATTGTAATCGTAATCATAGTAGTGCACAAGGCACAGGTTTATATAGAACATATCTTTTCACTTAAACTTCCATATTAAAACATTACTCATTTTATCTTTAGGGCCTAAGCGTTACACCATTAACATCATAGGCATGCCGTCATGAAAAGAGTGGGGTAGCTAGTCCTAAACCAAACATTACAAGTCTAAACCTTATGGGACATCATAAACATAAACATAGGGTGTGCAACACTTAATTAAGTAATACATATATATAGATATACCTTTAACATACCTTGTCATTGAAACATTCGTTAAACCTTTTTGTTGCAACAAAAGTTTTCATGAGAATACAATATATAAAAACAAAGTTAAAAATTATCATAAATTATATTCTCAAAACTTTTTCATAAACTTTATCATATTGCAAGTGAGAATATTCTTACTTGACTCGCTTGCTTACTAAACCTTAAATCCGGTGACGCTGTTGTAGTTCTTAGTGTGCTCGCTTTTTAAGGTGCTTATGTCAATCCTTCATATAATACATAAAATTAATATTTATGTTTATAATATCATTTAATACCATAGTATATCATCATACATCATTTTTAATGAAATAAAGCATTTTTGAGTCACGAATATGCACTTAGAGTCAAGAAACATAAAGACAAAAAACTTGACCTTTAATTACTTAGATTATTTAATCTCAACTTATAGGCATGAATAAAGTGTAAAACTTCTTCCACATAGCTAACATATAAAAACATCAGTCAAATTTTCTTCTTTTGAAAATATTAATCCAAAGTACCTTTTTCAATTTTTCCAAAACATTCAAGTAAATTTGCCAGTCATAAAAACTGACTGACCTTTAAGGATTCATAACCTTATATCTTTCAATTCACATTCGATTAGAGCATGAAAAGTTACAGGATTAAAGTTAACACATATATATAATGCTCAGATTTTTCTTTAACCATAAAAATTTCATTTGTTAATTAAAATAAATCACATAATCAATACTACAAAATCTACCAACAAAGCTTGGGCAATGAGTAGTCTTAATTAAAAATTCTTGATTAAATTATTTATGCTATAAAATAATTGATAAAAATTAGTACACATAATAAACACATAAAATCATAATATATCCAAAATTTAGCTTCAAATAAATTCTGAATAATTCAAAACGCATGTTTGAATTCATAGTTAATATTAACACCAAACATGCTAAACAACAAATACATTTCATTCAAACATTTTTTACAAAATCAAATATGTATGATATGCTTCTAAAATTTTTGTGTGACATATTTAACATATGATAAAAATAATAAATCATGTAAAACACATTTAAAAATATGATTTATTATCTCATGAATTACATAGAGCATATCACGCAGATATTTATAACCACTGAGTACTTGGCAATCATTGAATTTTATCTTAAAATACAATATGGATATAAAGCTAAAAATTTACAAACATTTTCAACAATGACTCATAATTTTTTACAAAATCAAAAGACGCTTTTTGGCCCACAAAACGGACTCTACAAAACACAAATACAAATATACCAGCAAATAAAATTTTGAAAGCAGTGTTTGATTGAAAGCTCATAACGCTAAAAATATTTTGAATGAAAAATTTATAAAAAATCCCAGACATTACTAACATATATATGCACATTATATCCAAAAATTGGAGCAAAATAAAATCATTTGATTTTAAAACATTACCAATAACCTTACCAACTAACCAAAAACCCTAAAATTCTCATATCCCACTCCAATAACAAAACCTTATTTTCATGAAATTTCATGATATCATGTGAACATAAATGCTTTCAACTATAAAATAACATTGTTATAATCAAAGTAATAAAAAAAACAATTTACTTTTCATAAAAACCTACATGCATACACATTCACAACATGAAAGAACAATTTTCTAATAAAGTTTATCATAAAACAATATATATCAATCTTAAAAAATCAAAACTATGAAAACTTTTAAACCATACCTTAAATTCCTATGTTTTCTTCAACAAACACGAAGACATGCACATAAAATCTCCAAAAAAAAAGAATTCCTTCTACTTTGGCTTGAAAAAAAATAAAAGTAATGAATTCTTGGCTTTAAGGATTAAAAAGATGATGGAGGCTTAAGAATGCAAATTTAAGAGGGGTAAAGGAGATAATTTTCTTTGGATAGAAATTAAGAAAATGAAGACTTTAGTGGCTTAAAGGTATATTTATAGGTTTATGAGAAAAAAGAGATTAGATAAGTGTAGAAAACCCTAATCCTAATCTAATTAGGTTTGCCTACCCACCCTCCCTTTTTTAGATGAATGCAATCCTAATCTAATTAGGTTTCCCCTTTTTTTTAGATGAGTGTAATCCTAATCTAATTAGGTTTCCTTTTTTTCTCTTCTCTTTTTTCTTTTTTTCTTTTTTTCTTTTCCCTAAACATGGTAAATTCTCTCTCTTTTTTTTCTTTTTTCCTTTCCACTACATTAATACTGTTTTACATTATATATACAATACAATATAATATGATACAATATAAATTTATACGGTTATATATAATATAATATAATGTAATTTAATTTAATTATAATACATAATTATTTATATACAACAATAATGTTTCCACCCATGACCTTAAAAAAAAATTAATTTACCCATTATTCTTTTGGACACTTTATATTATTGAGTTTCTTAATACCATAATAAAATGTTACACATGTAATTATCATGGCATCATAAATGTTACAAAAATAAGAAAACATGCAATAAAATTTATGTCATTGTCAATAATATAACTCTAGAGTATTATAAAAATCATAAATTTAGAGCTAGTTGAGATTCTTAAAAAAAATAAATAAATACTTGATGCTTATCATCATTTTGACATGAACATCCCGAGCACATCGATCACTCATGGTCGTCACTTGTGACAATACTAAACAAATTTACTTAACATAAATAGCCCTTAAAATATCACATTCTAACGTTAAATCAATGTAAATATCCATAAAAGAAAACGACAGGTGATTAGTATTTTTCTTGTATTCTTTGAAGCCTATATAATTTACTATAATTTTAAAATTATTTAATCATCATCATTCATCTACCTCAATATACAAATGTCTAGTCTAGTTGTGACTTGCATAGGGTCTGTTAGTGGATTTGATTCCCCACCAAAACTAACCTGATTGCCCTCATAGTCTGAGTCATATATGAATAACAATATATTCATAATATTTTTAACATATATATTTATATATATATATAGCTACATTTTTTTCTTCTACCAGAGACATCACCCACCATAGATATGAATGTAGTATTAGGTTCTCACCATCGACGAGTTTGGGACAAAAATCAGGGCATAAACATTGGCTTACTTATCTTGCAATGTGGAAAATTAGTAGTTCAGTTCAAAAAAGAAGGAAAGACATGGAAGGCCATCAAAGACAATACAGCCTTCTTTGAGAGTAGTGTGGGGGTACATACTAGAAAACGTGTTGCCCCCAATTATGACAAATGGACTAATATTTTGAAGGAAGATCGGAGTTTGATTCCTGGCAGAGTATGACTAATAATCAAACTCATATTTCAAACTTTAATTGTTTTTCTAGTATTATAGTATCAATGTTTGAATAACATGCAGGAATGGTTTGATATACCAAATGATGGTAAGACAAATGCCATCATACATCGAGAGGTCATGAAAGCATATTGAGATTGAAAAATTGACCTCTTTGGAAAATTCAAATAATACGAAGGAGAAACTGACCTAGATCATGCTAGGGCTAGGATCCCTTCCAATGTTAGGTTTCCTGAGCATTGGCACGCATGCTATGACCATTTTACATTAGAAAAAATTAAAGTTTATCTTAGAAAAAATTAAGGTTTATTTTCTTCAACATTTTGTTAACAAAAATATTAACACAATAAAATATACAACACTAAAAAATAATTTTTAAAAATATATAGGCCAAGTCAAAGACAACAAATCATGCAAACTCCAAGTGGACAAGTTATCGGGGGAAATCATCTTATGCCTAACATAGGCATAAGAAGGTAAGTCATTTTATTTCTTTTGTTTGAAAATTTAATATTTATATAAAAAAAACAAAAAAAGAGAAAAATTAACACATTCTTAATGATACAGATGAATTCAGATATATGAACATCGTACTCGCTCATTGATAATTGGCATGATTAGTATTTCTGTAAAGGTAGAGGATGGCGAACGGTGTTGTTGATGCTGCACATGTATGCATTGTTCATCATTTGTTCAATACTTTTTTAAACACTTATACTTTATACATTTTGCTAATTCATTCTTTTATCTTTTTTGTAATTATAATCTCAATGGTTGAGGAGAGGCAAACTTAACTAATGTAGTTAGCTGGAAGCTTGTCCAACCATAACGTGGATAAGGATGAAATCATAAAGCAAGTGCTTGGCAACCGTAGAAGGGCGTGTAAAGGTATAGGTCCAACACTTAGTAATGAGACATTCCATCTACTTTTTCTTCTAGATCACAATTTCCTAGGTCTTCCTATAGCATGCACACACAACTTCCTCAAAGCGATTAACACTAGCTCACCCAAGTGTACAACACAAACCTAGACATGGTTGCCGCAATAAGGTGAATTGATAGTAACCTTAACTTCACAGTGCCCTCACCACCTTTTGAGGTTGCTCCTTCTCCTCCCATAGATAATGAAAAAGATGATGCACAAAACTTAGGAGATTAGACATCATGTGTGATTTAGGTATAATAAGACTTGACAATATCTTATGTTTTATTTATACTTTGCTGCTTTAATTCATAGAATTTTAGTAATTTATATTCAATTATCAATTCAATTTTCAAGATTATTAACTACTAAAAAATGAGATAAAAAATATCACAAATTAACCACTTAATTTATATTAAAAATAAATAAATATTTCTTAAAAAATATATCAAAAATGGCACCTTTAGTTGTCACCATAAAATTTGGCAAAATTTCGTCGCTAAGTCAGTCTATCATCACTATAAATGTATTCATGTCATCGCTAAAAATACAAATTCAAATTTAAACTTTAAAACAATAAAAACTTTTAGTGAAGATATTTTTTTAAAATGTCGTCTCTGTAAGTTTGTTCCTTAGCAAACCTACAAAAACCTTTTAGCGATAACAGTAATTTTTAGTGAAGACACCATGTCATTACTAGGCTTTTTAGCGACAAATTTATCGAGACAACAAGTCATTGCTAAAAAGATTTTAGCCACGACATTTCACTTTTTTAGTGACGACATTTCACTTTGTAATGTACCTTGTCCTTGGACAAACCTAGCTGATGATCATCAACAAAGAACCTTTACTCCAATTACTCCATGAAATTAAGCCAATGGAGCAGAGGTTCTTGTCACATTTCCATTCTCTAGTAGGTAACTTAAAGAAATGAGTAAGACTTTCAAGGTTCTTTAATGGATTTTTGGTGAGAGTATGGGAAAGGCTGGTCAGAATTTTCCCTAGAAGTGAATTGAGGTCACCTCTTGAGTAAAAGTTTTGGGTCTGGAAAGTGAATAAATGTGATAGCCTTTTGAGTGTGATGTTTCGAGGTGTTTTAGGCTAAAAAAATATGCTTTGATGGCAAGATTAAGTTATCTTGAAAGGAGGATTCAAACCGCCAATAATGAGCTCAAGAGCTTCGAACGTTTTTGATGGTGGTAAAAAATGCAAGCATGATGGCACTTTCAAGATCTCATCCTCCAAGATCATGAGCTTGAAGAACACTTTTAGAAAACTTTAAGTTTGAAGAATAAAGTAGAGGAAAATGAAAAGGAAGATTATTGGAGGTGAAGAAGATGTGCTTTTGGTGGTTGCTCCAGAAGGCATGCACATGCACTTTGAAGCATACCATATATCTAGAGCACTCCATTCCCTACAAGCAAATGCATTGGGTAGCGTTTTAGGTTGGTAGCTCCAGGACATTACAAATGGCATGAAGTAAAAACCATTAAACATAATTTCAGCTGATTCGAGACCTACCTAGGTCTAAAAACTCAGAGTAAAGTTTGATTAAGCTTAGGTCTTAAGACCTTTCATCTTTCTAGGCCTGTTATTTCTCAGCTCATCTACAAAGACTAGTCGTACCATCTTTGGATGAATATTAGATATTTGATACATGATCGGAACGCCTTACCCAGGTACTCCACTCAAGTGCAAGAGGCACCTTGAGCACTCTCTGGGTGCTCCAAATGTAGAAGCTTTCTAGAGGCATGGGCAGACCACTTTTAAAGGCATGTCTTACACTAATTTCATTTTTATTTTGGCTATTCAATGATGATTTGTTATCTTTCTTCCTAAAGGGGAATGCTCAAGGACTTGACCTTTGGACTTTTTGGGTTACTAAGGGTAAAAGGAAGGGTTATTTAGGGTGGTTTCTCTACCACTTACTCATCCCTAACCCAATTAATTCAAACCTTCAAGTGGGAGTAAATGGAACTAGACTTAAAATGAGCAATCACTCATGGTACAAAATCACATTCCCCATGAGTGCTTCAATCGTGAGTTGGGCCCACATATCAAGCTTATTCACGTTGAAGGGTAGGATCTTGGGCCTATGCTTCAAATAGGGTCTTGTACAAAAACAACCATCAATGCTATGATAAAAGACTTGGGACTATTTGTAAGCCATAAACGTATTATTCATTTTCAATGAAGTGGTAAGAATAGACAACTCATACCAAGGTGAAATAAATAACATCTCAACTAAATTGGTACCCTAAAATCTATCTATTTGGCACTAAGCCCATCACTCCTTTCATTAATTTTAGGCTATCGACTCAATATTCATTTAGTTGTGATGGAGCCGAGACAACACACTAGACATTCTCATATACTATAAGAAACATGTCCAAATGTCATCGCTAATAAGCTCTTTTATCGACGGTTTTGAAACGATTACTCAAAAATTTGTTCATTAATAGACTTTGAGCAACAATGTCATCATCACTAAAAAGGGGGCCTCTTTTTGATGAGGACAAGGTCATGGAAAAATATCTATAGGAAGTGTAATGAAGTCACACCATATTAGACTTGTCGTCGGTAAAAATCTTGCACGAAACACCAAATGTTGGCGCCAATATTAATTTTTTTTTAGCGGTCGTCGCTAAAGACCTTAGGGCCCACGAGACAACAATTGTTGCCAACTATTGCCTACTAAGACTTTGTCGTAGCTAAAAAGTTAAAATTTAATTTTTGTTCAAGCTTTAAGTCGTAAAAACAAGCGATTGGTAGATTTTTTGAGACTTAATCTGTTTGAGAAGTAAGAAGCCCCTTTGATATCTCTTCATCTACAAAGAATTCTCGATATGAAAACACAAAGACAAAAGAGCCGATCTTTGAATAAGAAAAAAAGTAGATCTGCAAGGTCGAATAGGCTTATTTGAAAAAACCTTGTTCTTTAAAAGATCTATCGTGTGTCTGGTATTGCATGGTTTTCCTCTACAAGAACTCCAAATCACTCTCTTGAAGTCCATCCTCTTCATCTTAAATGATCTGTTTGCCCCAAAAATGACCCAACCCGATAAGGAAATCCTAATTCATTGGGACTTTCAATACAATCAAATAGAAAGCCCTGGCTCCTCTATCTGTTGTGGGTCGAGGATTCCTTCCCCATCTTCAACTTCAATTTGTATTGTTCATAGAGAAATCTCTTATCAACAATAGAACAAGCTCTATTTTGCATCATATCTAAGGAATTTCTTTCATCGCTAGAAGTCTTGTTATTGCTAATAATATATTTTAATATGTTTAGATGAAACGCTATTGTCTCTTCATTGTGTCACGAGGACATAGGGACTTACGTGTCATCGCTAAAAAAAAGTCTCGAACATATTAGGTCGCTCTGACCTTCTTTTTCCCTAGATCTTTTCCACTTGCTCTCTTTAAACATATTTTCTTTCTTTCTCTCTCTCTACCCCTCTTTCCCCCTTTTTTTTTCTCCCCCTACCACCCGCCCTTCTCTTTCCTCCTCTTTTTTTTCTTTGGGCCTGCCTCGTCCTCCAAGCGTGGCCCTCACTTCAATCAAACCTACCACCACTGTCCCCCTCTTTGACCAGACTCGTCTAGCTATGCCCCCTCTCTCCCCTCGGTTTTCCTGTCGCCGTTAGCCCTTCCGCTCGTGGTTGTCCCCTTTCGCCATCGTTATTGTGTCCTCATTTTTAGTCACCCCAGTTTGTGGTAAATAAATGTGAGTTTTGATTTTTTAAATTTTGTTAATGTGATTACATGTAATATGAGATTATGAGATTATAAGATATGTTTTTGTGGATATGTTATATGATTATATGATTTTGTGATTGTGTGATGTTTTGATCTTGTGATGATGAGATTATATGATTTTGTGATTTTGTGATCTGTAATATGCGATTTTGTAATTTTGGTTATATAATTTATGTAATGTGAGTTCTGAGTTATGAGATTATGTAATTTTGTGATTATATTATGT